>VWZK01002308.1:121411-295230 GCA_013396935.1 Baryphthengus martii | reverse complement strand
TTTTTTTTTTTTTTTTTTTTTGAGGGAAAGCGACTAAGTTCACTTTTTTGGAGTGTTTTCCTTTCAGAGGCACCTGGTTTGAATTAAAGGCTCTTCCAGCACCCGAGAGTCTCCTGGCAGAGCCTGGAAAGCCACATGAAAAGTCCCTGGCCTCCAGCCAGCGAGCCGAGTTTCTTTGACACATGAATCGCTCGCCGGCCCTCACCTCTCCTCCTTGCTCCAAGACCCCAAAGTCCTTTGGGAAAACAGTGGGTTTTTTCCTCTTTCAGTAGAACTAGAGATAAATTTACTGGATTTTTCCTGGAAAGGAATGGGGGCCCTCCCAGCTGGGCTGTTTACCTGGCATGGCTTGGTGTTCCCCAAGAAGGGGCAACACCTTGGTGAGCTTTGCTTATGGTCCATCACTGGCCCCATAAGTTCATGGCACACATCTCTGTCAGGCAGCTGGGAGAACCCAGTAAAACCAGTAAGGAGATGCAATATTGGCCTGGGAAACTCATTGCAACAGGGTGCTGCAGAGGCCAAAGTAGGTAGTGTGGCTCAAGACCCAGAGCGGAGGCAGAGATGGAGGGCAGGAAGGCCAAGAGCTGTAACTGTCCCCTTAAACCCATGTTCTGCAGAAGGCCATAAGCTCCTACACCAGCCTCTGGTTCTGTGGGTTAGAAGAAGGCTCAAAGTTTCCTCCTGAAGTGTCTGAGCAATGTTAGGGGCTACAGTGATGGGACTGCAGGGTGGGACCCTGGGTTTGATCAACTCTGTTAGGGTTGTATTTCAGCAGCATAGCCACGGGCTGGAGCCTGCTAAAGCCACCCTGTGTATTCTTTTTCTTCTGCTTTATTATTTCTTATACTAGAATTAAGTGTGGTGAAAAACAAAACACAAGCAAAGCCAGACATCACATGTGGGGAGGGTCAGGGAGGTGTGGTGGTGTGTGCTGGGCTGCTTCCAGCTCTGCCACCATGAGGTGCTGATCCATTCCCCTCCCAGCTTGGTCCTGGCCTTGCCTCCTGAGCTTGTAAAATCTTTGGAGATGTGAGATGTGATGGGACCTCAATCTAGAGGCACATAGGCAGAGACCCATCCCAAAATATAGCTGCATTTTGCTTAAGCGGGCATCAAACCTCCTGTCCACCTACTGCATCTGGATGGCTTTGAGCACATGAAAGTGGCCTCCTTGCTGGGAGAGCACAGATGGTGGCCGGGGCCTCCCTCTGAGGTGGCCACCTTCCCACATTCCCAGAGCATGGAGGCATTTATTAGTTGCAGAGGTTCTGAAGCTTTGCAGCTTGACCGCTCCCGTGACTCCTGCCAGGTCGGCTTTGCCTCTCACTAAATGATGGGTCTTTCCTTCATGTGCACGAGCTGTTCCCATCTGGGCCCTGTCAAAACCAATCCAACCGACAAAGGATCGAACTGGATTTAAATACAAAACGGAGCTTCTCCTCCCCTGGCACCCGCTTTCTCTGCTCCCTTTCATGCCCTTGTGCTCTCCTCAAGCCCTTGCCCATCCATCCCTGAGTGCTGAATCCTGTGCTGTCCTGGAGCACCCTGCAGCTGTCCCTGGCAGTACTAAGTGGCAGGGAAAGCTGAAGGGGCTTCAGGAATGGGCCACCGCTGTAGCAGAGACAAAAATGAGGGACCCAATCCTATTGTGAGACTCAAGATGTAGGTAAAAAACGCTGTAAGGATAAGAGAAAAAAGCACTCTGGGCTCAAATCCCAACCAGGAGAAGGGAAATTCCTCCAGTAGCCCCTGAGTGCAGCTCTGTGGTTCCCACATGGGGCAAATTACCCTGGAAAGGGTCCAAACCACAGTGCGAACAGCAGAGCACAGGAGCAGGGGATGAGCTGAGCTCAGTGTGAAGGTATCTTGCAGTTGCGTGGGTGTGTGATGTCGGGAAAGAGGCCAGAGCCAGGCTGTGGCCTTGGAGGAGAGCGTGCACAGGGCGATCCTCAAGTCCCTGCTGTATTTCCTAGATACCTGATCAAGTGCATCACATGTTTATGTAGGTCTCGTGTAAGGGCTTCAGCTAGGTTCTCCCATGAAATGACAGTGGAAGAGCCCCTCAAAGTGATGTTTCCATGTGACCCTGGTGACTACAACGAAGCGGCTCTGCTGCCGCCTTCCCACTTTTTGTGTGAGCTGTGAGAGAAGTGAAGCAGCAGGACAATGTGGTCTTCCCAGCGCCTGGCAGGTCCTCGGGCTCCTGCTCTCCTGCTTTCCCTGCTGCTGCCCATAGGCTGCAGAAGGTAGTGGCAGGAGGAGAGGAGAAGCAGTAAACTGTGTCAGCAGGACCTTGAGTGGGGAAGGTTTGTCATGCTGAGGGACATGTGGGCTGTACACTCCCCCGGGCACACCATCCATAGGAACCTTTCCCAACCACCACCAGTCTAGGAGAGGCTTCCAAAAAAACCCCCAAAACTTGTAGCATCTCATCCTCCCCATACCTTGAGAAATTTCTGGACCTGACAGAGGTTTATGTCGCAGAGAAACCTTTATTGTGCGTGTTTGCCCCCAGTCTGCCGCTTGCACAGGGCTGGGAGAGCCGCTCGAGTGTTGGGCTTGCTCCCGCCGCGCCGCCGACCGCTTCCGTGGCATGCCATTAAATACTTCTCAGCTCTGTTAAACTGTCCAGACCGATCTCATGAGCTCATGGAGAGTAAATGACTTCTCTGTGACAATGTAATGCAATTAGCGCTAATTGTAGAGTGTGTAATGTCTGCAACACATCTCTGTAATTACAGTAAAACTTGCTGGAGATGAGAATAGCGCTGTATTATCAAAACTCGGCTTAGCGAAACACGGCTTTGGCTGTAGGTTATGGAGTTGCAAGAGGAAAAGGGAAGAGAAAAAGTGATGAATGGCGTAATTATGTTACGTTATTTTAAAGGAGAGGATTTGGGGAGCGCGCTTTTAAGAGAACACTTGAAGGTTAACAGGCGTTGCAAGCCAGCTCTTGCTCTCTAAAGACGATTCAATATGATTTTGACCTCTCCCAGTGTAAGATGCAGATGTATTGAGGATGAGTGCTTGTTTACATCCAAATATATGCAGAAGCATTTACGGGTTAGCGCTGACCGAGGCTTGGGCTGTTGAATGGGAGGTGTGGGATGGAGATACACCCTAACTTGCTGTCTCCTTGGCTGCTTCCGGACCCAGCACCTGCCCCGTCTTCCAGACAGGATTCAGGGACCTTTTCTCCGATCAGCCTGTGGGACAAGGTTGGCCACAGATTGACATTTGCCTGCTCCTCAGCTGGAGCCAGCCCCAACCGCTTTGCTGCTGTCTCATCAGCTTGCAGGACATCAACTTGTTTTGACTTTGGTCAGATGAGGACTTCCCTGAACCTCTGCATCCCTGTGGGTTGAGTTGTGCTTTAAACCATCCTCATAAAAAAACCCACACAAACAACAGAAGACCCCAATGGTTAGTTGCTTTCCCAGGAGAGAGGCTTGAAGTTAGGGGATAGTTTGGTGCTGTAAGAGCTTACAGGGTTCCTCTCTGCCTTCTCTAGACATGAGGTTGAGCAGGGCTCTGGAGCAGTGCCTGTGTTTCTGCTCCCCTCCGAGCTGGGCTGTGCATCGTCCTGTGTTTGAGTCGTGCGGGTCTGTGGTTACTCTGGGCTCAGTCAGTTGTTTGGCCAAGTCTGTAGAGTCCTGTTCGTGCTTTGCTCGTTGTAATGGTAACAAGCCTCTTAAAAGACTTTGTAGGAAAGTTAAACACTTCTGGAATATTTTGCTTACAATTTGAGACGAGCTGGGGCTGGAGGTGGTTGGCAGGCTGCTTTCTTCGGAAACAGAGGCACCATTTCTTTTTTTCTTTGCTTCCTGAACACTTCTTCTAATGTTTATTACCATATTTTTCTCCCTCTGTTGAAAGCTGTATTAAAGAGAGCTCCACTGAAGCTTTCGTAAACAACCCTTAAGGACGTCTTGCTCGCTTCTGGTTTTGAGCGCTGAATTTCAGGGATGAGATATGCTGCAGGAAGCCTTGCTATATTTGTAGGTAACAGCAGAAAAAGGGACGCTGCAGTCCCCCACTCGCTCCCTGTTCCATCAACTGGGATGGTTTCTGGAAAACTCTCAGAAGTTGGGATAAGAGTGATGCTGCCGGACTGGGCTCTGTGGGGAGCGGTGAGCCAGAGCAAGGTTCCTGCTGTGTGCTTTGGGTGAAACTTCCATCTGGTGGCCTTCAGCTCACAGCGCCAGTTCGCTTCACAGCAGGCAGGGCTCTTCTGAAGGGTACAAGGCTGATCAAGGGGCTGTTTCAACTCCCCAGTGCAGACATGGGGAAGAAAGTGCTGGTGTGGGGCTGTCCCTGAGAGTCCCTGATGCAACCTCCCGCTGCGACTGCTGGCAAGAGCTGTTCTTTCCCCGTGTGTTAGTCCCTTCGTCCCTTCAAAAATAAAAGGAGCAGAGAGGCAGGGATGAATGTTGCTTTTTCATCCCCTCAATCTGCCTGTATTGATCCCTCTCGCACCGAGGCACAGCGCCTTGGAGACATGGCTGTGCGGTGCCCTTTGCGCTGCCTGGGCACCAGCAGCGCCGTGGAGTAATTGCCCGTGTAAGTGGCTGATTTGCACACACAATTACCCAATGTGCAATCACAGCCACAGCCCCTTTGAGCTGCAGTGAAAGCTGCACCAAACCTCCCAGGAGCCTGCCCCTCTCCAGTGCTTTTCAGGATGGTTTCAAGTGTCGTGGAAGCCGGGAGCTTCCTCCTGCTAATCCTGGATTAGGTGCTCTTTGCTCCAAGCAGAAGTGGCAGAACTGCATCAAGCTGATACTCACGATTCGGAATTTGAAATCTGGAGTTGAGCTTTGTGATTTGATGCTTTAAGTGACTTTTGGGAGGATGAAGAGCATTTGGGACCGTCTTGCTTGTCGGGGGCTGACAAAATCCCCCAGCGGCTCTCAGCTCCGTGCCACCTTCCTGCAGCCTTGGAAGCAGAGCATCCCAACACACTGAAACCTGCTGGGTAAAAGAAACCCCTCAGCAACCTCCCTCGTAGCTGAGCTGACTCAAACCCACCTGTGAAAAGACATGATTTTTTTTAAGTTTTAGGACTTTTTTGAAGACAACTCTTTAGTTTCTTTCAGCTCATCAGCAGAACTTGCTGCTGCTTCAAAAGCCTCATGAAACAAGTGTCCTGGTTGGGACACACAGGGCGGGCGGATCCAGCAGCTTGCAGGGTTCACACTCCCTCCAGTGCTATTCTTTTTATTCTGTTCAGCTTGATTAAAATGAGTATTTTTAAAATTAAGCAACGCCCACGAATGCGGTGAGACTCGCAAGGCTTAAAAAGCAGCTCCTGAGCAAAAGCGGAGCACAGCAGAGCTGCTGAGGGCTGGGAGGAAATTTCATTCCAGCTTTCTGAAGATACAACGCTGCCTAAATAATTTTCCCTTGTCTTTTCCAACACCGATGGCTTAATATCATCCACTGATGGCTGTGCTTTGTAGATAAAAGGTGCCTGTATGCCCAGTTTTGGAAACATTTTAACGCTGAATAAATCTGAACCTATCTCTTGCTGGCAGCGAGTGACAGCTCTGTGCCTCTGTGGTCAGAGGGGTGGGCAGCTCCCAGGGTTTTTGGTCTTCTTCACTAGCCCCTGGGCTGGCCTGCGCTTCATCTTTCCAAATGCTGTAGCTGGGGATGCTGTACAGCCACAGCATGTGATTAAAGTCACACAAGGAACCTGCACTGTGCCCAGCACCCAGCGATGGAAGGGGAAAGTTCAAGTTTTCCTCAGAAAGTGCTCTCAGCACAAACTCCACCACTCCGATGGGTCTTCACACCATCTTCTATTTCCTGAGCAAAAGTGATCCAGGGAAGGGAGCAGAGCCAGGGCTGAGAGCAGGGTGGGTCAGAGAGGTGAATTTTGTCTGCCCGGTCCTCCTGAGCCATCCCTTGCATCTGTCTGCTGACTCCTGGGAGTTTTCCTTCTTGGAGGAGTGTTTGCCAAGGGTTTGCATCAGCTCTTGCTCTGCATCCCACCACCAGCCCGTTGTACGTCTGGCTTTGCAGATGCTCTACTTTTATTCTTAGAAAGTCCTAAATATTTCCGCTTTCGTTCTGAATAGCTCCAGCGATCAGGGGTTGGTGATGACTCTGATGAGTCTCAGCATTTGCTGTGAATCCATCCTATTTAATGCTGAGTATTTTTCTGAGCCTTTAACTTGGCTGGGCAGCCAGGTCCATGGCAGAGGCGCTGACAGGCATCGTGCTTTCCCGTTTGAACAGAAATGACATTTGAGTTGAAGCTTCATTGGGGGCTTTTTGCACTGCAGATTTTCAATGCGTAAATGTTATAGATGCTGGTAAATGCACCTGTCACCTTGACGGTTGGTGATATCCTGACATTTGCTCTCCCTAGTTATCTAGGGACATGGATTGATTCCTCCCGTGCATCTTCTTGCCTTAGGAAGTGACCTTAGAGCTGGAAAGTGGTGGGATTCTTGTTGGACTTGCTCTTTAGTGACTGATTTTTACCCACGTTTTTTTTTTTCCTCCCCAGTACTGGGTTCTCTCAAGGCTCTTAAGCAGTTATCAGCAATGTGTGGATCTTGTCTAGGTCTGGGGCTGAGCTCATGATGCAGGAACACTGGTGCTGGCAGCAGTGTCTGGCAGCAGAGGTAGGAGAGCATCTTTGTGCGCTGGGTCTTGGTGTTCAAGTGTTTGATCAAGCTACTGGGTCATTGATTGTTACGTTGGTTTTGTTTTTTTTAATTTGACATTATGATTGTTCTTTAATGTGTTAAATCAAAATGCATTTTATAAGCAGCTTACCAGTACGTGAATCTCTGGAAGTGAGTCTAGAGCTGTCATTAATCAGAAAATGATATGTCTTGGTGCAGATAACCAAATGCTGCTCTGAATTTTGCTGTTAGCCTGTTTTAATAATGGATGAAAGAAAAGCTGTACGTTTGACATGAGGTGTTTTTTTTCACCTGAATCCTGCAAACCATACAAAAATCTTCTTTTCAAACAGCAAGTGAAACTTGAGAACCACTGAAGCCTGGGGAAGATGTTGCCCCTGTCCTTGCCTCCCCCAAAGCTCCCCCAGTGCAGTGAATCCTGTGCAGAGGAAGGGGCTGGTTTTGCCAGTGGGGCCAGGTGGGCTTTTGTGGACATGCCGCCTTCCTCTCTGGTCAGAGGATGAGAACAAACTCCACGCGTGCCTTTCCAACATTCGTCATCTGGAACTGTCCTATGGCTGTGGGTGTCAGCTAAATACAGAGGAATATGTTGGGGTTATTTCAGTCTTAGGTACAGTTTGATCGTTGTCATCCTCATTACAGCCTATCAAGGAAAATCAGATAAAGTATTACTGCATCAAGTGTGGAGTCAACTATTTGGGGGCTAGAAAGAGAAAGTCTTCCCCACCCCAGGTGTTCCTCACCTGCTGATGGCCAGGAGGGAGGAGAGTGGGTTTGGCTGATCACAGTAAGAGCAGAAACCTCCATGGTGCTGCAGCCATGCTAACAGGGCACGGATGAATCCTGCAGGATTCCAGCAGAGAGAGAGGGGGCAGCACCGATGCCTTTGTGCAAGGTGCCAGCAAAGCCTCCTCCAGAAGCCTGATGTCTAATCAGGTGAGATTAATTCAGGCCAGAGCCGGTGTGGAGAAAGGTTGCGACTGGGAAGCAGAAAGCCTGTCTGTGAGATGGGGCTGGAAGAGCTGGGTTTGTTTGGCTTTGCAAAATCAAGGAAATGTGATTTGTCCTCTGTAAATACATTGAGTGGGTAAACACCAGAGACAAAGAACAGCTATAGAAGCTACTTAAGAGACAGTGCTGCTGTAAGAGGAAATGGATATGAGCTTGTCCTGAAAAAATTCAGGCTGGAAGTTAGACTTCTAACCATCAAAGTTGGAGAGAGAGAACCACCCAACTAGCTTTGAGATGGAACTTGATAATTTTTGGAAGAGTTTAATATCCTGAGGTTGCCTGGGGCAGTGTGAGCCTGACTGTGTGGGAAGCCTTGTGGTCCTCTTCCTTGCTTTTGCCTGGCTCTGCCTCTTCAAGAATGCTTTTGGGCTGAGCTCTTGTGTTTTCCCACGACTGGAGAGCAAAGTCCTAGTGGTGACGTGACTGATGGCACCACTGTGCTTGAGCAAAAGTGCCAGGAGCAGAACAAGATGGTGCTGGGGGACCCCGGGGACTTGTAGCAGTCCAAATACATCCTCAGACTAAGTCATGTGAAAGTTGCACCTCAGTGTCCTGAGCTGTGAAGTAATCCCATCAGGCACAGCACAGGAGCACTGGGAGGTTCCTTGGTCCACGTTTGTCCTGTTTGTTATCTACAAGTGTCATCGGTTTTAATTTGCCCATCCACCTGAGTCCCACCTGCTGATGATCTCTGCTGAGTAGAGCTATCATAGCTCAGTGCCCCGTGCTGCACACCTCCTGTGCCCCACGGAAAGGGCATCAGAACATGCTCCTTCTTTTCAGGGTTGTGGTGGTGCTGAGCACAGTGAACCCAGGTTCATTAAACTATCTGTACAATTGTTGTTAAAAGCAGGATTGTGTCTGAAAATTGCCCCTGTGAAGTGTGCAGTGACTTGTAGAAGCTTCTGCCTTGGACCTGTGGAAAAAAAAAGTAATCAAAGCAGATGAGAGAGAAGATCTGTGGCCGCATGAGCTGGTTTATCGCATTCTCACTCATTGACTTTATTCTGATACGCAAACAACCCTTAATTAATTCCTCTGGCAAACTTTCCTGATGGGAGAGATGCAGTAACAAGTCCCTCTGTGAGCGGTTGGCATATAATGTTTGATTTATAATGTTTGATAATCTAACATTTCTTCAGAAGATCCTTGATGATCCTCCATGTTTGTGTCTTTCACAGGATGCTGGAGTATTCCCTGGACCTGCAGAACGTCAGCTTCTCAGCGGTCCGCACTGTCCGCGTCCTGCGGCCACTCAGGGCCATTAACAGGGTCCCCAGTAAGTCACATCCTTATTCTTTCCACTCAATGCAAGTTCTCTGTATCTGTGCCCCAAAGGTGGAAGAGTAAACACGGACGATTCCCATCTTACACTGCAGCTGAGAGGTTCACCCAGCCCTGGCAGTGCTAAGTCCTACCACCGCTTTCTGGTTTCCAGTGCCTGTCGCTCTTCTACTTTAAATAATATTCCTTTTGGCATCTGTGGCATCTGAGATGAGCCACCAGTCAATAAGACATCCAGGATTGTCTTCAGATATCTCTCTCTAATTAGAAGAGGGTCTTAGGAGGCTGCTAAGGTGAAGAGATGCAGATGATAGGAATTGACTGAGCCAACAGTCTTTACTAAGGCAGCATGGGCAGAGGGGATTGAACCATGCTGCTCCCACCCTCCCTATGCTACCCCATCCTTTCCTGGTGACACTGGGGTGAGGAAATCTTGTCATGCCTGGAGACAGCCCCCTGGGAGGTGCCGAGGAACCTCCTCTTGGAGCGTTTCTCTTGCTCTGCTCCCCAGACCTGGTCCGTACGGACAAGAACCCCCACATCTTCAGAGCAAGCCTGGGTGGGATGGGAGATGGCTATTCAGTCTTGGTTCACCAGGTCATATATGAGGCTCTCAGACCTCACTTTGAACAGCAGTGGGTGGTGTTGCCCGCTCCTGTGTGGCAGCACATGACAGCAGCCCGGTCCTGTGCTCGGAGAGACATTGGCCATCGCAATCCCAACCAAACTACCCAGGGAGCGGCTCCTGCTGCGCCGTGTTGGGCAAAGCCCAGAGCGCTGCAAGATGCGCTGAGCTCTGTCCCTCATGGACACTGTGCAGATCGAGTGTATTAAGCATAAGTACAACGTCAGAAATGTCCTTTTCATGGTCCTACAATCTGGGTATCAAATCTAGCGTTATTTTAGCCAAATTAAATTCAAGTCCAAACTCTCCCATCTGAGCTAGCCCAGTACCTTGATGAGAACTAATCAGCTTCGGTTCTCTCTGCTGATGCTGGACATGCCCAGGCTCTGTTTATTTTTCTGGTCCTGACTCTTGTGCTTAATCTGGCTTTGCTGCTGTTTCAGTTGTTACGGTAGCTTCAGAATCCTGTTTGCAATGTTGGGTTGTTTTTTTTTTATCTCCACTGCTGAACTGATGGATTGCTGAATTTATCCAGCACTGTCTAACTAAGGATGTAATTCACTTAATGTTTTTTGGAATCCCGGGTAATTTATCTTGGCTTCTCTGCAATGTAGTTACAATGGGGTAGAAATGTAAGGTGGGAAAAAAAAAAAAAAAAAAAAAAAGAGACAGAGTTTTCTATGATGATAAATGCAGCAACCACAGAAAGTCATTTCAGTTAATCAGGAGTCGACGCAAGGTGGTTGTTCCCTAGTAGAAGAGTAGAAGAAAAACCCTGATAGAGGAGGTGACAGCATCAGGAAGAGAGAAAAAAGTCGTCTTGAAGTATCAAAGTAAAGAGTGCAACAGTAAAGCTTTCTTTAAATGAAAATCAATATAAACGAGTGAGAGAATGCAGAAGATGGGGAAAGAAAAAGAGTGAGAGATGAGCAAAATATTACAGAGACGTCAGATGAAATCAATTTTTTTGTGTGTAAATGTCAAGTTGAAGTCACCATCAATTTGTCTTTGTTACAGAACTGGCTGTTCCCGAACTTGTGAGAATTAACTGCCAGAGAAAGTCCTGTATTTTAAGGAAGAGAGAGGATTTAGGGTAGATAAGGGGAATTAGATAGGGAAGGGAATTTTAATATATACTGAGTGGGGAAAGAAGTATGACTGTGCAAGGGAGAACATCAGAGTTTGGTCTCAGGGAATAAAGGAGACATATATTTGCCAGAAAACTTTAGGACTTGAGTGGGGAGTGAAAGAGAGGAACGAGGAAGGTAGGTCGTGTGCCCAGGAGCAGGGTATAGATGAAGGAGCGTATCGCAGGGCCTTTGAGGGGATAGCAGAGGGGGCTGGGGAGCTGCGGGTGTTTGCGGGCCATGTGTGGGTGACAAGGATGGTGGTTGGGAAGGCAGTGGCTGTCCGTGGAAGGAGAAGTATGGATGGAAAGGAAAAGGTCAGGAGGAGATAGCTGCAATAAGGAAATTCAGCATGAACTTTTCCTCTTCGCCTCAGGTATGCGCATCCTGGTGACTCTTCTTTTGGACACGCTGCCCATGCTGGGGAACGTTCTTCTCCTCTGCTTCTTTGTCTTCTTTATCTTTGGCATCGTGGGAGTCCAGCTGTGGGCAGGTTTGCTCAGGAACCGCTGCTTCCTCCCCGAGAACTTCAGCATGTGAGTCTGCACGTGTCTGTCCAGCTTGGGCGAACCTGTGCCTCCAGGAGACAAGGATATCCTCCATTTAAAAGCCCTGGTGTTCTGTAAATGCTCCCTGCTCCTAAATGCCACCACAATTCCCGCTCAGGCACACACGGCCGGAACAGAGCAAGCTGTGACAGCTCGCCGTTCGAGCCCTGCAGGGCTGTCCTTAACCCTCAGCCAGCACTTGGGAACCTCTCTGATTGATAAGAGCCTCCAAAAAAACCCCTGAGAATAAGAGTTCACGCTTTCTAAATTCAGCGTATCATTAACGTGTGACCTTTTCTGCATTTGTCGAGATGCTGAGGTCTGAATCCTGTTCAGCAGCTGGTAGTGTTTATTGGTATGGCATTTGTAATCCGACCTAAACCCCAGGGAAAGCCAATGGAGCTTCCAGACATTTCGTGATGCTAGATTCTTTTCAGTCTCAGAGCAAGAGATAGTCCCTGTCCCAAAGTGGTGATTTTCACAGATTCCCTGGATTTTAAGGCCAAGAGGACTATTGTGGTCAAATGGGGATTTGTAGCAGCCGGTTTCCTGGCCAGGCAGGTTGCCAGATGTAAGAATGAGCAGCAGTTGAAATAATTGGTAGCTGTCAGCCTCTTTCAGACCAGGATTTCCATACCTGTTCTTCTACCCACCTGCTTTTTTCCACCACCTCCCTCCCTTTGAATGCTTGGAGAAGGGCAGGTAACTGCAAGGCCACGAGCGCTGCTCTGCTGAGCTTTGGCATCCCCGTCACCTTTCAGTGGATTGCTTTCAAATGTTGACTCCCCAGAGCTGATCCGGCCAGATCCACATCTGCATGGAGTCTTGCAAGCCCAAAGCCTCTTTTGCCCATGGCACGACACATGGCTGGCTCTCGGATCTGGAGCTGGCATGATGCACCTTTTAACCTTGAGGGGACTGGAACATCTCTATGCCAAGGAAAGGCTGAGAGACCTGGTGCTGTTTAGCCTGGAGAAGAGAAAGACTGAGGGACGATCTGATTATTACTCATCAATATCTAAAGGATAGGGGTCAAGAGGATGGGGCCAGACTCTTTTCAGTGGTGCCCAGTGATAGGACAAGGGCCAACGGGCACAAATTGGAACACAGAAAGTTTCATCTAAACATAAGGAGAAACTTCTCTCCTGTGAGGGTGCCAGAATCCTAGACCAGGCTGCCCAGAGTAGTTGCGGAGTCTCCTTGTCCGGAGAGATTCCAAACACACCTGGACACGATCTTGGGCAACCTGCTCTGGGCAAACCTGCTTTAGCAGAGGATTTAGATGAGGTGATCCCCAGAGATCTCTTCCAACCCCCACCATGCTAGGATTGGGTGATGACCAGGGCACGTTCCTGTGAAGTGAGCGGCAGCAGAGCAGAGGGCCTGCTTCACCACTCGGTAAATCCAATAGAGCCACAGGTCTGGGTGCTGTTTAATTGAGCCAGAATTCCAGGGGTTTAGATAAGCTTTGAAGGGTATTAAAGGCAATTCTGCTGGAATTAACTGAGCTGAACTAGGCTTAAAAATATCTTTGCAAGCTTTAGTGAGAGTCCTGGCAGCATTAAGGAGATAGCTGTGTGCAGAGCCAGAAGCCAGTTTCTGGCTGGCCATGGGTTGTTTCATCTCCCTGAAGAGTTTTTTTGCCTAGTTTACTGTGGTAAGGCCGCCCTCAGAGGGAATTTAGAGTTTATCTATGGGCTGAACAAGCACAGTGAAATGCAGATGGATTGTAGGAAGCTTGGGAGGTCTTTGTACATAGAGTCTTCACAAACAATTCTAAGCATCTCCAGGGCAGGAGATACAGAATCTTAAACTGACTGATTTCCATCTTACTGCAGGAAAGACATGTCAGAGAAGCCTTGCCGGGCTAAATCCTGCTCTTGGTTCCCTGAAGTCAAAGCCAGAGCACTTTGCAATGGAGTGACTCCTACTAATGTCATCAGAGGAGTTGCTGGGCGGCTGAGTGCACTGCCTCAGTTTCCCAAAACCCATTTAGGGACATCATCTCACCCAGTGGGGCTGCAGAAAGTTCAGGGGGATCTCTTTTACAAATGAAAAAAAAAAAAGCTTTAAGATCCAGACTGTGCTGTTACAGTTGTTACTTTGCCAGATTGCCTACAATTGGTGTGTGAACCCCAGCACTGTCTGGACTCTTTCAGCCCCTACACGGTGGATTTGGAGCAATACTACCAGACGGAGAACGAAGATGAGAACCCTTTCATCTGCTCCCAGCCCCGGGAGAATGGGATGCGCTACTGCCGGAGCATCCCAACGCGGAGGGAAGAGGGTCTCGAGTGCACCCTGGATTATTATTCCTACAATGACACCACCAACACGTCCTGTGTCAACTGGAACCAGTATTACACCAACTGCTCTGCCGGGGAGCACAACCCCTTCAAGGGAGCCATCAACTTCGACAACATTGGCTACGCCTGGATCGCAATTTTTCAGGTGAGCTCTGTCCGTGGGCGAACAGCCAGTTGTGTCCCTCAATGTGTTCTCAGGAGCTGCATAATCACACTCCTGGGGGTATTTTGCACCAGCAAGAACTTACAAAGTAGTGCATAGGTGCTCAAAATGTCAGGGTTACAATGTGATGCCTGCTTTAAAGATACCTCTGTCTCGTGTGCGTGGACGAATCACTAGTCTCCAAACCCTGTGTGTGTGCAGTAAAGACCATCTTGATGTGGAGCAGAGCCTAGAGACTGCTCTTTCCTCTGCAAAATGCAGTAGCGGGCCCTAGCTACAGCTGGAAAAGAAAGTCTAGATTCAACCTAGGCAGCTGATAATGTGGTTCCTGGCATTGGTAGGAGCAGGATTTGACTCTCAGTATCTTGCACTGCACCAAGACCAGCTATGTGATGTCAGAAATGGCCGAGAGAAACATTGCTTATGTTGCTAACTGAGCCTTGACGAGTTTTTTTTCCTCTTTTCATCTCCACCAGGTCATCACGCTGGAAGGCTGGGTGGACATCATGTACTTTGTCATGGATGCACACTCTTTCTACAACTTCATCTACTTCATCCTCCTGATCATTGTGAGCGGCCTTAGGGGGGAATATGGGGGTCCCCCTGGCATTTGGAGAGAGCAGGGTGAAGTGACGCAGAGGAACAGGGCAGATAATGCTGTGAATATAAAAGCAGAGGTCGAACCCAGCATGCTAGAAGACACACAGCTTCAATATGGCTTTGTATTGCAGCTGCATTGTGCTACAAATGTGAAGGAAGGAAGGAAAGATGTTCTTAAGCTATTGTAGATACACTTCTGTTGCTCCTGCTTCTACTACTTCTCTCCTTGTGCTCCAACATCCTCTCTCTTAATTGTCACCTCGAATTTAAATTTAAAAGTAGGTAAATTTCCCCAAATAAGGTTTTAAGCTCTGGAAGGGAAGAAGGCTGCCCAGAAATTCCCCTGTATCGAAGAACGCAGCTGGTTGGGGCCTTGGTGCAGAGGCGACATTTCAGGAGAACAGTCCCAAACTTCAGAGAGCACATTAAGAAAGGAGGGAAAAGATTACTGCCCACAGCCCACCCACACTTCACAGCATCATCTGAGACCACCCACAAAGGAGCCAACAAAGAGTTTCTGTGGGGTGGGCTCCATGATGGGCTTCATCTATGCAAGCAGAATTGCCTACTGTGACTGGCTGAGCTCGTTGTCTAGACTCCCTTTATCGTCAAGGGAGAAAAATAGGTGCTTTAAGGGGGTGATTCATCTCTTCTGAAAGTAGACATCCAAAATAAATTAGATGCATTTCAGGCTTGATGTGCCTATTTCTCTCTTGACTCTTAAGGATCATTAGGTGCCTCACTCAGATGTAGCTGAGATAAGTGAGATGAGTCCCTTTCTTGCTGTCTAATTGGACTAAGTCCAGCAAAATAGCTGCACGTTGTCCATTAGGCCATTGTGGGGATTTCTACTCCTTATCAAACCTGGACTCGAACCCTGATGAGAAGGTAGGAGGTCGTTTAGTCCATGATGCTTTTTCTAGTTCATCTATTAGCTTCCCAAAAAAAAAGAAACAATTCCTTGCTCTCAGCATCCCCAAAATGATGGAGAGGAAGGACAAGCAGTACTTTTCCAGATGCCGTGCGAGTAACGTTAGCAGTGTGTGATAGCCCGTTAGCACATCAGTAATTCTCTGTGATCCAGGCTGGGCTCTGCAGAAAGTAGAACCCCATGAAGCCCTGGTTGGAAATAAAATCTCCAAGCTGTGGGTACAGACTGCTGATGTCCTTGCGTAACAGTCACCCGCAAATCCCGTTAGCAGGGGAAAGGGATCTGCTCGCAAGCTGCCCACACACTGCCAGAAAAAAACGCTCCGATCAGGCAGGCTCAGTGCGTTCATCCTTATGCCACTAATTGTGATAATTACAACCGCTGTCTGCGGAGAGAGAAAAACACCATCTTAAAAGAGCAAAAGGTTTTCGTGAAAATAATCTTCTCTCATCTTTCATCTCTGACGTCCTCCACGGAGTGCTGATGTAGGGGTCCCCTAGTTGGGGACTCGGAGCGGGGAAATCAGCCCCTCCGTGGTCCCAACTGGTGGTCCCCGCTGGTGACACGGGGAATGGGGCTGGCTGGGGTTTGCCTCCCACTCCTTGCACCAGGGCGTGGGGTGAGGCAAGGCTATGGGGTGGACATGACCATCCCAAGGTGTCTGATGGCTCCTGTCCCCTTAGGTGGGCTCCTTCTTCATGATCAACCTCTGCCTGGTGGTGATAGCAACGCAGTTCTCTGAGACGAAGCAGCGTGAGAGCCAGCTGATGAAGGAGCAGCGGGTACGCTACCTGTCCAACGCCAGCACCCTCGCCAGCTTTTCGGAGCCGGGCAGCTGCTATGACGAACTCCTCAAGTACCTAGTTTACATTGCACGTAAAGGCAGCAAGCAGCTCGTGAAGGTTTACCGGGTGGCAGGTGTGAGGATGGGCTTCCTCGCCAGCCCCACGAGCAAGACAGGGTCCGACCGGCACACCAGGAAGCGCCGGAGCAGGAAGAGGTCCTCTGTACACCACCTCATCCACCACCATCACCACCACCACCACCACTATCACCTGGGCAATGGGAACCTGCGGGCACCCCGCGCCAGTCCAGAGATCAGCGATGTGGAGAGCAGCTCGCTCCACAACGGGACCAACCGGCTGATGCTCCCTCCTTCGCCATCGAACCCCCTTGGCGCCCCCAGCGCTACTCCCAGCAACACTGAGTCTGTCCACAGCATCTACCACGCTGACTGCCATTTTGAACCAGTGCGCTGCCGGTCATCCCTCTCACAGCCGGGCCTTGGCTTGCCGAGCCCAGAAGGGATCCCCCAGAACATTGTGGGCAGCAAGGTGTACCCCACAGTGCACCCCAGTACCTCCCATGAGATACTGAAAGAGAAGAACCTGGGGGAGGCAGCAGTTGGTGCTGGGAGCAGCACCCTGACAAGCCTCAACATCCCGCCCGGGCCGTACAGCACCATGCACAAGCTGCTGGAGACACAGAGCACGGGTGAGCCTGGGGCTGGACATCGTCTGGGACTGCCTTGCAGAATTACAAGCTACGACCTAATTTCTTTCTTGTTCTGAATCTTTTCAGGGTTCTTTTCAGTCCATGTTACAGAGAAAGGCGATGGCTTTCCAGGTGAGACCAACATGAATCTTTTGACCTATGTAATGCACCTTGCAGCCAAAAACAGAAGAGAGGTTTCCACCTTCTCCTTTCGTACTTGCAAGAATCCAAGGGAATTGAATGTTTACAATGAACCCGTTTCCTTTCCTATCCCCATCTCCCGCTCCTCTCTAATTTAATCTGCAGTTAGAGGGAACAGTCCCCAAATCCCTGCATTCCCCAAATAAGCTGGAAGTGAGCTCACTGACACTTCCAAATGGCCACTGAAAGGCAGGGGTTGGAGGTGGCTGTGTTGCCCACAGCTTGCTGCAGAGCTTAGGATGGACACCTTCCAGATCTGATTCCCAGCCCTTCCGTGAGCACTGTGTAGCTCTGCTCCCCGTGGCACACAAGGCTCAGGGAGTTCGAGTGTCTGCTTTGCTCGAGTGCTCAATGGCAATTGTAGATGCTGAGTATTAAAAATCTGTGATTTGCTCAGGAAGCCTGTAAAAGAGCCAAACACTGAATGCAGCTTTCCTGGAGCGAGGGTTTCGTACCTTCACCACAAGATGCTCTTTCCCCCTCCACATCCTGAGGTTTGGGAGCTCGAGCCAGTCTAGTCCAAACCCTCTCAGCCTCCAAGAAGCATTTCTGGCCAACCTTTCCCAAGGCGGTCAATGGCTTTTCCATCCCACCGCAGTAGCTTTGACCTTTCCAGCCTGGAACTGTGCAGGAATGAGACCAAGTCCTGGCCCCAGCCCAGAGCTGCCCAGAGACTAAATAAACAGACCTGGGCTCCGAGTTGGTTTAGTGCTGGGTTTTGATGCACACTGCTATGTGCTGCTGTGTGAGTCAGGAGCGTGCTTTGCAGATAGCCTCTCCCCTTGGAGCCAGCTGGTGGGATTTTAGGGGACTGTTCCACTGATATTGTCACCCAGGAGCCACCTGGCAGCTGCTGTTGAGGGCAGCACATGGAGGGGGAAGCTGATGGTTTCAGAGCATCAGCGAACAGCAGGAGCAGGAGAGGAGGCTGCTGGCAGTGGCACTCCTGATAATTACAGCCCACAGGGCCTGCCAGGGTCTTGGGAGCTGATTGCTTTCTCCTAGCCAGAATGGCCAGAGGTATAGCAAGGTGGGCCAGGGGTCCTGGGCTGGCCACAGAGTCTACCTGGGGGCAGCAAAGAGGGCTTTGGAGCTGGGGAGAGGGCACTCAAGGGAGCCCAGGTTTTGCTTTTTAACCCTACAGGAGCCCTTTTCCCCTTAGGAAGTGTTTGTCATGTCACGGGCAACAAATTGGTGCTAACGGGGACTGGGGGTTGCTCCTTTGGCTGCCCGCAGGCCCCTTGGCCCAGCTGATGGGATGCTCTGCTCCACTGGTGTTTCAGGTCCCTGCCAAAGCTCCTGCAAGATCTCCAGCCCCTGTACCAAGCTGGACAGCAGCACCTGCAACCCCGAGAGCTGCCCTTACTGCCTCAGGGCCCTGGCAAGCGAGGCTGAGCTGACGGACAATGAGACGGCCGACTCGGACAGCGAGGGGGTCTATGAGTTCACCCAGGATGCTCACTACAGCGACCAGCGGGACCCGCAGCGGGGCAGAGCGCGGGCCAGGAAAGCCAGCCGGGTGCTGGCCTTCTGGCACGTGGTGTGCGAGACCTTCCGGAAGATTGTGGACAGCAAATATTTCGGCCGTGGGATCATGGTGGCCATTCTCATCAACACGCTCAGCATGGGGATCGAGTACCACGAGCAGGTGAGAGCTCTCCTGGTGGCTCCCGGCACAGCAGGGACGTGGGTGGTGTTACAGGTCCGACTCAAGCTACCAGTGGGATGGCTTGGGGCGAGAGGCACTGGGGTGCTGTAAGAAAGATCTCAGGACAGAGAAGAGCTGATTTTTCTCCTCTGAGCCTGCTTACAGGTAGTGATCACCCTGGCTGACTCTGGGCTGTGTGAGCACCTGCATCCCAGCCCCACCAGGGATCTGCAGCACCGTGCCGAAACCACGCGTTGCTGGTTTCTAGGGTATGGGGACCAAGGTGAGGATGCACCCATTTGCCCCTGGATTTGTGCCAGCCCTGCAGCGTTGGTGGTGCTGCAAGTAGCTGTGAGCTCCAGGGTCGGTGCGACTGAAGGCGGGGAAGTCTATTGAATTTGAGGTCCCCAGAGAGGAGGTAACAAATGCCTTTGCCTGCCCAGTGAATGCTCCAGCAAGAGCACTCCGAGTCCAAAATAGACTCATCACTGGCTATTTCTCCGCTCGATTATCTGAGTCCTTGCAGGCAAGAGGCTACCCCTGCTCCAGCCTCTTGTGCTCTTGAGCTTTTCCCTATATATAGTCATAAAGAAAAAGAGTTGCCATGTTCCTCTTGAAATGTCTCCGTAAGGATGACAAGAGCTCTGCTTTTAGAGAGGCTTTTGCGCGGGCTGGCCTCACATAGGCTTAGTGGCTGCTGCTGGTGACATGCTTGGCGTGATGCCCTCGGTCCTGCCGCAAGCGTGGGGTGGATGGGTGCTGCAGGTGCTCGCTTCGTGCGGGTTTGGAGGGAAGAGTTTATTAGTGGGGATGCTGAGATGCTGCAAAATCTTACTGTACACCCTGGTGATGCTTGAGGGCTCCCAGTGGCCAGCCCAGCATGGTGCTTTCCCAGGATGGCAGACCTCTCCCTTCCCAGACAGATGTGGCCATCCCCGTCCCAGTACCAGCCCTTGCTAGGAACTCCCTTGCATCTCAAGTCATTGCTCTTTGCTTTTCTCCCTTCCTGGCACATTTTGTGTTTGCAGTCGCTCGCAGTTGCACACAGAGGCGTCTCTCCCACAGCTCCCGGTGGCGGCAGTGGTGGCTGCAGATCGGCTCCAAATTCCCGTGTCCTCCTGTGGCATTAATGCCTCAATGACCGAACACCAGGGAGACGTGGCTGTGCTAAATGTGTCCCTTCCAGCCAGCACCTTCTCCCTGACGCCCTAATACAGTCTGGCTGGCTCACCGTTGTTTTCAGTACGCATTAAACAGCGACGCGCTCTGAAGTCCCGCGGCTTTCACCTTCGTGTGCTGCCCTTGGTGGGACCTCTGCGGGGAAGCTCGAGTGATTCCACCTTTGTTTAGTAATATCGGGAAGATCATCTCCTAAGTACCTGGGGGAAGGTGGTTCATGGAAACCAATAAACAGTTATACTCCTCCTTTGGCTGAAAGGTGAAAGGAGATCCACTGCCTTTGTGCTGCGACTGTCCAAGGGGAGGATTGTCAAAGCTTGTTGCCCTTTATCAGGAGCATCCTTAGGAGATACTGGTGTAGGCTCTCACCATATGTATACCAGCAGGACCATCCCGCTGGGGATGGGTGGCTGAGCAAGCTCCCATCATCAAACACCCTAAAGGCAACACAGCTTCTTAATTTTTTGGCTCAGGGGAAATAGGGCAGCAGGGTGCTGGCTTCTGCCCCAGGCAGCAGTGAGTCCCAGCATGCAGATGGGTGGGAACAGACAGATTTTTGCGGTGGTTTTCGGATAACAAGGTGAAGGGAGTTGATAAGCGTGGGGAGACTCCAGACACTGTGGGTGGTTGCTTTCTTTGACGGTATTTTGAAGCTACTACTGTTCCAGATTCTTTTCTCCCAGCTATTTGGAGTGAACAGCGGAGCATGTTTTTATTAGTTCATCTGCTCAAAGTGGCAGCAGCGAGCAAAGAGATGTTTTTCTGTAAACTCAGGAGGCTTATAGTCTGCAGTTTCATAATCTGGCAGTTATAAGAGGAGGAATGAGAGGGAGAAATGCTGGACCAGGCCTTTCCGCATAGATTATAAACACTGACATGTGATTTTTTTTTTTTTTTCTTTTTTCTTTTAGAAGAGCCTTTCCTAAAAGTGTGAGTGATCAGTCGCACCAAATTTGTCTTCATTGAGTGATGTTTGCAAAGATGTGAGGGGGCTTGAAGAGTACTTGACTCCATGACTTTCTATATTAAGCTCTCTGCTTATTTAACAGATATTTACCTCTTGGGATTTTCACATGAGGCCACCCTGGGCACACCAGGCTATATTAGGATAAATGCTTTCAGGACATGTTTTATGTTGCCATGTCAAAAACCTTGTGGTGTTTGCCAGCACCTTACCAGAGGGCAGAGGACATGCTAGCAGCTACTGTGAGGGAGGAAGGATGGGCTGGTTGTAACTCTGGGATGAGGAAGGCTTCTGCCCTGCCCTCTTCTCTGGCCCTGGCAGTGTTAGGTGGGATTCAGCAGCTCTGGGACCACCAGAGCATCCTTATCTTCAAGACAGGAGCTGGTCAGATGAGGTCCTCATAGCCAGGGGAGAAAACTATGCAGCTCTGGAGGCTTTGCATCTCACATTGGGACAGGCATCTTTGAGGGAGCTGCTTTTCTCCATGGAAGGTGCCTAGAGGATTGAAACAGTCTGTCAGTCATTTGCTTAACACTCATTAACTGAAGAAAGTCCCGCTGGGATGTTCAGGATGAAAGTGGTTCTTTGAAGGCACATCAAAATGAATGGAACTTGGGAGTGTGTTGACAACACTGGCCTTCACCTCTTGCTGTTCGTTTGCATTGATCCATCAGTCAGCTTGTCCAGATTGAGCACCCATAGCCAATGGTGCTGGATGAACATAGCAAAGGGATTTTGTGTCCCCAGGAGTTCATCTGCTACCTTAGAACCTTCCATCTCGGACCTCCTCCCCATAAACCATCTTCCACAGTAAGGTCATTGTTAATGAATGTTTTACCGTCCTATGGCTGAGAGTTCAGAAGCTGGGTTTTCTCTGAGCTCCTTCTGACTTGAGCTTGCTGACTTTCTCACTCAGCGTTCGGTTGCTTCCACGTGGTTCCTGCACGTGCGTGAAGCCGTAGGTACACCTGACTGGGCTTAACTCTGCATTTTCTGCCCATCCTCCTCACCCGTCCAGCTCTGCCTCTTGCCTTTCTCATGATGGCTGGTTTTGGTGGGAGGAAAGCAGAGCGGTTTGAGGTGCACATAGCACTCACCACGTCACGGCTGCTGGGCAGCACTGTGAAATTTTCCATCAGGGAAATGACAACCAGATTGCTGCGGATTATTAATGTGACTGCTAAATAGCTTGTTTTTCTACAGAGATGAAGCAAAATGCAGGTAGAAACTATTAGCTTTGGGTAGAGGAATATAAAGGTGATTTAAAGGTAGACTCCAGGGGATTTTAAATACACTGTTGAACCAATTGACTGATTCGCCTTAGGGAAGCTCAGACTCTGCAGCACTGCGGGTTCAAACGGCTGGGGCTTTGCAAAAGCTTGTTCTGCCATAGAGCGGGAGTAAAATGGGCTGCTAAACCAGAGGGTTTCTCTGCTGCTTTCCCCCCAGCCCTGACTGTAAGCCAGACTCTGTTCCATAATGTGCTGCTTTTCTTTTTTTCCTCCAAGTCCTTCCTTGGAGTGAAACGTAAAAGCTTTAGTACAAGGCGTGATGTTGGACTCCTCAGCAGGGGAAAGAATTCGGCAAGGGCTTCCTTGAGGAAGGGCTTTGGGGTTTTGTTTTTGTTTTTAAAATCTGGTTCGCATTGAGCTGCCTGGCTGTTCCGATTTTCCTTGTCTGAACTCACATTGTATGAACTATACCCTACATATTCATTTGTTTAAATAACGCTTGAATTTCAGCCGCTGCCTCTGCGGTGTTTTGCCATTGTTAACATAACAAGAGACTGGAGAGTCCTGCGCTGGCCTCCCCAAAGCTGCAGTGGTTGCAAATCCATGGCTGAAGCTTGTGGGGACAAAACTGGTGTCTTGGAAGGAAGGAAGAGGAAACAGTTTCAGAGCTGTGGAGAACCTTTTGCTAGTTCTTAAAAGCAAATTGGAGAGATGATAGGGTGAGTGCTGGAGCGTGTCCAAAAAAGGGCAACAAAGCTGGTGAAGGGTGTATAGAACAAGTCCGATGAGCAGCAGCTGAGGGAACTGGGGTTGTTTAGCCTGGAGAAAAGGAGGCTCAGGGCAGACCGTCTTGCTTTCTACAACTCTCCAAAAAGAGGTAGGATCAGGATAGGGGTCAGTCTCTTCAACCAAAGAACAAGTGATGGAACAAGAGGAAATGGCCTCAGATTACATCAGAGGTGGTTTAAGTTGGGCATCAGGAAAAAATTCTTCCCCAAAAGGGTTGTCAAACCCTGGACCAGGCTGTCGAGGGTGAAGTCCCCATCCCTGGAGAGATTTAAAAGTCATGTAGATGTGGTGCTGAGGGACACATTTTGGTGGTGGGCCTGGCAGCGCTGGGTTAATGGTTGGACTTGGTGATCTTAAAGGTGTTTTCCAACCTCAGTATTTCTGTGACTCTTTGGCACAGCGCCCATGGTAGGCAATTTTTCAAGGAAGTGGAAGAGGCGATGCCTGACATCCCCCCGAGGAGGAGGATAACTGGTGGAGTACCCCCATCTCCAGCAAGGTGTTGTAGGAATTTGGAAAGCAGCAGTGCCACAAGCCAAGGTGTGCAGACTCCATCTGCAGAGGCAGGAGCAGCCGCAGGCCATGGTAGCAGCTCAAGCTGAATTCCTAGTGCATCCCACTGCAGGGGCCTGGGTATATGTGGTACAGATGATGTAAAGTTGTCACTGGTGACATTATGATCTAATAGCTGCTGCGGCATGGAAATGTCAACCATCTGTGCCAAAGCATCAAGGGAAAGATTGCTGGCAAAATGCATTAAAGTGCCTATTTATGTAAACAGTCGAGGCTGGGGAACATGAGAGCCTTCCTAATCAGTGCCAGAAGATATGAAATTTTCAGGTATCCAGGATGATCGAGAGGGGAGGTGAAAGGTCAATAACTGCAGCAGCATTAGAAAACCTGCCGGCGTGGAGCAACCATTAGGCTTCCAGTTCAAGCATTTAGAACAGTCACCCAAATGGTATTTACCTGCTTCTGCCTGAATGCAGTGTGCAGGGAAGAGGGTAACTGAAAATCATTATCTATAGTGGCATCTACTGATTGATTTCTCTACATGGAAGGAAAATTTGATTGCTCCATGGAGAAGTGTCGTAATGGAGATGGGCAGTGGGGATTTGGAAGGCTGGTGCCGAAGGTCTTAGGGTGTCTGAGTCTGTGTTAGTGTCCAAAGTCCTGCGCAGGCTGGAGGGCATCGGGGTCTGGATCCGTTTGCGAATGGATCCAATTGACTCAAGAAATAAGGGTGGTTTGGAGGTCAGAAGCACTTTGCTCTCAGGACCTAGTGATCAAGATCATCCTGATCTCCACCAGTTTCAAGCCAAGTTGAACATTTTGCTGCTGACTGCAAGAGCGGTGGAGGACAGCTGCAGATTTGTCAGGCATACGGAGGCTGCTCCTTTGACATCCCTATGTGCCAAAATGACATCTTGCCACGTGCTTGTCCACCTCCTGAGGGTGTTGTAGAGCATCTGAGGATGAGCTCCAGCTCTCAGGGTGCATGCTGCCCACCTCTGCCTTGCCTGGCTGCATAGGGCTGTTGTTGGCAGCACCATGCACCCTCCAACCTCTGCGGCTCTGCATCACGTCAACCCATGACATCTAAATTTTGGCTTATTTCCTGTGCGTGAATTTGTGTCAGGCCTCCAGGTCAGGAAGGAAGGGAGTCCTTTCTTTGTACAGTGTTTTTGGTATCTCTTGCACCTCTCTTGAATTGTTTTATGCAAGTGGCAGGGACTCAAAGATCTGTCTCACATCCAGGTGGCAGGTGGTGCTGCACCAAGAGCTCTCTGCATCACACACAGATGCAAACTGGTGCTGTACCCTCTTAACCCTGCACCATGGCTGCTTTACTCCAACCACAACCTTACTAGTACCGCCTGACTTTTCTCTGCGGTGAAATTTCTAATTTAATGCTTCCCTGTATGAGTCTGATTCATTAGGCATTGATTCAGGAGGGCACTTACACATCCCTTCAACCAGTGAACCAGCCTTTCTCCAACCGACGTCCATCCGCCCCAGGCTCTTCCTGGGAGCTTGCAAGGTCTCGAGTTCATGCACCATCTTCTCTTCCTAGAGATCCCTCCGCTTCCACTTCGGTACATAACCCATATCTCTATTTAACTCCACTACACATCTCTCCAGCCCTGTGCCAGCTACTCTTAGCCAAGCGATCAAAGCTTTGGCAGCGCAGCGAGGCTTTCCCTCCTTTGGCGTCTGCTGGCTTTGCCCCGCGCAGGGCTTGTAGCTAACGTCAACTTAATTTCTCAGTACTACAGCTGCATAGGGCACTCCCACGGTAGGAAAATGAGGTGCCCTATAGATTTGCATGTGCTGTATTCAATTAACTCCTGCCTGAGCAGAAATTACTCTTACTAACGGTTTGTTGTCAGAGATTGAAGGAGTCAAGCCGATGCTAATGGAAGTCATCGGAGCTGTTAATCACTAAAATCCCTGACTTCAAAACCAGCTCTCTGTTTGTTACTGGGGGTAATTCTTCTTATGGACCTCAGGGGTTCTTCCGCTCATCAGCTATTTGAAGGGTTTATGAGGTCTTGTAGGAACTTGCGTGTTTTAATTGAGTTGCTCACGGAGCTCTTCCAGACTGCCATCCAAAATACAGGGGGGCACAGCCCTCAAAGCCTTTAAAATTGAGCTGTGCCTGTAAAGAAGACTTCATCCTGGTTCTGGAGACTGAATGATTTGAAAATTAAATGAGATTTCATGCAACTGAAAGTGTATGGGGTTTTTATCAGATAGTTCCATTCTCTGCATGCTTTAGGGATGAGCCTATGTGTATTCCTTAACATCTATTGAAGTTTTCTTCAACTCCCTGTACGGGGAGCCCTAAGTGTCAATCCTTTCCTGTTAATTTCGTTCAGAGGCTGGAAATACTCAGGCTGCCTTAGATCCTATCATTACAGCTGTTGTTTCAGCTGCCATCTGTACCCTCGTGTTATCTCTGCTCAGGCAGTGTTGAGAAGAGACTCCAGCTCAGTGAAATGGGAAAATGATGTGTGCTTTCGAAACTCGCTTTATCCCCGTGCGGATGAAAAATCGCTGTTCTCTGCAGATAGCCGGGCGTTTCTCTCTGCTCCTTCTTTGATTATTGTGGTTGTTCCCCTTGGATGGGAGCCAGCAAACTCAGCTAGAGCTTCTGGAGCATCCTCAGTGTGCACTAGCAAATGCTTTTGTCTGTAAGCACTCCCAGTTGCTGATTATTGGTGATTTCCCAGGGATCAGTTTATTTTTTTTTCCCCAGTTCTTGTGGTAGAGGTTGGTCCCAATGCTGCCGGTGCCCATGACTTTGCCCTTCTGCCACCCGTGTCCTCGCAGAGCCCCTTCACACCCTGCTCAGCCCGCTGTGGGAGCGGGGAGAGGAGCCGGGTGCATTTTCCCTCATCTCTGCTGGATTTCAGCTCTTTGTTATAATTGTTTTTTTTGCTGATGTTAGGAAACGACCGACTTTTCCCCCATGGACGTCTGTCAGCATTCGAGATAGTGTTACCAGCATCAGAAACCTGGGTTCAGCAGAACTCTGCAGAAGCCCTACAGAGACAGCCTTTTTCTTTCTGTCTTTTTTTTTTATTTTATTTCCTCCCTCCCCCTGGTACCTTCTCAAGTACTAATGGGGAGATAAGTTTCAAACTTGATTTAGATTAACTAGAAATAGAGGGCTTTAAATCTCAAGTACTACAAGGTGTGACCAAGTGGAAATGCAGCTTTTGTTCAGCTTAAGCTCCTTCAAAACCTGGGCAGAGGGATGAGCCAGTTCATGTTTTTCTTGCATTTTCTGGGATAATATTCATCCAGAAATCTCGAGCTCAGAGAGAGATAAGGAGATCAGGCAAGAATATCTGCAGTGCCTCCTGAGAGTGGTAAAGATAGCCCAGCCCCAGGGCTTGGTGAAGGAGTTCATGGTCCACAGGTGCTCTTTATGGTCCTGGGCAGGGATAGGTCATAGCAGATCCCCTCAGGATTGGTTGATGAGGTTTTCCATCGCGCTTGGTGCTCCTCCCCTAATTTGCATCCCGGGCTCCAGGTGGCCAGAAGGCAGAGGTGCACAGAGACACAGCCCTGTACGGGCAGTCGGGGCCAGAGAATTCAGTTGTTGGCCGTGATTGCCCAACAAGGGTGCGGTGGAGAGGAAGGTCTTGCACCGAAAGGTGCCGTGTCCATGGGACTCAGCTCCTTCCTTCTGCAGGTGTGGAGTGGGAAGGGACGTTTGTTAATTGGAACGAGGAAGAGGAATTGGAAGGTGAGATTAGCGACGCTGGGCAGGGAAATCCCCCCTGTGCAGATAGCTCCGCTTTCTCCAAAGTGAAAGCTGCTTTCCTCCCTTTCTTACAGCATTACTTGCCGTGGCATGAAATACTCAGCCTCCATTCAGCCCATAACAAAATCCTCCTTTCCCATGCAGTGATGGGATGACACTGGACTTGTTTGCTTGTCTGTCAAAGTCATTTCCTTTTAATAAATGCCTATAAATCCTGGACTTCCCAGCAGTCCTCCTCCAGCCCACTGAGCAGCGAGCACGCTGCCCTTTCCGTGTCTCCAGCCCCAGGAGGAGCAGAGCACCAGCCGCTGCAATCCCGCTACTTTCAGAATTGTTTTCTTTAACCACTTTGGCAGAGGATGTGTAGAGAAAACCTATCGGTCTGTCGGGCTCCAATTAAGCACACCTCAGGTTCGTGCTGCTGGACCCAGGACAATAGCTAAAGTCCGATGCCTTTTAAGGAGCCCCAAAGACAACGAATGTCATGGCTGAAAATATGCGTGGATTCGGTTGCTATTTATAAAGTAGCAAGAGGCTCTGGAGCTAAGAGGAGCTGTATTAACCAAAAGGAATCAAAGTGATTTTTCGGAGGTGTACCGGATGCACCAAGGCAGGGGAATAATGTGGGTGCCATGAGGGCAGGACATGGAGAAGACTCCTTGGTTGACTGGGGACACAGCCATGAGCTATAAATGATGGGGAATCAGGCGTGAGAAAGGGCAAGAAAAGGGCACCTTATTTTGTTAATTAATAGCTGCTGCAGTTCATCAGAATTTCGTGCATTTTGCCCCAGGACTTGTGGTCTGGCTCCTGTTTCAAGGCAGAGCCAGTTTGTGTCTGCACCCATGTGGAGGGTGGAGAAGATCTTAATGGAGCGGTGTCAGGTTGAAAATCGTGTCTTCGTGTGACCCATTTGATTTTTTTCTTATGTATATATATTAAAAATCTGCAAGTGATGAGTCAGTAAAATGTTGTTGGTGTTTCCTGCGAAATAGCTGAGGTCGGTATTTTCTTTCTGTGTTATTTTTCCTTAGTTGCCATGGTAATGATTTCAGAAGGGTTTTATTCTACAGCTGTTTGAATGGGTTAGAAGTTTTCACGGTCTTCTGGATCCGCTCGCAGAAGTAGAGCCCTTGGGATCAGGAGGGATCTGCCTCCTGGTCACTCAATCTCTCCCTCCGTGCTGTGGCGAGACAGAGCATTTTTCTATTCTATTTTATTTTATTGTCAGCAGGAAAGACCCTGGGGTGTTTCTCCTCTTTTGTGCTGACATCCCCCGGGGCAGGGGCTGGGCAAGAGCAGCCTTGGCCACAGCCTGGAGCTCGCTGCCTGGCCAACGGGGAAATCGGGATGGACGGACGTCCCATACCAGACATGCAGATGGCTCTGGGTGGAGTTCTGATGATGAAGAGCCTGAGTGATGCCTGTGCCTTATCGAGGTCATGGCTGGAGGAAGGCAGGAGTAAAAGCCTTGTAAACTCTGTGCTTTGTCTGCCAGGGCGCTTGGTTGCACTTCACGCAGCAGCAGGGATTGTCTTTCAGGAATTTGGGATGTGGCCCCCAGGGCTTGTGCTTCTAAAGACCTGAGCCCATCCTCACCTTTTTCTCCAGTCATTGCCTTTCGGCCTCGCTTGCTCAGCAGACACCTTAGAGCCCTGCGGACAGGAAGGAGTAGCGTTTGCCACCGTGTTATGCCCAGGTGAAAATGGAGCACATCCCTTCTGCTTTCAGAAACCTTGCTCGTGAGCTTCTACTCCATTTCAAAAAAAAGAAAAAATTTAAAAAAAAAAAAAGAAAGAAATCCCTGTTTCTGAATTCTGAAAAAGTACAAGGTGCTGGTCCAGCTCTGAGATGCCCCTTGAGGCAACATCTAGTACCTGGGGACACCTTCCCTCACCGTATCCTGTCCGCCTGGGCAATGCCCTGGTCAGTGCCAGGCAGGGAGCAGAGAGCATCCGTCCTCTTCTCGCTGCTACGGCTCACACCCTGCCAGGCAGGGTTATGGCTGGGCGGGCACCCCCGGCTGCCTTCTCCCGCCACCTTGCTTGGCCGCGTGGTGTTCACGAGAGATGCTGCGCTGTCTGCTCCTATTTTATGTGCTGCCAGAGCTTGTCAATGTGCTGTTTGGTACATCAACAAATCGACACTACACAAACAGAGAGCTAACAGGGAATGATTTATCCAGGACACCACGTCTGTGTGTCCAGCAAGGCGAGGTGTCCTGGAAACAAAATTCAGTATTTGCTGAAGACTCATCAGAAGAGCTGGCGTTTTCGTGCCACAGCTGAATCGCGCCTGTATCTTGCTCCTTCTGGGTGTTGTTCATTTAATCATAGTATGCTTTCCTTCTAATTAGTCACTGCTGCTACTAATGAGAGAATTAGCAGACTCCTTTTAATGGGGAAGCTGAGGCTGTGGCGGATGTGCTGTGATCAGGGTGGTGGGCAGGGGGATTTGTGCTGCAAAGAAACCCCACGGTCTGCACCTCAGGCTTGGCTTCCCTGCAAAACAGCCTTTCCAGGGTGAATCCTGGAGAGGGTTGTTTTCCAAGTATATCATTTAGTCATGGGAAGGATGCTACCTCCCCTGACTGTCACATTGTGGCCCTCGAAGGGGAAAGTTGGTTGATTTTACCAGCTCTTTTCCTCCATGTCCAGCAAGGACCCATGGAGCTGGTTCTGTGACAGGAGTTGGTGACTATCCCGGGTAGACTCTATCTAGAGCTGGTTAACATTGTTTTGATTAGATGGTTATTGTCAGAAAATGGCAGTTTATCAAACTTGAAGCTGTTCATGGAAGGGGAGCTGTTTCAATGAACTGGCTTCAAAAAAAAAAAAGAATTTATTGAAATACATTGTCTGAGAGATTTGAAAAGACCATTTGAACAGTAGGGGAACAAAAAATTCCGTGTTCTTCAAGCTGACTTTCATGTTTTTTAATTTCAGTTGATTTACAGCACAGAGCAAATGGATAAGAGAATAAGGACTGAAATGGAGAGGAGAGCTTTCAAAATTTTGGGCACAAAGTGTTTCAATTTGCCAATTCTAAAACTCTTGTTTGGGAAGGAATGGATTCAGTTCCCAGGGGAGAGAAAAGCCACTTTCTTGCTCTATTGTAATGATGTCTAAGAAAAGATGTCTCAGACATGTTCGGGATTTCTCTAGATCAGAAACATCTTATAAACAGTCTTATTATCTATATGCATCTGTGACCGCATTTAAATCCTATTGCTGGCATTCTCAGCAGTGTTTGAACCCCCACTGCCTGGCTGTGATCCCCCGGGGCAGGATCGTACTCTCAGCTCACCTCTATTTTTATAAATAATTCCCAGCAGCGCTCGTGGTAGGAGCCTGGGTATGTGCCCCATAGACTGGATGCGACGACGTTTCCCTTGACAGGGATGTGGAGCTGTTGCAGGAGGCTCATGAGCTGCCTCAGGGAACCCCCGAGTGGGAGCGAGGGGCTGGGGGAGTGCACTCCACAGCCAGCTGCAAAAATCCTCCGAGTAATTCACTTCGCCCCATCTCAACTGTTTAGGGATGTGCTGTTTCCCAAAGCAAAATAACTCATTGATTTCAATTGAGTCTGGTTGCAGACATTCGCCTCGCCCACCCCTGGCAGAGCTCCAGGCTGCCCTGGAGACCCTCCCCTTCTCCTGCCTGGGTGAGAGGGAAGATTTCCCTTCTTCTTTCAAGCCATTTTGGCCATTAATCTTAGATTTTTGGATATTAATTCTCACCTCTCGTTCAGGAGATCCCACTCTTGATTTTTATTATGGGTGCCCAACATTTTGGATGTTAAAAACCATTTCCTGTGAGGAAAGTGGAAAAGAGTGTGTGGAGGGAGGAGTAGGGCACAAGGCAGCTTTTCCAGGGTGAAACAAGGGGAGATGGATGAAGGTCACAGCCTCTCCAGGGGGTCCTGGAGGTTCTGGGAGAGTTGCACTGCTCGCCCTGTGGCTCCCCACATCACCCAGCTGTGCCCTGCCAGCACCTCCCACATGAACCGATATGTCCCAGTGATGTCTTCAACCAGAAGATGCTCATGAAGCACAAAGTTCCATTAATCCATGCTATTAACACGCCATCCCTGCTGGGGCTGGTTGGGTTTTCCCAAGGGATGCAGCGGCGGCAAGAAATGCTGGGCGCCGCTCACTCGTTGAGGCGCTTAACTGGATTGTGCCTGCGGGGACGGTTAGATTTGGCAGCGTGGTCACAGAAGGGGAACAGAGGGTGGAAATCAGCCTTCAGGGCCCAGGTTAGTGGTGGTGATGGATGAGAAGGAAAGCTTCCAGGAACATGTCTCCTTTCCAGCAGTATCGCTGTGGTAATGATAAGAGCACAGGCTGCCTCGGCTCTGGGGCACTTATGAATGAGTTGGCATTTTTTTTTGTAGACTAATGTAGACTTTCAGCTATTTAAAATTGTCCTGAGGTGCAGCTTGACATAAGTTCTCAATCTATTTATTACTTTGTGTCTGAGTGTTCCCGTAGATGTATTATTTTAAACCAAGGCTACATTTGATTTCGGGACCTGGAGCATTTGTATTTTAGCTCCAGATCAGTGGGGAGGTGATTTGGGCTGTATGTCTGGTGTGTTTGGCAAACTCAAGCCAAGGGATCTTTTTGTTGAAGAGGATGTTTGAGGTATAGGAAGTGCTCAACAACCCCCATTTTTTTTTTTCCTATTTATATTACTTTTTCTTTTCGATGCTACTGTTCCCACATTTGCTGTCCTGTGACCATTGTTGTGTTATCACAAGCTCCCACTGGTATGAGAGCTAGTCCCTAGGGATTACACTACCATGCAGATGTAACATCAGACCAGGTTGGGTCCCCATCTACCATCGTGTTGAGTTGGAGGAACTTGAGTTGCAAGGTCTTGGCCTGCTCTGCCTGGAGATTTCAACCCTGAGAAAGAAAGAGTGGATTTATCTACTTGCCAGTGTATGTCAGTGAAGCTTTTGGTCACTGCAGATTCTTGGGGCTCTAAAGTGCAGTTGATCAAGTGTTGACTCTGCCCCTGAACCATCCCCTCTCTTCACTCTCATGGAGTTGGGGTTGGGTCACCTCTTGTCAAACCCTGCAGCTTGTAGAAAGTTTTTGGCCAGCGGTGAAGGTGTTTGATGTAAATGGTGGGAACAGTCAACAGTACACCTTGCAGGTTGGCTTCTGCTTGTGGTGTAGCTGCTGCAGACCTGTGCATCTGGCCATAACCCACCACGGTGTTCAGGCATTGAAAGCTGCAGGTGGTTACATGTGAGGATTTAGAAAAGTGTTTGACTTAAGTGCCAAACTACCGCTGAGAGGAATCCAGCACCCTGTGTGTGGAAGGGGTTTAGTGAACTATGGAGCCCACTGCCCTGCCGGGCACCTCAGTGCCGCCAACACAACCTTGCGGCCATCGGCCAGCAGGACCTCAGCTCCTGCTTTTAATGAAGCCTTTAAGCAGAAGCATGGAGTTGCGGCCGTGTGCTGGGGTTAAATGGGGAGAAGGGATCTGACGCTGCAGACTCTCCTCCTGTCTTTGCCACTGACTGATCCTAAACAGACTACGCCACCGGTTTTTGTCTTCTGCCATGTGTTTTCCAATAATGCCCGCCCACCCGTCGGGGAAAGCACAGCGCTGGTGTCTGCAGGCATTGTTGGGAACCCTCTGTGAGAGATGCTAGAAAAACATGAAAGGTATTAATTTAGGTCTAAGATTACTGGAAGTCTGTTTGTTAAGGTTTTTTTCATACCTCAAGTTTTAGATTGCAAGTCTAGAATGCCAGGATTGGGCCCTTCCTTGGTAGCAGTGTTTGGGACCTCCTGATAATGAGGTCTTTTTGAGCCATTCCAGTTTTATCACTGTTGTGATTTAACCCCAGCCAGCAACTAAACACTGTGCAGCTGCTTGCTCGCTCCTCCTCCCACAAGAGAGATGCGGAGGAGAATTGGGGGAAAAAAAAAAAAAGGTAAAACTTGTGGATTGAGATAAGAACAGTATAATTGCTATTTTATTTTAGTTATTAAAATAATTGTAATGAAAACGAACATAGCAAAAAGAGACAGAAATAAAACCTAAGAAAAGACAAGTGATGCACAATACAATTGCTCACCGCTTGCTGACCAGTGCCCCAGCAGGAAGACAGCCCCCTGACCAGTTCCTCCAGTTTATATACGGGTACAGTTCACTAAACCTATGGGATAGGATATCCCTTTGGCTGGCTAGGGTCAGCTGTCCTGGCTGTGCTGCCTCCCAGCTTCTGGTTCACTTGCTCCCTGGCAGAGGGCAGGAAACTGAAAAATCCTGAACTTAGGATAAGCACTACTCAGCAACAACTAAAACATCAGCGTGTTATCAACGGTGTTCTCACACTAAATCCCAAACACAGCCCTGTACCCCCTATCAGGAAGAAAATTAACTCTGTCCCAGCTGAAACCAGGACAATCAGCTCAAATCTCTGCTTTTGAAAAATCTTTGCTTAAATCTTTTGATGAGAGATACCCAATAAAAAGACAGGCCCTGAAAGGCTATTTGTGTGAGAAAACCATCCAGCTTTCCCTTCTGCATAAGGTGAATTGGTTTGGAGGATGTGGGAGCGTTAAGACTTGATACACCCCACCTCTACATAAACCTCCTGAGGTGGTGCTAAAGCTGAGATTAACATGAAGTCCATGCGTGGATTTAGTGGCTCGATTTGGAACGGGTGTATAAAGCTTAAACACTGATAGTATTTTTTCTACTCTCTGCTGGACTTTGAGTGAGCTGTTGCCATTTTTTCATTATACCGTTAGCATTGATGTTCCTACGCTTGAGGTATCGGGGCTGCTTGTATTTCCAGGAGTAATTTTGGTTATGGAGCTGTGCTGCTTACTGTCTCCCTTTCTTCCTCTTCTTTCCCCAGCCAGAAGAGCTTACAAATGCTCTGGAGATCAGCAACATAGTCTTCACAAGCCTCTTTGCCCTCGAGATGCTGTTGAAAGTCCTTGTTTACGGTCCTTTTGGCTACATTAAGAATCCATACAACATCTTCGATGGGATCATCGTGGTGATTAGGTACAAACCTTGAGCTTTCGTTGTGCGTTTCCCCTCATTTGGCGGCTTAATTAAACAGAAAGCAATGGAGAGTGGGCATAAATACCTTCCTGTAACACTTTTTACTTCTCTGCTGTAAATTAATGCGCTTAGCCATGACTGCTAATACATATCTTGGGGTTATTTTATGGTCGTCAAGCAGAAAGCCATCAGTTCTAGTGTCCTGGGAAAGTCTGGGATCCAAATGGTACGACTAGGGCTCGATTTAGTAGCTCTCTGGTTTTGGCACGTGCAAAAGCTGTTGTTGCCCCTGCAGCTGCAGCCACTGGTTTGCAGGCGTGATTTGGACACTCTAGTGGGACTCTGCTCTTTGCAAACCAGGATGGAGTCCAGCTCACCGGGGGCATTGGCAGTGTTTCTCCGCCCACTTTCCATCCCTCTTCTCTCTGAATTTCACCCTCCCTTTGCTTTCCCTCCTCTGTGCCCTTGCATTAGGCTTTTTCTTCTCCTGCAATGACCTTTTTTGTTCTCCCTCAGCGTGTGGGAGATAGTTGGCCAGCAAGGTGGGGGGCTCTCAGTCCTGCGGACCTTTCGACTCATGAGAGTTTTGAAGCTGGTCCGCTTCATGCCAGCCCTCCAGCGCCAGCTCGTAGTCCTCATGAAGACCATGGACAACGTGGCCACTTTCTGCATGTTGCTGATGCTCTTCATCTTCATCTTTAGGTGAGCATTTCTGATACCCTGTCCTGAGGTTGCTCTGGGGTTTTAGGTGGGATCCCATGGGGGCGTGTGGAGATGTAAGAGTCCATATGAGGACATGACTGAGCTGAATAGTCCCAGGAACAGCATCGCTGGCCAGCACTGGCAGTGACTTGCTGCCCTGACTAAATTCTCTTAACTCTGGCCAAACAAGACATCTGTTTTTGCAAGATGATTTATAAGGAAAATCTTTCAGCTGGATAATTCCTTGACTCACCCCAAGACAGTGATCCCATTACTTACCAACTAGCAGAAAGCCTGGTACTATAAATATTGCCCAAGTGAGAGTGATGTTCCTAAAATAAAGTCAGCTGTGGTGGTGCTTGTGCTTTTGCATGGCCTCTTCTTCTGAGAAGTGGAAATGTTAGAAATAGGCTTGGAGGAGCCTTGAAGTTTTGGATTTCGGTGTAGATTTTGAGAAGAGCCTGTCTCCTTCTAAGAGCTGACTCCGGTGTTCCTGCAATCCAGACACTGGGAAGGCTTAAAAAACCCCAGTCTCTCCCATGGAATAATGTCCCTTCTCCCAATGAGACATTTCACTCCAAAACCACCATTTGCAGCTGCAGTGCTCAGTATTGCTGGAAATAATTTGATTATTCAGGTTACTGGCCGAGAGCAGGGGAAAACAAATGATTCTTTTAGTATCAATCTAAAATGAAAGGTATTCTGTTTTCCTGTCAAAATTGAAAAAGCTGGTTTAGGTCCCCTGATATGTCTCATTCAGGCATTTCACAGAAACTCTTTTTGTCTTCCTAATTTGATTTAGGCATATTTTGCTGAAAATGTGTCATTGCAAAACAGAAAGTCAAAACATTTTGTTTAGAAAATGTTGAAACACAATGTTTTGACTTAAAAAAACCCAAAGCAGAAGAAAAATAAAGAGCAGACGTACTTTTTGGTTGAAACTTTCTGACAGATTTGACCCAAATTCACAACTGGTTTGCGTGATCTCGAGGCATGTTTTTCAGTGAACAAATTATTCATCTTTTTTTTTATTTAAAAAAAAAAAAAAAAGGTGAAATCAGGAGACAGCCCTGCTGTATGATTACTGGTTTGTACTGTGATGCTGTTGTTGAACCCCTGCTTTTCCCCTCTGTGCAGCATCCTGGGGATGCACCTCTTTGGCTGCAAATTTGCTTCTGAGCGAGATGGTGACACGCTGCCCGACAGGAAGAACTTCGACTCCTTGCTCTGGGCCATCGTCACCGTTTTCCAGGTACAATATGGAAAAATGTCACAATTCATGTGCAGTTTGGGGCTGCAAGGGCAGGGGTTGTTCTCCAAAGCATCTGACAGAGTGTAGTGAAGCTCCTTGCTGTGGAAGGGAGAGCAGCTAAACCCACAAGTGCAGGAGCACAGGGATTTTCAGACTGTTTCCCAGAATCAATCAGAAAGCTACTGAGGGGCTGCTGAAGCAGGAGGGTCTTGAGCATGCAAGGTATAGGCTGAAAGTGAGTGCAGAAGGTGGAGATGGAGAGATCAGCAGAACTGTTTGCAGTAACGTCTTGACAAAGCACAGAATCTGATTGAAACCCATCATTGATCTGTGCAGGTTTTTGTTCTAGCAGCTCTGAGCTCTGTAACTGTGGTGTCTGTGAAGGACTTTTAGCTGTTCTGGGTGACCAAAGGAAAGGTCTGACCCATGGGACATTGCAATCCCTTACGGCTGAACGTGTCCCTTGGCGCGGGTGGGAGTCGGGCAGTTTGGACACGGTGCTTACCAGCGTGAGTGTCACGGTCCCTTTGGTCCTGTCTCTTCTCTGGCTCAAAAGATGACTTGGGCCAAGTTTACCCTCCTGTGGTTATAGCTGTGGTTATAGCTGTGATGGATACCCTAAAAGTGAGATACTCATTTGGCCCATTTAGAGCACAGATACCCAGCCAGGATCGGGGCAAACAGCACGCTATCCTCTGGTATTTCCATCTTTCTGATATTCTCCTTCTGCAGATTTTGACCCAGGAAGACTGGAACAAAGTCCTCTACAATGGCATGGCATCGACCTCCTCCTGGGCTGCTCTCTACTTCATCGCTCTCATGACATTTGGGAATTACGTTCTCTTTAACCTGCTGGTGGCCATCCTGGTAGAGGGTTTCCAGACGGAGGTAATGTCCTCACGCTCATGCCTTTGCTTTCTTCTGACCTTTCAGGGCCTCCAGATCCCGAGATTGAGATGAACAGCAATACATTTACAAGAGTGGTACTTGAAAAAAGTGGGAGAAAATACTAGGTCGTCTTCCTATTTTTATTTTTTTTTCTTTCGTCTTTTTCTTAGCCACAGCGCAATTTAATACAGCAAGCTCTCTAAACGAAGGGCTTAAATGAAAAGCATTGTTAGCATTAATGCAGGAGTGGGAATTCAGCGGTGAGTCAGGCACTGCGGATGGGAACGCTGCTCTGACAGTGTCTTTGAAACAGTTCTCCCTGTGTTTGTCAGCCAGATTAAAAGGCCCTCCTGAAAACTTACGCAGGCTGGTAAGAGATTAGTGACACGATTATGGTTTTTGATGGTATATGTTCATGGAGCTTTTCCTGTTTCCAGCCCTGCAATGCTCTGCACGCTTTAAAGTACACGATTTCTCCTCTCTGCCATCTGCTTCCTCAGGCTGGGAACTTCCATGAGACATCCCAGATTGCTGGAGGCTTTCATGGAAGGGCAGGAAGGCACTTAGGTTTGAACTCAGTGCTTTTTTTGTCATCCTCCTGCCTTTCCAACTGTCCAACTCGGAGTAATGAGCATGTTACCTCGTCCCCAGAGTGGGGGACCTGCGATGCACACCTGCTCTTGGCAAAAATTGTCTGACTGTCCGAGAATATCAGTAAGGGGAGGAGACCTTCACACCCTGCCCAGGGAGTTGGGAGGGGTAAATGTAACCTACAACTGCTCCCTTGGAGCTACTTGTATAGCCTGTGCTTTTACACACTATCTCTGATTTTTATGAGCGTTCTGAGATGACTAAGTGTTATTTAAGATTTGTTGCTTGCGTATCATAATATCCTACCACCCTATGAAGAGCTATGCACAGAACTGGTTTTATTATTATTACTATTTTTGGAGCACAGTTTGGGGTTAAATTAATGGAGTCACACCAGGAGATAGCAGGAAGAAATATTTTTTTATTTTTTGTATCGTCTCTCTCTGTGTTGGTGCTTTTCTTTTTTAACTGTTATTGTTGTAGCTGTTTCTGTCTGTAAATCCCCCCTCCCATTCAGCCAAAGGGAAGGTCACTGCCAGGTTCTCCCGAATAACACAATGTTCCCTTGCCTGAGTGAGAAGAGGTAAAAATCTCCTTGTCTACGCGTGATGACGGCTTCGAAACCGAGCCTCTGTCTGTTCAGTCTGGCAAATTGATTCTCTGAAGGTCGCCGAAGCGGGAGATCACCTGCTGCACCCGCTCCTTCAGAAAAGGACGCAGCCTTTAAATGCAGCAGCCCCTTTTCCAATCTCTGGTCCTCAAGGGAGGCTGAAACCTCCGGTCCTTGGCTCAGCCTGTTTTTTCATGCTAGAGCATCCCCGTGCTCGCCCGCCAGCACACTCCTGCTCCCGCACACCCGGCCGCTGCGTGCCTGATTTCCTGGGCAGCAATTTATCCTGTGCTCGCTTTGCGGCCAGCTGCTACCGTGGCGTAACCCCCTGTCAATTCATGCCCTGGCTTAATGAGCTGAGATTTTATTCCACTAACCATGTCTTTGAGGGTACGTTTCCCCTGGAGTCAGGGGAACCGCCTGCAGCATCCCCCAGGTTTGCTTTCTGCTGTTTTTTTGCAGCAGGGCTGCCCCATCACCTGCTTCTGCTTCTCCTCTGCCAGGGCAGCGCAGGGCTGGTCCAAGCCAGCTCCAGGGTTTCTTTGTAAGCTGCAGATGTGCTTTAAGTGCAGTGTAAATCAGGGAGTAACTTTGGATTCAAGAAAACACAGACAACCTGAAGCCGGTGATGCTCATGCTAGGATTGAGAGGCGAGTGCAGGGACCAGGATCCAGCTCAGCCTCCAAAGATCAAACCATCTCTGGCCGATGCTGCCCAATTGTGGCAATTTCAACAAACTTGCAGCAGATTTCTGTCATTTGTGACTCTGATACAATGCTACTTTATACCTGGGGCTTTGATGGTGGCAGTTTACTAATAATCTTCCTTCCGCGTCGTCATTGTTCTGAGTTCTCCCTGTTCTTCCAGTAAATTGTAATGGTTATCAAGAGGTCCTTTGGCTCAACCCAAGTTTCCCGCAGCAGACAGGGAGCAAAAAGTCTGCTGGAGGTCAGGAGCCAGGTCTGGCCTTGCCGGTTTATGTTTAATCAGCTTTGCTGGTGTGTAGCTTTGCAAACAGATCTTGTTCTGATTTTTTGCTAGCCAGCATACAAAGGATCCTCTCCTAAGCAGAATTAATAGAGAGATCATCTCTCGCTGTAAACGAACCCCAGCATCTCCCTCCTGTGATTGCACTTCACCCTTCTTCAGAGCTGGGTTTGGTTGGGTTTTTTTTTATTTTTTATTTTTTTTATTCCATTCTCCTTCAGATTTCTGGGCTGAAACACAATCCTGGGGCTGCTGCCTTTTATCTCCCTGGTCCTTGAGTGCCTTTCCTCAACCTGCAAGCACCTCGTTAATTTTAGTGCATGGCTTTGCAGCCCCAGTTGCTAGGCAGCAGATGTATATAAGCAGTTGAGAAACAAGGAGGACCTGTTCCAAACTTTAAATGTGGAGCAATAGATTTTGCAGGGCTGGGTTTCTTCCCCCCTCCCCCTTCCTTTCTTTTTATCTGGTAACCTGCTTCTCTCTTGCAATTGGCACACACAGAACTTTATTCAAGGTGGTTATTTTTGACTGTGTGGTCTCTGGTTTAACTCAAGCCTGGCACTGGTGCGGGGAAGGTGAGAAGGGGACTCCATTTGATCGAGCTGCTAATTTGAAATTGCTGCCTGACCTCTCAGGTCCCTGCCCAGGGGACTTCTCTCTGAAGCAAGCAGCGACTCCTCTTTGTCAAGCATAAAGCTTCTCTCCTGAGGGACTTCCTAATAATATAATCTCAAAAGCGTATTCTTCCATTGGTAAGCTTCCTGGTTTCAAGTCCCCTTGTCCCCAGCCATCCTTGCTCGTGGGTTTGTTCCTTCCCCTCCTTTGTACCCTCCTCTCTCCCTGGCACCTCAGCTCCTCCAGCCCCTCTATCCTTTCGTCTGTAGGCATTACCTGCTCTCTGGATGTAGCATCCTTGGAGAAATAATGGACTTTGACGACTTCTGGAGTTCAACCAGAGGGAGCAGTCCCTTCTCTGACAGAGGGGGCTCTGAGCAACCTAGCCTAGTTGCAGATGTCCTTGCTCACTGCAGGGGGGTTGGACTAGATGACCTTTAAAGGTCCCTTCCTACCCAAACTATTCTATGATTCTACAGTTCTCCTGCAGTAGGGATTTTGGGTGATATTTTTCTTGCATCTCTTACTTTTTGCATTCCTGTCGGTTTCAGTGGTATTTTCCTTGTGAAGGAAATGTGTTTCCATGTTTTCTCTTTCAATGACTTTTCCATGTCTCTCTCTTTTACAAAGACTTTAAGTTAAGTATCCATTACATCACCAGCAAGACACCAATGTCCAGACATCCAGGTCTCAAAGGTCTTTCTTAAACAATTCATCCTAGCCTAGAGTGGGATGGGTTTTGCATCCCATGTATCAACCAGGGGAAAGTTCCATTGTCCTGTAGGCAAGAAATTAAGCTGGAGGGACAACTCGTGCCCTCCTGCCACAACATGTGACCTACCACAGCCCTGTGGGAGAGGACCTGGCACAGCCACGCTGCTGAAACATGCCGTTGGGAAAGCCACCCCTGAGGAAGGGGAAACACAACAAAGTGAAAAATGATGTGTGCTTTCCAAGTGGGTTGGAGAAGACTGAGTTCTGGTGATGGAAAGAGATGCTGGGGCCGCTCGTGTGGCCAGGCCCCTCAGGATGGGGCTGTGCCCTTCTGCCCACAGACCTCGGCTGTGTTTGGGCACCCCGCTGATTTAAACGGGTGTCTCCACTGATGGGGGTGAGGAGGAATCTGAACTCATGGCAGGTTCTGGTGACTTTTCTTAAATGAGGTTATTTCACCTGTCTGTAAGAGAACTGATATTGTGTTAATCAAACATTCATTACAAGCCTTCATTGCTGCTTAATGAAGGCATAATAAGTAAAGATCCTATTATGCAGCTGCAAAAAAAAATAATAATCATGTTTTCAATAAATAGCTGGTGTTTCATTAGCACAATTATCACTTAGGAGCTGAAGTAAGCTCGGTTCGAAACACTTAATTTAAAGGTAAGGCTGGCCCCTTTGAAGGGCTTTGCTCTATCTGAGGTCTTTCACCGCTTCCCTGCGCCGCGTGGAATGGGTGCCCCAGCCCGGCTTCCATTGCAGCCGCACGCTGCCCTTCTCCCCTTTCCTCTCTCTTTCCTTGCCTTTTCTCGTGTGTTTTTTGATTCCCCGTTCAATCCTGCTGTTCAAACTGTGAAAATTGAACCCCCCCTTCCCCTTCCTTCCCCCTCCCTCCTCCCATTTCTCCTTCAGGAGATCTCCAAGCGAGAAGACGCGAGTGGGCAGTTAAGCTGTATTCAGCTGCCTGTCGACTCGTCGGGGGTACGTACACAGCACATCCCACCACCTGCCATGGTTGTCTTTTTCATGGTGCCTGGTCACACACCATGGTGCTGTTCTCATTGTAGTAGCTGTCATTCTTTTGGGGTTTATTTGGGTGTTCTGGGGGTGTTTCTGTTTCTTTCTTTCCTTTTTGTCGTTCTCATTGTCAAGTCAGCCTTGATTTTAAGTCCCTTTCTTCTCTGGTGGAGCCAGGTAAATTAAGGTGGGAGCTTCAGAGCAGCTGATGTGGCTTCAGACCCAGCTCTTGTTGACCCCTTTCTGGACACCTGCCCTGGGAAAGGTTCCACACGAGGCTGTCACAGCCCCTCTGCAGGACATCCCTAGGGATGTGGATGGTGATACTGAGTGCTGGGCACACCTGCCAAGTGCTCCCTCCATCACACGGACAGAGGAGAGTGCCCAGGAGCGAAGGGACTTGGAATCAAGCCTGTTTGTGGACACGTGTGTGGGAGAGGCCCGTGCTCAGTAGGACGGCGGCAGCTGTGCTGTGGTGTGTCCCAGAAAGGCTGGACGGGATGCTGGGATCTCTGGTGAGATACCACGTTACAGCACAGCTCAGGATGTGAAACAGTCCCATTCAGGTCTCAGGAAGCCGTGGATCTCCGAAGTGCAGCACACCCCAAACCTTACTCTTCTGCCAACCTCATCTTTCTCTTTACCCCTCTCTTCCCTTTCTGTCCTTTCCAAGAAGTCTGTTTTTTCCCTCAGCACAAACACCCTTTCCCGTCGTAACCCAGTGTGTCAGTCCCCTTCGGTACAGGCTCCTCTAGCCACTGTACTGTCTGGTCCATCTTGACGTACCCTCATTTCCCGAAAGGATTTTAACTCCCTGTTCTTTCATAACCCCTTTTCTATCCAGAAAGGCAAACTGGGAGTGAAAGAACAGGTAACACGCAGCAGCCCCCGCTGTGAAATGCTTGCCTGCACTGTACTGAGTCTGGCACGTGGTGTTTCGGAGGGGATGCTTTCTGCCGTGGGGTTTGGTGCTAGGGAGGGGGGTGGGAAGTCCCCACGTAGCTCTGATTTTCCATTTCGGCACACATCTCATCGTGCACCCTAAAACTTTCCTTTGGGCTGTTAAAGAATGCTCCAGGAATATAAGTCACATAAAATTCTTCCTGTTATTTACTGCTTTTTAATAAGGGATTAGGGAGAAGTGAGTAATTCCTGGCAGCCCCCCTGAGTGACTGAGCTGGGAGCCTCCGTGGGGAGTGTACCTGGAGCCAACTGGAGCCCCTGTTCATACAGAGACATGGTTTTGACTCCAGCGAAGTTACAGGCCAGGCTGACTTTACTGCTCCCCCTTGCAAGGTGCATTCCTGACCTTCCCAGTTTGTGTCCTGCAGGATGAGCTTCCCCAAATAGCACAGAAGTCCTGGATCCTCAGGAGGGGAAGTTTTGAGCCAACACCTCACATCACACTCTCTTTTGCCTTAAAAACACATGTCTGAGAGTGTCCAATGTGCCTGGAAAGAATTTCCTTAACTGTTTAGCCACCCTGTGGGGGAATATCAGAGTTTACCCCTCTGAGGTTTTGCCAGGCAAAGAGGCACAGGGCACTGCACTGTGTGTCAGATGCCATCTCCTCTTTTCCCCACGCTGGGGCTTCTCTGGATTTTTACAACCAACAGGTACCCGAGCACCAAACCTCCGCAGCGCTGGCCAGGGCTCCTGGGGCACAGCTTAACCTTGGTGGCGTTTTCTGGGGCTCCTGGTCTCTCCCAGCTGAGGTGAGGGTCTGCTTGGCTTCTCTCATCCCAGCATCCTCCCTCCCCTCCCACCTCTCCTCTCTCTGGACATACATCACGATGGGGTTTGGTGCCCTTTGCCAGAGCCGTGGTTTCAGCCGTGATTCCTCCTCTTTTTGTTGAGTATCGTTCTGGCGAGCACCATAGCCCCTTGGGTGTATCCTGACTATACCACACCCTAAGTGCCTTGCTGCAGTGCCAATGGACAGAATCAGTGGGGTGCACAGGGACATCCCTAATCCGGTCCGTGCCACAAGACCGAGCGAGAGCACAGGCACCACGCTGCCAGCAATGGTAAACCTCTTCTCTCTTCTCCCGAGGACGGGCCTATGTCAGAGCAGCTCTTGCTCAACCCACGGCGTTTGAAACGATACAGCGGAATTTAAATCCCCCAAACGACACGGCGTAAATCCCCAAAACTGCTGCTTCTGTTGTGTGTGGCAGCTGGGAGGGGAACAGCCACCCACTGCAGCAGTTATCAGGCTCTGCCACCTGGATCCTCTCTGCGCTGGTAGAGCGTCCATCGACACGTGCCCATCAGCTGCGTTGGAAAGTTGGGGTCCCTTGTGCCCCTTCCAAGTCCTGGATTGCTTCAATGAAGCATCACTAGAAAGAGCCGCACAGAGGGATTTTTAAGCCTTAGTGTATAAATTAAGAGAGACGAGTAAGGTCAATTTTTATCCCAAAATTGCTCGTCAATTCTGTCCTTCCCTATTATTTGCCTAGTGTGCAATTCTAGCAGGAAAAATTAAGCAATAGGGTTTTTTTTTCTGATCCCTTTCTGGGACCGCCAGAGTTTTGGAGCCAGAGGCAGTCTGTCTTCCTGGTAGGAGGTTAATTAGTCTGTGGTATAAATATGTGCATGCATCATTTTGTGAAAGGTGATGTTGCATTGTGGTACAAAATTCCGTGGATCCGTAGGTGTGGTGTTGGACATGGGAATCCGTTTTCTCAGAGGGGTGTCCGTGCACCGCAGCCCTTTGCCCTCCTTGCTGAAGCCCTCTGTTTTGCTCCAGGGTGATGCCTCTAAGTCCGATTCCGAGGGGGATCTATTTCCTCGCAGCCTGGAAGAGGAGGGAGGACTTAAGAAGAACTTGTCGAACCCAGCCTGTGAGTAACAATCCTGGAAGGACAGACCCTTCTGCAGAAACCTCGCTTTGCTGTGAAAACAACATGCCCCAGAGGGAAGAGCCCTCCTAGAGAAATTGGCATGGTCCAAACCATGGCAAGCTCAACCAAGCCCAACAGGCCTGCAATGTGGGTTAGGATCATGGGATGCAGACAGAGACAGACGCGATGGCGTTCGGTCCATAATCTCTCCGCTAAGCCCGAGGTCTGGACTTTTGGGATCTTTCTGTAGAGACATAGGTACAGAAACCATGGGGAAGAAGGATAGAGGGAGCCCAGCACGGGCAAGGAGGTTCCCAGGGTTGGAGCTGGTGGTTGTTGGTTGGGTTGAGGTGCAGCCATTGATGGTCTTCATCTGCTTTCCTGTCTCATTGACTCCTGATCCCATTCCTGATTTACATCTGCCTGCTCCCCTGCCAGGCTGAAGAACAGGCTCTCAGCTCTCCAGAAGGGCTCTTTGGCCCTCACTCTCCTGATAATGCTGAGGAGATCCATCCCTGTGCAGCTGCTTTGCCCACCTGAGAGCTGGTTGTACATGTGCCCCTTGAAGTGTGACACCTAAAACCCATTTATGTGTTCCAGTGATGGCCCTGAGCGACCACCAGGAGCTGAAGAAGAGCCTGACTCCACCACTCATCATACACACCGCTGCCACGCCGATGCCCATGCCCAAGAGCGCCGTGTTCGGAGACTCGGCGCAGGGCTGCGAGTCCCGCCGGGCCAGCGGCGTCTCCATGGACCCCGCCACCTATGAGCTCAAGTCCCCGGTACTCGCGTCACCTCCTCCTGACGATGCTCAGCACGCGTCCGTTGGGCTTGCGGGGCTGTCCGTCCATCCATCCGCCCCAGCTGGTGCAGCAGCAGCCTGGCGAGGGGCGGGTGGCACGGGGCTGATGCTCTCCTTGTCCTTCCCGCAGCCCAGCACCCGCAGCTCCCCGCACAGTCCCTGGCGCACCAGCAGCAGCTGGAACAACCGCCGCTCCAGCTGGAACAGCATCGGCCGGGCCCCCAGCCTCAAGCGTCGGGGGCAGAGCGGCGAGCGCAGATCACTCCTCTCGGGGGAAGGGAAGGAGAGCTCAGAAGAAGGGGAGAGCTCGGATGAAGAGCGCTCCAGTCGGGCCGGCAGCTTCAATGGCTCTTTGCCTCATCGCATGGAGTCACTGGAAACAAAAGGCTCCTTCGACCTCCAGGATACGCTGCAGGTGCCTTCGCTGTACCGGACCAGCAGCATGCACAGCAGCCGAACCTCCGCCTCCGAGCACCAGGACTGCAACGGGAAGACCTCTCCGGGCCTCCTGCTGCACCAGCTCCACCTGGATGACCCCCCACAGGACCTGGATGACTGTGATGATGAAGGCAACATGGTAAGGAACTGCCAAGCACTCATTTTGGGCTTTTTTCTTTGTCAGAGTGATGCTTGTGCCTCAGGAGTGCGTGTGTGGGTGCACAGCAATGGCCTGTTGCAGGGACAAGGTCTCACCATCATCACCAGACCAAACAAAGAGTCTCCCAGAAGAGCACCAGAAGTTTTCTGGATTGTGGATGCCATCAGAAATGGGATTGGCATCGTATTGAGTTTTTCAGTGCAGTACCAGATGGTTAATGGCGCAGAGATCAGGGCAAAACTTCTCAGGTTCCACTAAAAGGTGCAGAGCAAAGGCTATCTCTTGGAAATATATGCTTTTCTGGGTTTATTTTTTCTTTTCTTTTCTTTTTTAAATAAGGAACTTTCCCCGCTCTTCAACCATTTTTTAGTGTGCAGCAGCAGGCAATTTCTGCTGACATCAACAGGCAATGGAAGGACAGGGTTTGGCTCCCCATTCCCGTTAGTCCCACAGAGTCACCGGTAATTTTAAAGGCTTTGCATTAATTTTCATATGAAGAAACCTTAGGCCAATAAGTGTCTTTTTCACTGGCCTGAAAAGTACCATTTGGGAAATACTAGGAATTCGGCTGCTTTTTCAAGGTTTTTTGCATGGCTGGTAAAGAGGGGCTTAAGCAGGCAGGACACCCACGGGGACTGTCCCATCATGATGTTCTCGGGACAGTTTGGGGGTGGTTTTTGCTCTTCCCAGGCTACCTCTTTGTTTCACTTTACCTTCTTCTCAGGCTTAAAAATGCGGTGATCTGATGCGTCATCCCCAGGGAGTAACTCGGTTTCTGTTGGTGAAGCGGTTGGGGTTTGGGTAGAGCCACGTGATGGTAGCAGGGATAGTACTGAGAACAGGAAAGCTGCAGCTTGTGGACATCATTTTACTGTATTGCACTGAATTTGTTGAATGAAAATGGAATCTGGAGCATGTGAAGGAATGTGAAAGGCAGTGGTGACTCCAGAGAAGGAACAGGAGGAGAAAGAGTTAGTGCTGGCAGAATGGAATCACTCAGCCATGAATCGCCTTTAAAAAGAGCCATTATCCCATTACATCTCCAGCATGGATCCTCAGCCTGGGATTTTTACTGATTGTCTTAACCTGTTTTTTAACCTCCATAAAATAAATTGAATTTTTAAGAAAAGGAACAGTAATTATTTTTTGAAAAAACGGTATTAAAAGTAATCAGGAGACCATACTCTTTATCGCTAGCTAGGGATTTTTTTTTTTTTATGCTCCAACATCTGCTGCTTTTTCCAGCTCACCTGGTCCAAATATCCCACAGGTCCCTTCCTTTCCCCCCTGCTAGATCAGAAGCAAGTGGTCCCCCTTGCGCTAGACATCATGTGATGGGACACGTCCCTCCTCTCCCATCGTGTGATGGGATGTGTCCCTCCCTTCCCATCCCACCCAATCCCACAGCTCCAGACTTTTGAATAGGATGCATGTTTTTAGTCTTTATTACGGCAGCTGCTTTTAGCGTAAACCAAATGTTGTCGTCTGTGTGCCAGGGTGTGGCCATGTAGGGTTAGACCAAAGGTCCTTAAATCCTCTCCCAGGGATGATCAGAAGCACATACCTAGGGAAAGAATAGGCAAAACAGGGTAAATATATAGTGCCTCAGCCTATGGTATAGCCACAACTAGGACATTCACAGCTGGCTGGTGCCTATCCCCATGCTCTGAAATAGGTCTTCATTGTAAATCACTAAACCAGATGGATCCAAAAATATTGCTTAGATTAGTGAAATGAGTCCCCAGGTTGCGGAGCTTCCCTTTGTGATTCCCTCCTGACTTTTGGGAGGATGTTTTGCCCCTAAATTAGCCTTGACAAAGTCAGGGAAAAAAAAATCATTTATTTTAAATGGACAAAATAAAATTCAGAACTCCCCCGCCAAGAAAAGAAGAAAAGAACTCAACTGTTACTCAGATCAAAGTAATCCTAAATATGCCCTTCTGCAGCAAAGCTTCACATCCCTCCTCGCTGGCTGGTTTTGATTGCCTCTGTGCAGAAATAAAAGGAAGTGCAAAGGCTTCGTTTGGATCTCCCAGGCTCCCATTATATTAGTGCCGCTTCCCTGCCTTCAATGAGTTTATTCTGAATTTACATCTCTCTGAGGGGCCAGAATCAGGCCCCTGATAAATCTTCTCCCTAGAAGTATAATACCAGTGGACTAAAATCTCTTCTTCATTGTGTGATCGCTGACAAGGAGAAACTTCACGGAGAGAGTGATCTGCTGCCTGTTGGCTTCAGGTGGCTGTGGCTGAGATCAGGGATCTGCTGTGAGATCTTTGTTGTTCACTTCTGCTGGAGGCTGGATGCTTTTGGATGCTTTCCTACCCAAATTATGGAGTGCTCAGAGCAGAAACTGAGGCAAATATCGGATTTCCTCCCCAAACCTCATTGTACATTGCAATTGCAGCTCCTTTCCCCTTTGCTTTTTCCTGTGGTGTGTAGTCCAGCTGCTCCCCAACCCCTTTCAGCCTGCCCCTGTTGCTTATTCAAAATTAAATAATTAGGTCCTGAGCACCTCTGCGTAGCTTCCAGCTTGCCTGGAGGTCCATTGCCACTCATAGAACGTTTTTGAGCGGTTCCCCTCTATCCTTATAATAAATCTTTTATAAATCTAAGCCTCTCCCTTACTCTGAGGAGTGCATCAGTCATCTTTTAATGCCAACTGCCTTTCATCCTGCCCTCAGAAGTACATTAATATCTGAAAGTTCTAAAAAAAAAAAAAAAAAAAAAGGCAAGCAGCTATTTATCAGCAGCTCTTTTCACTGTGGGATTGGCAGGTCGTGTTGGCAGTAGCAAGCTTCATCCCACTGTGTCCTGGTGGTTGCTAGTGGGGGACACTGGGTGGTCTTATCCGGGGAGGTTTTGTCTAAGTCACTGGCAAGGGAATTAAAGAGTAGTTTTCTTCTCCCCACACATCTTTATTCATCCCATGCAGGTGTGTTTTATGGACAAATAGATATGATTTAAACCACATAATTGATATATCACTTGGAACATAATGCCGGCTGAAGCAGCAATCAGCCTGATTGTAAGCACTTGGTGCGTGTCTGGACCTCGCGGAGAAAGCGTTTGATGGGACTTAGGCTGGAAATGCTGGGGTTTTATTTCACAAATATCTTACATTTGGCTCAAATTAACTGAACTGTGCTGTTCCACTGGTGGAAATCTGGAGTAATTCCTTTGACTTTAGATTTCTGTGGATGTTCTTGGCCCTGCACAGAGCAGCCAGGCTGCTGAGCTGGCTTCGGCTGAGCCCTGGTGCTCACCCTTACTCTGACACGCTGAATAGAGAGACAGGAGGGAAGATCACTTTTTGCCTTTGTTATCTGATTTAGCCCGTGAACTGCAAGCTGCAACAATTAGCCAAACCTCAAAATATCTTTGGCATTAAAATTGGACAAAAGGAATATAAAGAAGCATTCTGTGCTGCTGACGCATTACCATTCACTACAAATCCCCATGATAAATACCAGAACTGCTCTGAATAATAGATACTTCTGGAAACCTTCCAGCTCGCAAAATGAACTGGACCGAGTCAACAGCTATTACTTCGTGTCCAGAGGCTGGAGTAGCAATCACTGTTCTCACCGCAACTCTGAGCAGACACCTGACTTTTATCCATTTATTTACCTTCGTTAAATCTATGGATAATTAAGCTAACTAGGCTGCTTGAAGGGATAACACAACCCCAAGGATGCATGCTCTATTAAATACAGTCTAGAGAGAAGGGAGCAGTTCTGACTCCTTGCCTAGAGTTGGAAAAAGGGATGTGAAAGCAGCCAAGACACGGCCCAAACTTACTGGTGTGCTGCAGCGTGGTCTTTGTTTGCATAGAAGGGAAGGGAAGGACAGACGACTGAAGGAGAAGGATAGAAAGATCTTGGGAGTTTTTATTATTCAAACTTTTCTTATTATTTTTACAAGGCAGTTCTTATTTTCTGAAGGGTTCAGGTCATCGCCAAGTGCTTTCATTAAAATGGACACTACACTACCTGTTCCAACGCTAATGAGACCCCTGGCTGAGAGTGTATAGGAACTGAAAGCACTTCCTTCATTCCACTCAATTACCCTAACAAATCCCATTTTTACAGTCCAGAGTCCCTCCAGTTGCTAACAGTTTGGCTCCCAACGAAGCCCCCCTCCCAGTTTCCAGAGTGAAATAAATAAAAACGCCTCAGCCCTGAGGTCTGGGCACTCCGGGGGCGTGAGCAGTGATTCCTGTGCTGTGCTTTACTACTCTTTTTGCTGAACGCCGCAGAAGAAAGCTTCAAAGAGCCCGTGCAGCCATGTTCCTACATGCTTGCACATCTCAGCCCAGGAGGTAGTGGGGAAATAAGGGTAATGAAAGAATAAGGAGTCATCTTTATTATCTGTAAATGCAGAGCATTTCGGTGACATTACACACACCGGTCTGTGGATTTATCTTCTGGTGTTTCTCTTTGGCAAGGGCTGGGAAAGCCCCGGTGTGGTGGATGAGATGTTTGCCTGGCTTCTGCTGGTTGTCCAAGCACAAGGCACTGCAATATCAATTGGATTAGAGATCCTGACCTCCCCTTCAAAGACCTATGGATGAGAAGGTGATAAACCTAATCCAGAGGCTATTGCAGCCGGGATGAGACTTCCCGTCGGCATCCAATTTTTCATGTCTTCAGCTGACCTGTTGGCCAAGGCTTTTACAATCTCCCCTCCTGGCCTTAAACAACCTTGCAGACAGTCTAAAACGCAAGTATGCGTGGCTGAAGATGCACTGCGGTTTCAACTAGGAATTAATTTGCTGGAGTCGGATGGCCCATGTTCATGCAGAAGGTCAGGCTGGCCATGATGTTCCCTTCTGGCTTTATAATCTCCCATCTAGTCTGTTCATGCTGAATGAGAGGCAGATGCTCGCTGTTGTGTTCCTGGACCAAAACTCAGGTCCCAGATGATTTCTTCAGCTTTCCAGTGGTGCATGGATGTAAGGCTTGGCCCAGCAAGAAGCAGAAGTCCCTCCTTCTGCTCCCCTTATAACCATAAGCAGTCTATATTCTTAAGATGAACAAAAAAACCCAAACCCAAAATCTCCCCCAAAACCTTAAAAGGTTCAAGCAGAAATCTTATGAGTGTCTGGAAGGACTGAGGCTGATCAGAGTGGGTTATCAGTCCTCTGGGCAAGGGTTTTATTTATCATGTTTTTCCTCTCGGCTAACTGTGGGCCAGATGCAGTTACCATGCAGGGAAAACAAAACCCTGTGAGCTCACAGGGCTGGCACAGCGTTCACCTGGCTGCCAGAGCTCCTTCCCCTGCCCAGCAGGGTCTTTTTTGGGGGGAGATCATTTTATTTCATCTTCACTGAGTACTTGGAGATACGTGTTTAGTGAAAATCGCCTCGAGTCCTTTGTTTGAAAGTTTTGGTGGTTTTTTGTTTTTTTTTAACAGTTCTTTCTGTGTTTTCCCCCTGGTACGTTTCTGCTGTACATTTTTCTCCTAGAGCAAAAGGGACCGCATGAAGGCGTGGATACGGGCACGTCTCCCCACCTGCTGCCAAGAGAGAGACTCCTGGTCCATCTACATCTTCGCCCCTCACTCAAGGTAAGGCAGCTGTTCTCAGGCACTGGTGGCCTGCTGGGCACGGATGTCCTTGTTACAGTGGCGTGTTTTGCCCGTCTAGCCTGCATGGGTCTCTATATGTTAGGCTACAAAACTCCCAGCCCTCCCCTGCTCTAGCGCTACATTGAGGTCACACAGTGAACCGCTGCTGGCTACAGAGAGCTGCTGCAGAGCGGGCATGGCCCTGGCATGGGAGCATCCAGTAGAGACCCATTGCCCAGGGCATGGCTGCAGCTTTATCAGGTTCATCGTTTGCTGTGTCAGTGATGCCAGCGCTCTGCAAGTTTTTCACTCGATGGAGCATGAGGAGTTTGAAGTGACGGGGAGAGGTGCTGCATTAAGTAGAGAAATCTGAATTTTCCCCCGCTGCACACTTACAGCACAGCAAAAGATGCTCTTTGTCCTCCTAAAGCTACCTCTCAGTCTGGACTTCTCGTGTCTTACCCCTTCCCTATCTTCCTCTTCGAATAACCCCCAGAAAACACCTTCTCCTTGCCTGCAGATCCCCAGTTTTACCCTTCCCAAAGCCCAGCCGCACCAGGGCCATCTGGGCTTCGTGCTGTCCTACATGTTCCCCTGGACATGCACCCACGCTCAGCGAGGGTTTCCCGGCTCCCGTGTTGGAGCTGATGGGCACTGGACAGCGTTCGACTTCATTCATACAAAGATTAGAGAGATTTTTCAGAAACAGACTTTGGGAAATGTAATACGGTATTATAAATCCTGGGTCAGTGTACAGCCATCTGTCACAATAAATAGCTTCTGTCCCTTTGTTCCATGTGCGCTCAACCCTTACTGGCTTGCTGGGAGCATTTCTTCCTTTATTTAAGTTAAACCTGAGCACTGTGGACCAGGTAGGGGGTTAGATCTAAACCTGGCCGTACATCCAAGTTGTGAAGGCAGCTGCTCTATTTCAAGTGACCCAAAGCCCCCTGTGAACATCAGAAAGGCTTGAAATTTGTGGCTTAATTCTGTAGCTCAGATCCTTTTCTATTGATATCCTGCTTTGCCTGTAGTGTGTGGCTCTGCCAGGGAGGGGATTGGGAGATTGTAGCTCATCTGCTTTGCAATCGAAGTGCTCGATTCCCCTGCCACGCGTCGAGCCGCTGCGCTTCTCCCCAGCCAGTCGAGCGTTAATAGCTAGTCTGTGTGTCCTCGTTATTTTTTTTTCTTTCTTGACAGATTCCGTCTGATGTGCAATAAAGTCATCACACACAAGATGTTTGATCATATCGTCTTGGTGATCATTTTCCTGAACTGCATTACCATCGCCATGGAACGACCCAAAATCGAGCCTCATAGTGCTGTGAGTTTCTGAGGTTAACGTTTTCGTGTGCTCTTCATGGAGCCAACACTCGTGGCTTGGACCCCACTGCTGTGCACTGGGTCTCTTTTTCTGTTTTAAATGGGAAGCTGCCACCACCCCCTGTGTATCCCTTGAATTAGGTGCAGCATCTCTCCTGGTGCCTACCCAGCATCCTTTCAAAGTACAAGAGCAGAGCTTGTGGCCTGCAATATATCAAATATCCTATTTCTCCAAGTACGATCGAGGTTTTAACATATGACATAAGCATGACATCTGTCTCGGTTTCCTTCTCTGATCAACCTTCAAACACTTTTCCTCTCTCAACACAATCTTCGTTTCTTCCATCTGTTCTCCACGGGCACGTATGTGTGGTGAGAAGGGAATGGGGGAAACTGTTCATTTCATACTCTTCTCTCCCCTTTGTGTATCAGCTTTGTTGTGACTCAAGAAAACCTGAATTGATACGCACTCTGTAATGCCATTTCCCCCACCCATTTTGTTTTAAGAGCCTATGTAAGGATTTCTCAAACCGGACCTTCACAGCACCAACATCCGTCAGTTTGAGGGGCAGAATCATGCTATTGCTATTTTAGCGTAGTTCGTGGCTGGGAGATACGCCGGGCTCTTGCTGATGTGTTGCAAACGACTGCTCATATCACAATTGTATTGAATCCTGTTTTGTTGATGTAGGCGTGTCAGGCTGTTCATTTTGGTGAATCTTCAATGTAAGACCTTAAAACTGGAGCCGTGGCTGCTCTGTGCCTATTTTAGGATTTCCCTGGTAGTCCTCCCTACTCTGTAATAGTTTGCCCAGAAATCCCTCCCCTAAATCCATCTTTTTTTTTCTTTTTTTTCTTTTGGTTATCATGCAATCGTGGTGCACAAACTCAGAGCTGCAGGAAGAGAGCAGGACTCCCTGTGAGCTGGTCTAGCAGGAGGAAATCACCCTGTTGCTCCCCAAATGGAGCACCCAGAGAACATCCCATGAAATCGCAAATGCTTCTTCAAAGCCCCTTACCGTGTCCTCTGACGATCACCATTCACTAAGGCTGACTGTAAATGGAGCTGTAGTTATGCAGAGATGAAGGGAATGGGGTGATGTGCCTGAGTCAGAGGAGTCCACAGCAAAGAGCTGTAGCACGAAAAAGCAGTGTTCTGTTACACAAAAGGAGGAGGACGAGCTGTGGTGTCCCCAGGCATTGGAAAAGTGCAGACAGGGAAGGAGACAGGGACTGATGTGAGGTTATAACCAAGGGAACCAAAATGGGTCACCCAGGGCTGGAGCTGAGCCAGACCCCGGTCTGGGAGCAGCAGGGAGGAGAAGGGGGATGCTGAGCCGGGGAGCCAGGGGGAGTGTGCGGGCCCGCCTGTGCTGATGGAGCTCTCATCTGGAAACTGAGTTAGTTTAGCTTGAGTTGTTTAAAATAATTGTACTTTGCTTCCCCAAGCTGTGGATTTTCTAGCTGCTTCAAGCGAGTTCTCTTTCCCTGTCCCAGTTTCAGCAGGCTTATCGGGAGAGGGGATGCGGTTGCTAGCCAACGCGCGCTCCCCATCGCAAAGCGCGCGACATGGGCCAGGGAGATTATCCTTCAAAATAGCCACGCACTTGCCAGAGAGGAATGTAATATCCTCAGTCTCTCCTCCATCCTATTGCTGTTTTATCTCCAGCTCCACAAGCAGGTCCCTACTCCTTCTCCTGTGCGCTGCCTACCCCTCCACGGCAGGCTTTTGTGTGGCGGTCAGCTAACGGCTGGAGATGTTTCCTGTCACAGCTCAGGCAATCACAGTGCAGGTCTAGGACCTAATTAATTATGGACCCAGTATGGAAACAAGCTACTCTGTGGTTCCTGAGTCACTTTCAGTAAATCATGATTTGGCAAGCGAGAGAGTTGCCAAGGTGTTTTGTCTTGTTTAAATTGCATCTCATTTTGAGCGAGAGATCTGCATCTCTTACAGGACTGCTCTGTAGGGAGAAGCAGATATAAATCCAAAATTGTTATTAGCAGAACTGGGTCTGGTTCAATTGTATGCGCACATGCATACATGCATGCGCATCATCTTTCCTCCAGCCTCCGCCTTCTGCTGTCCATTTCTCAGTACAGGCAATCAGAGATTGTTTGGGGATTAGGGAAAAGTGTAATTTATTTAATGATCGTCATTAAAAAGAAAGGTTTCTGCGAACTACAGATAGGGAACCGCTCCGTGGTCTCATCTGTAATCACGATAGCAATTGCAGAGTGGTGGCAGCGAGGACAGCGTGGTCTGGTGGATAGCGCAGGGGACTGGGAGATGAGACTGTTGGGCTTCACGCCCAGGTCTAGCCTGTGGCTTCGGGCAACCGAATCAACCTTCTGGGGGCAGGTTTCAGCTGGCGTAAACCCCCAGAGCTTTGCCGGCTTCGGTGGAGCTGTGACAACTGCTGCCAGCTGCGCTGCGGCGCCTGCGGGGCCTGCCTGCCTTGCAGCGCAGCCGCTCTAATATTGACTTAATTTCTGGGAGAATTGGGAGCTCGGTGATATTTGCACTGTGCGGTGATGTCCGCAGGTGAGGGGCAGGTAGAGATTTGCCAAGCGTGCTCCAAGGGGAGGAGACGTCCTTGTTTCCGCAGGGCGTGCGGGGGGATTTGAGGGGCAAGTGTGGGCGGCTGCCCCTGTCCATGGTGCTGACGCAGCCCCGGCCACTGGCAGAGCTGAACCGTGTGGAGCGTTGTTGTCTAAATATTTGGATTTTCCCCTCTTTCCGAGTAAACAGTTCGAGCCTTGTATGAGCGCAGAGGCTGGAGAATAGTTATCAACCGCCCGAATACGTGCAGGGAGATGTACAGCTGCAAAGAGCAGGCTATAAAACATTGTCTCTCATTTTCTTTTTCACAGGAACGGATTTTCCTAACACTCTCCAACTACATCTTTACGGTTATCTTCCTGACTGAGATGACAGTGAAGGTAAATGAAGCCAGAGGATAAGCCTGTATTATATTAGTGATACTTTATTACAGTGGACTGGCAAAACCCCTAGGTCTACCAGTTACAAGTAAGGTTCCTCTTCTGAATCATATTCAAATACCCATCTCTTGTGTTACTCTGAGCACGTTTTACATCAGAACAAGTTCACTGAAGTTGCTCTTGATTGACACCATTATATGAGCAATGGGATGCTTCAATTCAGCAATCCTTCTCTGTTCAGCAAAGCTCTTGAGCACATGCTTAACTTCAGCCGTGCATGTAAGTCCCATTGTCTTCCACAACCAATTGTTCCCAACAGCCTAAGCATCTCTCTGCTTTCCTGAGGAGGAGAGACTTGAGCATGTTGAAACACTTTGCTGGTTTTGAGGCAGGAGGCTCAGAAACCCGTTGCTGTAAATCACTCTTGGGTAATTCACAATCATCTCGCAGAACAATTGCTCTTTCTTTGGAAAGTTTCTCTATTTTCTTTACTTGCAAAGCTTATATCTGATTGCTTTGGGTCAGCCACTCTGAACCTTTACTCCAGCAGTCTGTTGGAATAAAATATGATCAAACTTTTTATGCAAGAGCCAAATGTGTTAGGAACAGTTTTGTGCAGCTATGTTTAGCTGCATTAAAAATACATCAGCTGTAAGGGACAATCTGGGATGTTTCTGCAGAGGTATTTTTACAGTCCTTGCAATATAACACTTTGCTGATTTGTCTAATTAGGGTTCTATACTGGGAAGCAAATGGACTTGCAGACTTTTATCTGTAAATAATGCGTTCTCAGCAGGTTGCTAACTGGAAGAAACATATTGGATGTGATATTCATAATTTGTTGCAACTTGGTGTCCGGGCAGGTGGTGGCACTAGGCTTGTGTTTTGGGGAGAAAGCCTACTTGAAAAGCAGCTGGAACGTGCTGGATGGGGTGCTGGTTCTCATCTCTGTCATCGACATCCTGGTCTCGATGGTGTCAGACAGCGGCACAAAAATTCTGGGGATGCTACGGGTTTTGAGACTGCTGAGGACGCTGCGACCCTTAAGGTAAGCAGAGGATGAGTTTAAGGTGTGTGTGCCAAAGAGGGAGCTGAGCCTCTCCTCAAAGCAGCAGCATTTGCGCAAGGGAAGGGGCAGGTGAGACAAGGGCACGGTGTCCGTCGCCAGCATCGTTTGTGCCCAGCCTCCTGCCGCTCCGCCGACAATGAGCGTCCGCGGGTCCTGCAGAGCCACGAGGAGCTCCGGGCGCTTGCCGTGTTCTGGGACCAGTCCCAAGTGCAGTAGTAAACTGATCAATGCCTCTTTTGCTCATTAAAACACACATCCCCTGCTATTTGTGTTCTCATTTGCTCTGTGTAAAGTGCAGCTTAGCAGCTTCTTCTCCCCCTTTCCTTCAGGCGGTGGATGGCTTTCATAACAAAGAAGGAAATTAGTAGCAGGTGGCAGATCATTTTTAAGGAAGCAGAGACTAAACTGTTGCTTAACTTAAAATGCAAAGAAACCTTTTTTTCCTTCAGTTCCCCATTAATTTTACAGAGACACTCATTTTGAAAATTTCCCAGACAAGATGAAAGCAATTGTCCTGCTAACTTGGTTCCCCATCTCTGACAGCAGGCACTATCCCATGCTCCAGGGGCAGGCACCCCTCTGACAAGAACCTGCCCAATGACCAGCCTCTTCCAAACAGGCATCTGTTTTGTCCTGTAGCCCAAGGCGTGAAGGTTTCTCTCCATGCTAAATGCAGTCCTTCTTTAAAACCATTGTTGCTGCTCTTGTTATGCAGCAGCTAATAAACCTTCCTGCTCAAAGCAGCTTTGTGTGCCTGTCATATCTTACTGCTGCTTCCTTCATAAAAGGTTCACTTTGAGTCAGGATTTTCTCTTTCAGGACAGAAAAATAAGATCCTGCTTCTGACAGAAGATGTTGTTTTACTACCCCTGTGTGAATAACAAGTCTAAATAACAATGGCCATGCCTATACGTATACCTTTCAAATATTCTCAACAGCTATGAAAGACGTTCTGTTAAATTGGGCTATATGTATATTGTGCCTGGTGAGTTTTAGGACGTGAGCTGGTTTTAATCAGTTTTATCTGGACAGAAAGCACCATTGCTGTGGTTCAGCTCCCTGTCCATGTGACTAGATTGTCTTCCTGCATGACTCCAATTCAGACTTTTTTCTCTTCCATGTGTTCCCCAGCATCTTCATGTCAACTGTAGTTTCTGGGGTAGTTTCTGCCCGTTTGCTGGTTGGGTAGATCTGTTCCACTCTTCTGTTCTGGCTGGTTTTTGACCTGTGTTAAGAAAACCTACAAAATAATCTGGATAGCTCTGGGTAAAAGAAGGATCGATTTCCCATCTCTGAACTGTGGAATGCAAGTTGCTTTTTTGAGGTGATGTGATTAAATCAGATCTATAGGAAGAGGCTTGGTTTGCATTGAGCCCTGCTGGAGTCACTTGTCTGACCTAGTAAAAGCTCTGTATGCTTCTTTGTAGATCTATAGTTCTGCCTGGCCAGGACCTGGGTCTTTACTTACTAGAGCATTTCCCTGCAGTCACCTGTGAGTAGTCTACAGTTACGGGGAATAAGCCACTGAGTCACTGGAGGCTGGAGGAAGACCTGCCATCTGGAGCATGTGGAGGATTAGATTCTTCCATTGCTGTTCCATTCCTGTTGGCATTTGATATGTTTTCTCAGGAGAGTGTGTGAGTGTTTTCAGCCAACATGCTGCTTTCTACTACAAAGGAAATGTAAAAAGACAGCAACAAGCCCATTCCCTAAATATGTTCACAATCAGTCCTATTCCCCTGTAATTAGATTTGTAGGAAACGAAAAAGCAGCCATCAAACTGGGGACTTTTCAGTAAGTCATAAATCTCTACATGTGGAAACCCATCTGCCTCTGCGATGCACATCTGGGCTGCCCTGAGCACGCCTCTGCCCACAGCTGCCCGCTCTGCCTTTGCCGCAGGCTGCATCGCATGGCGCAGGGATCTGCTCACCATGTTCAGCTGGATCAACATGGGATGACAGCTGGGACAGGTGACCTGAGGTCTTTGAACACCGTGGCTCCAGTCCCCATGTCCTGGTGAAGTCCCCTGTAGAGACTGAACCAATGTTTCTCCTTTCCAGGAAGGAGTAGGACAGAGATCACAGTGAATGCTCTGTCTCCTCCTGTCTCTCTTTCCTTGGGCACTCAAGGACAGGGCTGCAGGGAGGACACCCTCAGAGAGAAGCCAAGCCATGGCTGTGGGTGTCACATTCAACTTGAGAGCAACAACCCTCATCATCTCCATGCTGGCTTTCCTGGTTGATGGTCTGAAAGGGTGGTTCTTGCAAAAGGCCTCCCTCATTCTGTCTCTTCTTTTCTCCTGTGAGAACAGCCCCGTTGCTTTATGCCGCACGCAAACCCACGCGTGCGTGTGCCTTTTGCACAGGCATTAAAAAAACCACTGGCCCGTGTGCCAGTCACGGGCTCTTGAGTGTATGATTGATTATCAGCCTCCAAATTAAATCCATGAGGATTTGAGCCCAGCTTTATGACGAGAATTCCAAAAATATATTCACAAAGGAGTGACATTTAAAGATGTTTCCGTGATCCTCTGATGTTTCAGCCAGTAGAGGGATTGCTTGTACAATAACATTCCTTCCTAATGCGTTCAACCTGCTGTTGTTGGGATCAAGTGTTGTAGCTTAAGATACAAGAGAAATCAAAATTGAAAATGTATTCAGAATTAATGTGAATGGACTTCAATGCTGGTTTACTCCCTACAGAGCCTGGTCTTTGACTTCCAAAGCAGATGGATGAATTATTCACTTTTCATACCATCACAGTATGAAATAGTCATTTCATAGACTCTCTTCTATCTATCATATTATCACCTTTGCTAATTTTTTTCTAATCTGTGGAAGAAGGTCTTCATTAATGCTGATCTGCTACTTCATCTAAGTGCTACTTCTTCTGAGAGCTCTGCTCAGACTAGCAGGCTTAACATCAGTAAATGTGATCCAGCTGGAGCGAGGCTGGCAGTGGGTTTGGAGTGTTTCACACCAGGGGTTTAACAGCATTGGGAATGCTGAGACCAGCAGAGACAAGGAGGGACTCGAGGGATTAACATTTCTTCACACTGGGAAAAAACCCCAAAGGGTCTCATTTCAATTTCCCCATTTGTAATATGCCAATGCAGACTGGAATTGTCCTGAGTGCAACCTTGGCTAGTCTGTGACTCTGGCACGCCCAGAGGGCTCCACATCAGCTGGATCCTTCAGCAATAAACTGCAGGGGTGGTGGGTTTACAAGCCTGATACCAGTAGGACCTTGGGCAATATTGATGAGGCACAAGGATGCTGTATGTTGACATATTACAGCTGACACTAAGAATCTAGATGCTGAGGATTTCATTGGCCCTTCGTAGGGAGTTACCAGACTCTTAGGAAAGTGGCAGGAGTCTTTGCACAGACTTGCCTCAACATTGGATCGGGCCCTTCGTCTGAGGCAGCTCCAAGGTCTGAAGGTTTTCATTAGTAAGAACTATTATTTTTTCAAAATCTTTTCAAAGTCATTTCTCCCTGTAGGGATGGAAATGACACTGGTGTGGAGCTAAACTAGTGGCAGCTTTTACCCTCATGCATTCTCATTTGAGGAATTCCCTGGTTGATCAAAACACTGAAATCAGTCAAATGCTGCAGTTTCTCAGCCTTTTTTTTTCTCAACACACATGACTTTGCAAAGTCAGACAAGTAACCTCCTATTTTCTTTCTCTGCTGGATACCAAATAGTATCTCACTAGGGAAATCACTTTATTATTTCTAGAATAGACTTTCTTAATAAGTGTTGGAGAAAATTATCAACTTTAGACTCTGGGGACTAAATGTCTTCCTTGTTCCCCCAAATTTAAGGATGCTCCAGTAGTTTAGACCACAGGCTTCCAATTTAGAAGATCTGACTTTGGTTCTATCCTGTGTGACAATGGATGGAATATCTAAATCAGGATCCCTAAAGGCACCAAAGTTCCTAATGTTCATTGGAATAATTTGAAAGGAGTTGTTTGCATACTTCTGAGAAGATGCCTTGTGGTCCTCCCAGGCCTCAATTTCCCATCTATAGTTTGGCAGTTGTAGTATTTCACCCAGAACGGTGTGAGGGTAATATGTGAGGGATGGCGAGGTCTTTAGACCATCCAAGGATCCAAAAGAAAGATTCAGTCTCAGACTGCCCAGCCCAATGCTTGCTTTGTGTGCTCAGATGGAGTGGGAAGAGCTCTTGCTCTGCGGACACTGCCTGTTAGGCTGGGTTAACCAGCTCTTTGAGTCGGGCTCACTAACCTGCTGTCCAGCTGCTTCCGCTCGCTGGCTTTGGCTTGTGTCTCAGCCTCGGAGCAGGTACAACGTGGCAGCAGCCGTGTAGCTGCTCCAGCGAGGACCTCAGCCTGGGCTAATTCACGTGAGCAGTTTTGGCAGTCCACACCAACCAGTCTCCGCTGCCACAGCTGCACGGGGTCCACGCTGTTCCTGGAGGCATCTCAGCCCTTCTGCAACTTGAGCCATCTCACCCCCAGCTCATGCCCTAAACTGACTCAGATCTGAACATCAGGAAAGTCGAGGTGTCCAAAATCAGGAGCCACAGCAGCTACCTGGCAGAGACACCCAGTGTGAGGAATAGCAGCATCTCCCTCCCGTGTTTCACTGGTAAGGAAGAGGATGAAAATACCACCATCTGCTTCTTTTTAAAAATGATAATTGATGAGTTACCCTTGACATTTTGAGTAAATATTTAACCAGGAAAAAAAGGAAAATAATTTTTAGCTTGGCAGGATACTGTTTAAAGCCAACAGTTTCTGAAAGACCTGGTGCCTGTGCACTGAGCACTGCAGTTTGCTAAACCTGTCGGCACTGGGGCAGAAGGAGAGTTGGTACAGGCTTGGCTGGGGTCCCAGCCAAGGCCTTGAATGTCAGGCATGTGGATGTGTCCGTGGAGACCTCTTCTGTGAGCATCATGCCCGGGAGGAGGAGAGAGGAAGAGAACTTGGATCCTCTCCAGGCAACAAAACTGCAGCTGTGCTTCAGGTGGTGCAGCCAGATGTGGGGCGAAATGGGAGAGGCAGTGAGAGGGCAAAAGAGAACCAGGCAGGAACAAGAAGGTGGGGAAGTTTCTGGCGGTTTTGAGAGCCAAGTGTTGAAAGGAGTGACCAGCCAGTACCCAGAAGCACACAGGCGCTTCCCTCCCTCTGACTTACAGAGCAGACAGCTATTTCTGCCTTGGGAAAGCACAGTTTCTATGGCATCAATGCAAATTGATTTACCGTGCTACTAAAATGCTTAATTCCAGTTGGCATCAAGAGGAGGGAGGCATGCAACCTCTTCAGATGCCTTTCTCAGTCCCCCAGCTCTCCACAGTCAGGTCTGTGAGCCTGAATACATCATTCATCTTGCCCAGCACGGTGAGATAGTTTCTCTAAATCACACAAGTCTTGTCCTTTCATTGTAGTGTTGTTCTTGAGAGTATAGTGCAGTTTCTTTCTTTTTTTTTTTTTTTTTTAAACCTGCTTTAGTCATGATGGCCATGTTATTCTTCCCATAAAATCTAATCCCCTCTTATGAAATTCTGTGTGGTACCAAGACAAAAGCTACAGAAACATGGTTAGATACCTGTGGTCCTGATGGTGAAGTTTCATCTGGAGGACACCACTAGTTCAGTAGCTGAGGTTGTACAGTGATATAAAGCAAAGACGACGATGATACTGAGGGGTAGCTCAGGTCTTTGTGCACAGCAGCACTATAAGGACACATACTGATTTTTATTTACTTGTTTTTGCAATGAGGTTGGTGAGACACTGGCACAGGTTTCCCAAAGACGTGGTAGAAGGCCCATAACCTGGAAACATTCTGGGTCAGGTTGGATGGGGCTCTAAGCAACCTGATCTAGTTGAAGATGTCCCTTGTCATTGCAGGGGCATTGGATGACCTTTAAAGGTCTCTTCTAACCCAAACCATTCTGTGATTCTGTAACGACTACAGATGTGCAGGCAGCTGTGTAAGAGTGGCTGCTCCATCACACAGACTAAGACAGGGAAATCAAGAGCCTTGCCTAAATCTGCACAGGAATGGATTGATGGAAGGCCCTCTCTTTGCAGTCCTGGACAGGCTACAGGCATAAAGGTGTGCTTTTGGACAAAACCAAGAGGCTGGATCCCAGGGAAGGTGTGATCAAGGCTGGAAACCTAGACAGCTCTTTGGACAAAATGATAGGAAAAAGAAAATGCCAAAGCTCGAATGTATTCTAGTGAACAGTAACTAGAAGATGGTGATCAGAAAACAGATCAAGAGTAGGTAGTGGGTTAGATTAAAAACATCATTCCAGATTTGAAAGAGATGGGACTAGCTTATGTATCTTCCTTTACTAGATCCTTCTCCATTGATTTTTCTGGCCTAACTTCTCATATGTGGTCTCTTCCCTCTCTTCTTTTATGCAAAGCTGTACGTGTAGGCAGAGATCTCTTTCCCTCAAACACCTCCATAATCTCACAGGTCAGTCTTCCAGAACTGCTTCTTCCATCATGATTTTTGAGTTATTTGCCATTCTAAAAAAATCCCTAGTGCTGTTTTCTTCACATCTGCTATCTTGGTAGGAGGCAGAACTAGGAAAGAACAAGTCTAACACAGCTTTTGTGCTTACTTGTCCCCACAGAGTCATTAGTCGAGCCCAAGGACTAAAGCTGGTGGTGGAGACTCTCATGTCATCCCTGAAGCCCATTGGGAACATCGTGGTCATCTGTTGTGCCTTTTTCATAATCTTTGGGATCCTGGGAGTTCAGGTGAGTTCCCCCATAAGCCTCAGCACCCAACCCAAGAGTGTAACGAGCACCGGATGGCCCCACATCTGGGTATCTCTACCAACAGCCACACTATAAACCTTTCTGAATCTGAACCAGTGGGGTTTTTTACTTTCTTGGGGACTCTTCTTGCTCCTAGTAAGGAGGAAGCAGATTTCCCATTATTGGTTGGCCATTGAAACCTCATTAACAGTTGCAACTTAACAACAGTGGCCCAATAACCTGCATCCCTAGCCATAGCTGAAGGAGCAATGGTTAGAGCCAATTAGTGGTGTTGGTTTTGCCTCTCTCTGGTTCCATCAAGGTTCTCTGCTCAGCTCTAAAAATGTGTGTTGGTTTTCAAGTCATAACTTTGCCACAGCCTGGAATGACTCAGACCCAAGGGCTTTTGCGGCTCTCAGTCTTCACCCCAGCAGCACAACGTGCTCTTTCCAGTACTCTCTAGGCATTTATTCCTGACTTCCAAATCTTGGCTGTGTGTCACTTGACCTGTTGAACTTTCTTGAAGCTTCCCCGTTGCATGCAGTGATACAAAAGCCAATGTGGTGACCTCCTTAAAGGCACAGAATGGGCTTTCTTCATCCTTTCCCCACCACAAGAACTTCTGCTCTCCCTGCAGTGGTGTGCGAATCAAGATATTTCTGCACTTTCTTCCCCTGGCCACACCACGGAAGGATCAGGCCTGAGGCATGACATGAATCACCAGAAAAGCTCTGCTTGGGGAAACTGTTAAATCCCATTCCTGTTCTATCTGGGAGATAACATGAGGACATCTCCCTTCCACCTTTCTTCTAGGTATAAACCAATGGGGAAATAGCAACTCCCAAACCTGAAATTGTTTGTAAACTCCAGAGAGACTTTGACCTGGGGATTCATTCAGATTCTGACAGTTTGTATAACTGAAAGCTTGCAGAAACGGAGGTTTCTGAGTGTGCTTCCTGCAGCTCTGCTGGCAATAACCTCAGTCCCTTGAGTGCAGGAACCCGGGGGAAAAGTGGCAGAGTTTCCAATGCAATTGGTTTCTCATTACCTCGTAAGAAGAGATTGTTTCATATAAATATTCTGACACAACTCTTATTTCTTTCTGAAGTTTAACTGATCTGTCACAGCCAACTTTGGAAAACAGCTCTGTTTGGCTTTGTTGTGGGAAGGTGTCATGTAATATTTTATACTAATATACTGCTTAAATAATAAATACAGCATTGAAAATAAGCAGAGAAGAAAATCATGCCATTCATAACCACCTCAGCAGCTAGATTGCCTTAGCATTACAGTACAACAACATCCATCCATTATACTAAACAGATTCATAAACCTAACCGTATCCTGTAAAACAATAGAAAACTCAGACATGGGAAAATTTATGCCAAACAACAAAACTTACAGGATGCTCTTTGAATTTCCTCCCTGCTAATTGCGATTGCTTTCCCTAGTGACTTGAAGTTAAATTGTCATGACTATTGATGGGCTTAAGTGGGAGATACAAGCAAGACTAATCCTGTATTCAGGATACAAAATTCTCAGTTAATATTTATGTCTAATTAGGTGTAAGATGGGGGCCATAGCTGTTTTCTATAAAAAGATCTTTCCAAGTTTCAGTTGGTTTTCCCATGTAAATAGAAACTGGGGATCAAACTAGAGGATTTTAATAGCGTTAAAATTCCGATGTCCACGTTTCTAATGATGTATCCTCTTAGCAAGACTGGTATTGTTGTAGAACTCGCCCACACACGAGTAGTCATTAATGAGACACAAGAAACAGATAAAACAAGTACAGTAGGAAACACTGGGTATTGCACTTTCAGAAGTGCTAAGATCTGAAGCCCTGACAGGGATCAGCACTTTTGCAAATTGGGCTTTGTGTTTCCAAACCCCGTTAGTAGCTATGTTACTGCTCCCCTCTGAGTGACATTACAGGCCGGCTCCTGGAGAAGTTATATTTATAGACAATATATGAAAACCAGTTGTTTACCTTCCTGCTTAATTAAAACTTTTCTCTGTGAAGGCTGTGTCTCCCCAGTCTGCCTTACCCACAGATAGTGTTCCTCCATGGAAAGATCAGGGAATTCTTCTTCACTTGCATCTGGAAGTTTATGACTGTATTGAGCGGTGATTAATTTTGCATGCCTAGAGAACATCCTTCTGCTGTTGATTTCTGAAGGAAACCCATGGAGTCAGGCGTGGGTTTATCTTGTTCGTTATTATTTCTACTGATATTTGTCTAGAACAACAGATCAAAAACCATCAGCATCCTTTCTCTGTATACCCAGGTGGTGTTTTAAGGAGCCTGGAGAGCAGGCTGCCGTTTCCCCCAAAACTAGTAATGTCAATAGCTTCTGTCAGCAAATAAAACCAGATATGTTGGCTGTCTCCTGGGCGTTGATACCATCCATCCTGCTAGCATCAATCACCCTGTCTGAAGCAGTAATCATCCCCTGCCGCTCCTTTCTGTGCACGGGAAGCACCAGCTCTAGAATTAAGCATCTGGAGGTTGATATTCCTTATGCAGGTGTAAATCAGGAGCGGACTCCCCAGGAGCTACATCACGCCTGACTTGCACCCAAAGAAATAAGCTCAGGATCAGATACCTAGCGCCAGTTGGGCTTGGTTCCTTAAGCTCTGCACACAGAATATTTTCAGAGACCCCTGAACAGGCTGCAGAGCCTAATGGTGGCTGGAGAACAGCATTCAGGACCGGAGAGTGGGGCTGGACTGACAGCAGTCTTAATTTAACAAGATTCCACCGTCACTCGCAGCAGCTCTGTTCCTCTCTGATGTGTCCCCTCATGACCTGTAAGAGCAGAGCTTAGTCCATCGCTGTGCCTTTTCAGTGCCACCTTTACTCCACTGACAGAGTCCCTATTACACTTAATTTGTTGGTAACTCTTGAAGCCAGCATCATTAACTGGGCTGAGAGTCGCCAGAGTCATTCCACGTGTGGTAAGAAGCCTTTAGCTGGCCTCGGCTATTAGTTGGGAGCTACGCTTGAGCTGGCGACCCAGAAGCAAAGGCCTGTAGGCTAGTCTCAGATCACTGAACCAGACAACCTAATGCATGAGGTGGGTGTCCTAAACGATGTGGAATCATGCATTTGCTCATTAGGTGCATATTATACAGGCTGCTTGCACTTAATAACCTGCATGAATGAGGCCATTTCCCTTAATTTCTCGGATCAGCGTGGGCTGTGCAGGGCACCCCAGGAGAAGTGTCCATCCTCTGCAGAGAAATCCAGCGAACTGAACCCTTATAGTTCCTCTCTTCTTTGCATGTTTTGCAGCTTTTCAAAGGCAAGTTTTTTATCTGCCAGGGGGAGGACACCAGAAACATCACAAATAAATCGGATTGTACAGAAGCAAGCTACAAATGGGTCCGGCACAAGTATAATTTTGATAATCTCGGCCAGGTATTAATAGAATGGTAATCTGCTTCTTTGCTCCTTTACCTCCTTGACTTAAAACCTGTGCATTATTATCCCATGGGATTTTCTTACAGGGCACTGCCTGTCGCAGTAAATATTCAGTTCACACACACAGCATTCTGTCCCTGTAAATCCCAAAGGTAGTGTTTCCAAGCAGGCATACACTTCCTTTTGGAACAGAACAAGCACATGTGGCTTCGTGGAGTACTTAATTGCTTCACTGCTACATAACAAACCAAATATATCTTGCAGAAGGGCTTGTCTAATAGAGCTGGACACTTTCAACCACCTCTGCAACACGGCCTTATTTTAGCAGCATGGTAAGAACTAATTAGTTAGGAGCAGTAGAGACCTGGAGGGTGGAAATGAAGCCGCTTTTGTCTTCAGCTTTGTGGTTTCCGAATTAGTGCTCCTTGCTGAAGCAGGCACTGGCATTGATAGGTTTTTGCTGCCAAGAGAAACCTTGGGCATCAAAGCGTCTCATTATCAGACAGGTAATGATAGGGCTCAGACAGGAAAGGGCAAAGAGGAATAAAATGTTACAAGTGAAAGAGCTTTAGTGCAACTGCGTCTAACTTTTTTTCCATGTATTTCTAGGCCCTGATGTCTCTCTTTGTTCTGGCCTCCAAGGACGGGTGGGTGGATATCATGTATGATGGCTTAGATGCCGTGGGAGTTGACCAGCAGGTACGTGCTCTAGAAGAGGTGTAAGAAATGAGTTGTCAGAGGTCACACCTTTTGGCTTTCGTTATGACTTCCACAGTCAAACGGGGCTATGGGGTTAGGATCAAGAGAAACCTTTAACCCATGTCCTGGGGCATGACAAAGAGTCCAGTGAAAAGTCTGGATTTGAACCTAGCCTTTTCCCTACAGATTTTGCAACACAACTGGTATAACTAGGATTAGGAGAACCGCACTTATTGAAGAATGGTTTGACTCCTTAAGCGATTTGGACATTTCAGGAGAAAAGAAGTGCTTTGTGTAGGTACAGGTTTTCAGTGAGGCATAATAGCTACAAAGGATGCTACTGTCCTGCTGTTGGCAGAACAGAGGCGGTTCTTCTGTCCTCAACATGCTTTGTGTTTTGGGAGCATTCAGTTAAAAAGTCTCAGAGGACTCTAATCTTCAGGAAGAGCACAGCACGCTGAGCTGCCTCACAGAGTTTTGTGGATGGGGCAGCTGTATCAATTTGCTCCCATTTTTTCTTGAGAATCAGCTGACATTTGCTTTCCTCCACTTTGCAGCCAGTCATGAACTACAACCCGTGGATGCTCCTCTACTTCATCTCCTTCCTGCTGATCGTGGCCTTCTTCGTCCTCAACATGTTTGTGGGGGTAGTGGTGGAGAATTTCCACAAGTGTCGGCAGCACCAGGAGGAGGAAGAAGCCAAGAGGCGGGAGGAGAAGAGGCTTCGCCGGCTGGAGAAAAAGAGAAGGAGTAAGGAGAAACAGATGGCTGGTCGGTAGTCTTTCCACATCTTTCCGAGTCCTGCTTGACCTTCCACACGATCCCCTCCTCCCTCCCCTCCCTGCCTCACGTCTGGTGATCATTCCTCTCCCAAAAGCATGTCCAGCTATAAAATTTGCATGAAGGAAATAGTGTCGTTTTAGGCTGAGCAAGGAGCCATGGAAGCCTTTTTAATGGCTGCATGATTTGCAATGACCTTTCCATTGAAGGTTATTTAAATTAAGATATAAAAATAATCAGATCTGGAGCTTCTTGGATAGCAGAGCTCAGTGTTTCACAAATAGTGACAACTGCAAAGATCAGCAGTGCTGGCTGGCACCATAAATCTTCTGAGTCATGAGCACTGTTGCTGATAACTGGATTCACTATTTGGTTTATTACAGCCTTGTAATGCCACAGTGATGTTACCTGTCCCATTTATCAAGCAGGTTTATTTATTGGCACAGTAGCACCACTGCTATTCAAGAGCGTAATAAAATAATGGAGCCATCTCGTTCTAGTAATGCTTAAAAACTCCTTAGAGAAACATATCAATGCATTTGCTTGAGAAATACAGATTAGAAAAAAAAAAAAAACCCAGCAGCCGAGGAGAGTAACTAACTAGACAAAATAGCACGGATGGAAATTGAACCAAACTGCAAAGCGGATGTGCAAGCTCGCAGCCCTGCCTCGAGAAGGTGAAAGGAGGCTAGACCTCCACTTTGCCAAAGGTCTCCAACATGGCATGTCTCTTAGTCTTTTTTTCTTTTGATTTGGTTGAATAAGAAAGAAGTAAGTCAGTCAGAGGCCACAGGTCAGAGATACTCTTCTTCTTGCATGCTCTGTCTTCTAACTGAACTCCCTCTGTTGCCCTGCGTGTCCATGGCCTCACACTTTCCCTCCCTGGTCAATCCGCCTGCTGCTCTCTCCGTATCCCCTTTCACATCGCTCCTCTATCTTTGACAGCCTTCATACTGTTTAAGAGGCTGTCTGATCAGGCTTGCTCTGAAAATTGGTAATACTAAGTCTATTTTTTTTTTTTTTTTTTTTTTTAATACTCTGAGATGTTTAATAGCTGTAACAGGCTTAACCATGCAACTGCAATACCACAATGGTGTCTCAGCCTCTCTCAGTTCAGCACTTACCCAGCACTTTCCTTTGGTCACATCTTTAAGTCCCATGAGCTTCACAGGTTTTGTAACCGATAGGATGTATCACACCAGCCTCTGGACATCAAACTTGGGTTTATGCCGAGAGCCTGGCGTCCTCGATGGTCAGTGGAAGGATGGAGGCTTCCCTCAAGAGCGATGGAGGACACATTAGATTGTTCCCAGTTAAGTGAGATACAGATGGAAAGAATGTTTTTGGTGGTTGTTTTTTTTTTTATTTCACATCAAGGAAATGCCTAGAAAGCTCTTTCAGTCAGTCCAAGCTCCCAAACGCACTTTCAGGATGATGAGATAGAAAATGTTTTTGAAGGCTGGAGAGAAAGATCCCTATTTAAAGTTGCAGTTTTGGAAAGCAGACATTTCTGTAGAAGAAAAATAGATGTTTAGTTATTATTAATGACCTTATTTATAATGCTAGAGGAACTAGATGAAGAAAAGACGTAAGTCTGGGCAATTTCCCAGCGGGAAGGAATCACAAACTATCCTTGGAGATGTAGTTATTCATTCAGTCCTATGAAATGCCTAATTAAAGAGGCAATAAACAGCTATTTTACTGAGGATCAAATATTGCTGAGTATTCCATCGCCATAAAAACCTTTCAAGAGCAAAGTATGAAGCCCTCCAAATCGCTTCAGAACAGTTTTCCCAATTCACATTCAGTGAAAAGTTGATTTTAATTGACCGTGTCCAGCTTTGCCCTCAGAGGCAATGGATGTCATTGCTTAGCATCATTCTGCATGGTAGGAGCTTGTAGATGATACCAAGACTAGGGCTTTGATTATGCCAGCAGCTGCATGAGGCTTCCTTTCAGCTGGGCTTCCTGAGCGTGTCCCCAGATGCCCAAAACAACCTATGGATGTCAGACATAGACAGGCGTAGACTTCTAACTATTTGTGCAGTCATTTTGGATTGTGGATTTTTCAAAAATATTTACCCAATCAGATATCTGAAATCCAGAAGAGCACGTGAGATCCCAGTTCGGTGAGGTGTAGGCAGATGTAGGAACTGTCACTGTACGATGCACTGGCCCAGCGGGATAAGTACAAAGTCCATCCTTCAGAAATGTCTCCTCCTTCATCACCATCAAGCGAGGGGGTTCTCAGGGATCTCTTGGGCTTCCACCTGCGTACGTGGGTGAAGCACAAGAGCCCTTCCTTTTTCACGATGAGCCTGCGTACCTGAGCCCATCCTCCATGAGGCACAAGGAGAGGATCCTGCGAGGAAACACTCCCAGTAGAGGCAACGGAGACCCCGAGAGCCGTAGGGACCTCTGAAGGGGAAGAGAAGTCTTGCCGTGTGTCCTGCCGGGTGATTAATGCCGTTTCGTTCTTTTAGATCTAATGCTGGATGATGTATTAATGGAGAGCTCAGCCAGTGCAGTGCAAGGTACTGGGAAGTCGGCACGTCTTGTCCCACTTGAATGGCAGTGCTGTGTCACTAACGGCTGGCCACCGCTGCTGTGAGGCATCCCACTAAACCGTGTGTGTGGTGCAAAGCTCGTTCGCTTACTTTCATGGCACACGCATATCATTCTGAACCGCAGGTCTGCAGACCTGCCTCAGGACTGACACTTGCAAACCCCTTGATCATGTTACGTTCTTCAGTAATTTTTATTTTTTTTCTGGTTTTCATTAAGACACTGTCAGACTTCTCATGGCTCTTTCTTTTTTATTCTCCTTCTTTTTTTTCATTTTGTTTTTTTTGTTTTTTTTTTTTTTATTTTTTTTTTTCTGAAGAGAATAATGACTGGACTGTGAAATGGGTCCTTTACTGTTTACTCGAGCTTTCCAGCCGCTAACTTAGGAGTCACTGAATAATTTGCAGGACTGTCTCTGGAAGACAGGCAGTCTCGCTCAGGGAGGTTATTTCATTATTTCTCCAGCCCTTGCTCACTTCTCCTGCTTCAGGCAGGCACAGTATTTTCACATCAGGGTAAAGTTTGTTGTAGTGCAGGGCCTCAATGCTTTAGCAGGGATCAAGCCCACGCCGACCCTCAGCGTGGACGTGGGGTTTAGCCCTTGTGCTGCCCAGCTTGTGAATTCTTCATATTTATTGAGTCTCGCTCGATCCACAAGAATTTTGTGAATTAAAAGTAATAAAGATGCCACATCCAAGCTTCTCCAGGTCCTGGTGGGGATGGACCAGCTGGGCTGAACCAGGGATTTGACCTGGCCACCCCAACCAGGACTCACTCGTGTCTCCCCTTCCCGTCCCCCTTGCCAGGATGATGCTCAGGGCTGCAAATCTGTCCCTCACTCTTTTTATTTTTAGAAGAAGCTTTGATCTGGCAAGCATTTTGTTTAATTCATAGCTTAAGAATATCAGCCTGAATAATTAAAGAGGCACCAACACAGAAACAAATATAGCTGTAATTTTCGACAAAAATAATGTGCTAGGAAAATTGTGCCATTAAAACTCTCACCTGTGAACAAGCTTCCACTGCTTGAGGTGGGAGCAGAGCTCCATCCACCTCTCACGTGTTGCAGGGAGATTTGATTAAATAAAAATTGCACGGTGAGGGCTGTCGGCTTTCGCTGCAGAGGATAACTCAGGGAGACCAAGGTTCCTGCCTTATATTTCTAAGGTCTTGTTGGAGGCTATCACAACATGCTTTAATAAATCCTGAATCTCCTTCCCATTGCCATTCCTGGTATTTTTATTTCTTTGCCTTCATTCTTGCTCTTCTTGATAGGTCTCCTGTGACACGGGGGCAGCACGGGGCGGGGGGGGTATCATCACTGAGTTTGGGGGTCTATTTGTATTTTTCGTCTTTTTAATCGGTTGTGGTTCCTCTCCTGGTCCTACAGAGCTACATCAAGGCTGGTTTATTTTATTTTATTTTATTTTTAAAGGACTGAACTCATTCCAAACCTCTCCGTTATCCTGCGCAGGCTCAGAAAGACTCTTAGATTGTCTTTAAAAAGTGTGCGATTGTCAGGTCTGTGCTTTGTGTTTCCTTTTGTTGTCTTTTCTTTGGATCCAGTGGTAGTGAATGTGCCACGCTGCTCTTCAGGCACCAGCATGAGGGAATAGAAGGATTTTCTTTTTGAACCTGACTGTGGGGGATATGAGGGAATCAGTCCCGGGTGCAGTAGACAAACCTCCTGTGGTTCAGTGAGAAATCTGGAGTTGTGACCCCAAAACTTCCACACATCTCTGAACTTAGAGGGCTGCTTTTCTCTTTCTGTGAAGCTAAGATGGACGTGTGTGTGTGTGTGCTGCCTGGTGCTAGTGAGATACTGTAACTTTATTTTTTCCTTTTTTTAATCTACATTCTATCACAACTGGAATCTTCTCAGTAGAAATAATTTATCATTTTCCATTTTACTTTTTTTTTTTTTAACAAATCCATTCAGTACAATAAAAGCCAAGTAAAATGCTGTGTTTAAATAAAAAAGTTCCTTCAGTGCAAACTACTTTTTAACCTAATAATATTCTTGATACAGTTTGTAAATCCAGCTGCGTCACGGGCTCGTTGCTCACTGGTTTGCCGCTGTCCTCCTGATATACTCAGGTCTGCAAAGTAGTTAATTCCCTTATTATAGGAGAAGGAAGAAGCTGGAGGAGACAGTAATGGAATTGTCCTACTCTCGTGAATTCCAATTTCCCATGCCCACACACCTCCGGCTCTAAAGCCACCTCGGAGAAAGTGGCAATTTCTCTCTTGACAGGGCTATATTCGGAGGCAGCCGTTATTCAGAGATATTTCAGAGCCACGTGCCCAGCCCAATTCCCCCCAAGAAAATGCAGTCAATGGGGAGAGAGTGGCCCCGGCCCCATCTCCCAGGTCACTGGCAGAGATGGGCCAAGCCCTGGGACCCTCTGGGAGCTGGTAGTGACCCGGTAGAAACCAGAGTGACCCCAAAAAGCCTTGCTGGTCACTGTGCCGTTTTGCAGATCAGGCCCTACAGCTGTCAGATGAACAGCAGTTTGGGGCTTAATGCCCCAACCTCGGGCTGTGATCACCAAGGCCAAAGGGAGAAGTTGGAGTAGGCTTAGGAGAAGTTTGTCCTGCAACAGCAACGGTCACTGCATTTCCAAAGGGGCAGGAGAAAATAGTCAGGAGTTTTGGTACCCCAGGAGAGAGAAGGGGGCTGCCAGGCTCTGCCACCCAACCCTTGTCAATGGGGTCAGTTATAATCCTATGTGATGATGCCGAGAGGACTACAGAGTGTCTGCTTGGGAACAACCTGACTTAAAAGAGCCTGTGAAAATGCCGAGCTAAACTTGAGTGTCCCCCGTGCCAGGCACCCGCTCCCCTTGCCAGCTTGGTCTCCTTATACCGGCATCACCCAGGATGAATCGGCAGGTGGGACTTTCCCAACCAGCTCTGAAACACCTGCAAAATCTCATTCTTACCTGGGTTAGGAGGAGATTGCTCAGGCTCCACTATCTGAGCTGATTTTCTCCAGTGTAACAATACCTAAATTTGAGTCACTTCACCCTCTCCCCCACTCCTGGCCTCCAGCCATGGTGAAGCAGCTTGATTTACACCCTGTTTACCAGCCTGGTGTCTCGTAGTGGGCTTTTGCTGTATTTCCCCATCTTTTCACATTCTCATTCTGCCAATTCTTCTTTTGTTCGATCGCTCTCCTCCTCTTTTCTTTAACACCATGTGTGCCGGGAAGCCAAGTTAACCTTTCCAGTAATAACCGAGACTAACCCAGAGCTCTTGTTGTTCTTGACACAGTGTATTGTAACAGTACAGTAATGTGGTGTTGTGTTAGTTGTGAAGTTCACCACCTGGAGTTTAACAGATGTCTGTATTTCCCAAGATGTTGGTATTGTTTGGATCTTTACTGCACTAATTAGAAGTGACACTGTGCGACAGGGGGCACGGGCTTTGCACGGGGCTAATGATGCACGAGCAACACCCGACTTCTCTGCGGAGCTGCGCAGATCGGGTTCGATAAATGGGGTTGATGCAAGAGCAAGAAAATGGTTTCTCTGTTCAGAAAGTTCCCTGCCCACCTCGACACAGTGGGTGTTTCTCTAGTCCTTGGGCAGCATGCTGGCTCGTGTGTGGTTCGTCTCGCGGGGAGATGTGTAGCGCACTAATCTGCATGGCCGGCGTGCCGAGACCGGGGAAGCGAGCGGTGGCGTGATTCATAAGCAGGGTTGACAAATCTCCTCTTAACGAAGTTACCGGGAAGGGATGAAACATTTACGAATATTAATTTTTGGAGGCTGCGAGGGCATTTGCGAGAGCAGCATCCAGAGAGGTTTGGCTGTGGAAACCAAGGGGCGCGTGCTGGGAAAGGTGAAAAGGAGCTCTGGGGTTTGGGAGAGGGGCAGAGGCCTTTGCAGATATATGAACAGTTGCAACCCTGCTTATAAGGTCGTGCACCAGCTAATCCAGGTGCAGGAGCCCTGCACAGGAGACATTTTACAACCTCTTTCTAAATCCTCTCTCTCTGTTCTAACGGCGTCGGCGCTATTCTGTAGGATTTGGAATTACCTGTCAATCACAGCTAGGAAAAAATTTGAATTCCAGTGTGATTATTCATAAGTAAATCCATTGCAAGAAAAGGCAGAAACACTGACATTTTTCTTTTTGAATGTGATTTATACGTAAATGTAGAAGTAAGTGATCCAATTACGATGGTGTTTCTTTCTGAGATGATAAGTTGGTTCGTAAAAATAGGTCCTATTCCTAACCTAATTGTATTCAAACATTTTAGTTAATTTACTAGTCATAATTTAGCATAATGCGATCGAGATATCTTGACTTTATGGAGATTTATGCAGATTCTGAGATATCGGACAAAGTCTTCTGAGTGAGTCAGCAGCTACCGGTCGGCTTTTTTGTAAGCACTCAATAGAGTGAAAGTAAAAATTCATTTTATAGACTTTTTCATCGATATCATGCATTAGGACTCAGGTACAGATCACCTAAACCACACTGCAAGTCAGAAAGTGAATATTAATGCTGCCTTTCATTTGATGATACTGAAACAGAATTTTGGGTGTTCCAAACCCCTACAGAATAAAACTGCTGAGTGATTTGTCTCTCTGGTCCCTGGGCTGTAAGGGAAAGGTCTGTCTCTATGGAAAAAATTCAAAACTTCCTTGATTTTTAAGGATCCTGTTATGAATCAGGGAGCACAAGAAACCATTAAATCTATGGGTTTGATGGCAATGTCAATGGCTATTGACAAAGTGAATTCTATTTCCAGGGAAAATTTGACCTTCTAAAATTAGTTTTCCCTGGGGGCACCCCAAACCTGTGCTTTGTAGTTTCATTCTGCCCAATGTTTTGCTCGGAATAATGTATCAAATTGTACATTTGCTCAGCAGCGCTAAATATCAAGCCATGTAATTCTTACAGCTCAATAATTTTCATAACCAGTTGATCATCTAATTATGAGAGATATTGTACTCTGACATATTCAAGACAGTCCTTTCCACTTCAATCTGCATTATAATGCCTCCTTGAAAATTGTACTGAATTATATACTCAGCCTTGGCATTTCCTCATCAGAGATTAGGTGAGTAAAAGAGTTTATCTGTAGGAACACTCGGGGTCTAAAGAGCATGTGTCGTCCCTGAGGCGGCCGAACATGGGAATGAGTTGAACAGTGAAATCTGTATTTTGATAATCTTGTCTAAATGGAGGATCATTATTTTCTAATCGCTAAGGCTGACTGATCAGTTTTCCTTGGTATTTTTATGGACCATTTTTCAGGGCTCTGACAGCCAAAGTGTTGAATTTTGTTCTCTCTACAGTTTATCGCCAAGAACATAATATGTCTGGATTACTACCCTTTCAAAGACCACCGCTAACTCAATGGCCTGTATTTTTAAGCCATTGTTAGAAAAATCTGTCCCCAGCATCTGACAGTTAATTGGGTTTTCAAATACTTTGGGGACTTTTAAGATCAGCAGGAACAAAAATTGATATTTTAATTTAAATTTAATTTGAATTTCCCTCCGGGGAAAAAATTCTTTAGCAGCACAATAATCCCAGCTCACCTCATCCCTGATGCCATAAGGCCGAGTATAGCGCATGTCCCACTGAAGATGTTTAATGGATGTAAGATGACGGGAGCCCTGCTGTGTATTAAAAATGGTAACATGCCAGAAGAAAAAAAAAGGAAATAAAAAAGACAGCATGTTGCCGTAATCAGTCTAGAATTTATCACCTTTGGAGTTGGAAAGTGAGGGCGCGTTGCCTTGAGAAAGACACAGGGAAATGACTTGACGTGCCTCTCCGCTCTCCTCCTCCCCGCTGCAGAAGCACAGTGTAAACCCTACTATTCGGATTACTCCCGCTTCCGCCTCCTGATCCACCAGATGTGCACCAGCCACTACCTGGATCTGTTCATCACCGGAGTGATCGGCCTCAACGTCATCACCATGGCCATGGAGCACTACCAGCAGCCCAAGGTACTGGGGCAGAGAGGCGGAAAAGAGGGTAGGGGGACATGCTCAACCATGGTGGGATGTACTGATGGGCAGAATTAAGGCCAGATTTGCTGTTAGACCTCAAGGACTCCATTCGCTGTGTCCAACCTGTCGCTTTGCCCCACGGAGTGGCCCATCCTGCAGCTGCTTTCCAGCTTGAACCATGGCTTTCGGTACCTGGATCCCATTGTGTATCTCTCTTCTAGTTCAGTGCAAATGGGCTGCTTTCAAAATGAGGATAGGAGCAGGTTGGCTTGGTTTGCTGGATGAGATTGTCATTGAAATCTTCCATTTGCCTTAGGTTTTCCAGAAAAAAAAAAAAAAAAAAAGGAGAAAAAGGATGAAGAATAGAAGAACTTGTGAAACGTTTCTTTTTGCAGAGTTTCTTCTAAATCCCCAATGTCCCATAGGGCCTAATTTTCACAGGCACTGGACTCCATGCTGGTCTTTAAAATACATTTTAATATATTAGTGCGCTAAGTTTCTGAGTCTTTGTCATACTCTGAAAATAAAAACAGCCTGTCCTGGGATGTCAAGCCTCTTGTGCGTAAGAGTGAAGTGGAAATAGCTGCCTTTGCCATATGACTTGTACTTATTTTCATTAGCCACTTTCAGAATGAATATATATAACATACAATAGGAGGAAGTATACTTTAAGACTAGAGAGGACTTGAATACTTAATGTAAAAACCTCCAAACAACTAAGACATGCAAGCAAGGGGAAAAAATATCCTCCAGCCTATCATAAAGAAGCCAGAAAGTGAAAGGGCACAAGCCCAATTTATTGTTTCTGTTCAGGTCACCTTTAAGTACCCTGGAAGGCTCATTGCATGATTCAGTCTGGCGTTGAAAAAGGCTGTTAGCTAAGGAGCCACTATTGGAATCGCTCTAGGGCGTGCGTCTTACCGCAGTCGTTTTGCAGCTACGTTTTCTCTTGTATTATAAAAACGTTGGGCAGGCTTTTGTTTTTAATTTTCTTTAGGAAAATAACATTTTGTCTCTAAGACTCTGGTATGCAGCATCTGGGTAATAACTCCAAGCTTGGGCTGTGTGGAGATGACAGCATGGTTAGAGCCGTGCACATGCATGAGAGTCTTGCTGAATCAGGGCCCCGAAGTCACTCTGGTCTGGGTGACTCGTGACTGGGGATCCTGCAGGGACATCAAAGGCTAAGTGTACTAGAGAGCTTTATACCCAAACTAACGACTGCTTGGCATGTTGGTGGTGGGATATGCCGGGATGACCTGTGAACGGGGTCCCAGATGGAGATGCTGCAGCTGCCCATCAAGAGGAGGGGCTGCAGTGTGCATGGAGATGGTTCAAGCAAAGAGCTACTGGACAAAATCTGCTTTTGCCAAATAAATGTGCTCGTTTACTGGCAGAGCCCAGGTGCCCTGCAGTATGATGGGCAAGTTCCTTCAGAGCCATGGCTTCCTTTGGTGGCTGGGCTTGTACTTCTCAGGCAGGTGTGGTGATTTTCATCCATGGGTGCTTGAAGCTAAACTGTAGCATGAAGGTAGAGTGTGTGGCTTAAACCTCTTCTACTATGATTTATCCTGGTTGGAGATCAACCAGTCTTGGTTTTGGTCAGAGAGCACTCTTGTTGTCATCTCCCACATCCCCTAAGCTTGCCCTGGACACGATTATTACCATCCTGTTTGCCATCAGTAAGAGATTCAATGCACATTACTTAAGAGGCCACGCGGGGTGCTGCTACCACAGTACTTCTTCACGAGCAGGACTTTTGGGATGAAATAACCTCTGGCTTAATGCCTGACTGTGCAAGAGTTGTCCCAGCCAGGAGGCACCTGTAGTTAATGGCTAGGCTGTGTCTTCTGCAGAGGGAAGGGTAGGCAGAGGAAAACTTGAGGCACTTGCTCCTGCTGGCACGTAATCCCTCTCTCTTCTACACCTTGCCAAAAGCTCAAGGTGAGGAGTACATGATAGGCTGTCACAAGGAAGCCATTTGGCCAGTGCTCGCACAGAGCCGGCCAGCCCACGGCTCTTGCAGCAGTGCACGAACGAGCAAGTGGGATGAAATTCGGCTTTCTGCCGAAAGCACAAGGGATTTTGCGCTGCTGCCATCTGCAAACGCGGCAGCTCCTTCCACTCGCCCAAGCGTTCCCAGCTGGGGCTGTGTTACTGCCATGGGGTTTGAGTTGTGCCTTGGGTTTGTGTCAGCCCCTCCTGTGAGTTATATGGGCTGGGTTGGAGCCAGACAGAAATGCAGTCTCTGCATTCCCTGATGTACTGGGACTTTTCCCTGGGACATTTGTCATCAGAGAGAGCCCGTGGTTTGCAGCCTTTTATCTATAGTTTGGAAACGAGTAACTGGTGAGAGAAGAGGAGGGCAGGCTTGCAGGTGGCAAAACCCCTCAGCAGGGCTAGCATCTAACCCCGGTCCTCTGTCTACATCCCAGGTTCTTGATGAAGCCCTGAAGATTTGCAATTACATCTTCACTGTTATCTTTGTCCTGGAGTCTGTTTTCAAGCTCATCGCCTTTGGGTTTCGTCGCTTCTTCCAAGACAGGTAACTGAAGCTGCATCTTGACCATAGGGCAGCAGCAGATTTCTGGAGACAGTTGCCCAAATTCAGTGTCCCGGGCACCAATGTTCTTCCTGGTGATGTCAGTCTGACACATGTGAATGTTTTTTTGTTGGGACCAGTTGAAACCTGGGTAGGTGCAGGCTTGGAGAAAGGATCGTGCATGCCTAGGAGTGTGGTTGCACAACTTTGGCCTTTGGGAGTGGACAAAACAGAAGCAAGTCTCACACTGAGCAGCTGGTTCTTTTCTCACACCGGTTGTGTGTCCATATAATCAAGAGGACCTGGTAAAGTGACAAAATTTATGCTAAGAGAGAGAATCTGGTCCTGAGAGGAAATGGAAAAAGGACCTCTTTTTAAGCAGCGGATAAAGCTGAGCAGCAGGATGAAATGGCTTCTTTTTCTAGCTTTTCACTCTCTTACCTCAGAAATACACATTTCACGTCCTCACTGAATCTGTGTTCTCCCATTTTTGCCTCCTTCAGTGTTAACACCAAGAGCACTGGCACACAGCAAGACTTGACATGAGCCCTTCAACAGCCCAGGGATGGTTCCATCCCTCTTCCCACATTTTAGGTGTCCATGCTGGGATTTTGCCTCTCTCCAACCTGGCACAAATCCTTGGGGTCATTCCTTCGCCCGGTATGATTTTTGTTGTGAGGACTGGACACAGGGTCTGGTTCTTTCTGGAGTAGATCTCATGCTGAGGTCCATGAGTGCCATGTCTAGAAGTGGTGGGACAGATACCACAGCGTCTCCCCTGAGGTCTGCAGCCTCTGGGTAGAGAAACTGCCCAGCTTTTGTTTCTGTTTCCCCTCAGTCAAGAATATCTTTAGAACTGGCTGATTTTCTAACGAGATGCATTAGTTATAAGGATTTCATAACATAACTGCTTTTGTATAATACCCGCAGAAAAATGCTGCAGATTCATTTGAGTGCTAAAAGCATTGAAATGACTGGAATTCTTGTGAAACAAGCTACCTCCCCTTGCCAGCTTCTTAGTAGATGTTAAACTTCATTTTTTGTTGTCTCCAGATGGAACCAATTAGATCTGGCAATCGTGCTCCTGTCTATCATGGGCATCACTCTGGAAGAGATTGAGGTGAACGCTTCGCTACCAATTAACCCCACTATTATCCGAATCATGAGGGTTCTCAGGATTGCTCGAGGTGAGACAAATAAAGCGGAATTGGCTTGTGTGTGAGGTGCAGGGTCCCCTGCAGGAGAGAGTTAAGTGTTGGGAAATGGTTTTGGGGCATATATGTGCATAGTCCTGGCATCCACAGGCTGTAAACAAATAAAAGAACAATGGGGGAAAATACTTGCGAGGAGCCAAAAAGCTGAGCCAACTGACCATGTGTTTCTATCTTAAGAGGACTTGAAGACTGAGAGCTTAGAAATAAAGGAGAAATAGCTGTGGCTGTAACTCCCAGAGATGTACCTGGAGAAAATATGTCAGTCAAATCAAAGTCATCTCTAACGGGGATTAGAGAACACAAGCTCGAGTACGTTGGCTTTAAAAGACAAGCATCTAATAAATTTAATTTCCCCTGGGACTTTACATCTCGCCACTTGGTGACAAAGCATGCCTCGTCACTCTACATCCATCTGTCCCTTCAGACTTGTAGCGTCACGTACCCGAATTGGGAAGTCAGCTTCTTCAGGGCCTGATTTTTCAGAACGGGGAAGTCTCAGGGCCAAATGATGAAGACGTAAAATGTGAGTGCTCAGGCCCTTAATAAAGTACTCCCAGGCCCTCATGAAGAGCAGTGTTGAGCTCTGAGGCATAATTGCTCTGATTGCAGCCCTCATTTAAGCAAAGGAACTGGAGGAGAAATGAAATGCTGCTGTCTCAAGGGGGGGGAAAAAGTGATTTTCCTTTGCATTGGATCTCTTTCAGAATTAAAAATACATGCGATTTCCAATTGGAAATGCAACCTTCTGGAAGAGATGTGTAAATCAGTTCCTCAGTGAATCATGTACGAAAGTGGGTAGCCTATGGAAGTGGGAAAGTAGCCCTAGCGCTGGGAAAGCAACTGCTCGTGATAATCAGAGGAAGGAGGAGATGGGGCCAACACAGCTAGATAAAGTGGGGAAAGGAAACGCCAGGCAGAACGATAACACTTTCTCCAAGTCTCAGGATAGGTGATGCTGCTATTCACAGGAGTTTGATAGTATCCAAGCAACCAAGAGTGATGTAAAAAGGCCAGAGACTATAGCAGCTAATGAAGAACACTTGACATGATTTCACATTTCTCTTCCTATAATCTGTGGCTCCTGGGAGAGGGACTGAGTTTGTGTCTCCGTGCTAACGCTGCCGTTACCATATTACGAACGTGTTTTCCGCAGTGTTGAAGTTGCTGAAGATGGCTGTAGGGATGAGAGCCCTGTTGGACACCGTGATGCAAGCGCTGCCGCAGGTAACCCACTGCCATATCAAACCAGATCTCTTCTGGCCGAGAGCTAATTTCCTACTGCAGAGAAATGCTAATCATTTTATCTTTGCTGTCATTAGAGAATCACATTTCCCTTCTGAAGCACAGTCTGAGATACAGTCCTCACATTGAGGTCATTTTTCCCCTGAAGCAATTTAAGTTTTGGATTAAAGAATACAGCAAGAAACAGGTCTGGAACAAAAAAATCAATGAATGTTCTTTTTTTGTGTTTTTTTCCCCCATCTCTTTTTCTCTTTCCAGGTGGGGAATCTGGGTCTTCTCTTCATGTTGTTGTTTTTCATATTTGCAGCTCTTGGAGTGGAGCTGTTTGGAGATCTCGGTGAGTCTTCCCGTGCCGGTGGTGGGGGTGGGAGCAGTGTGTGAGAGGGGGTCTCACGACTGTGCTTGGTCCCACAGAATGTGACGACACGCACCCCTGTGAGGGGCTGGGACGACACGCCACCTTCAGAAACTTTGGGATGGCCTTTCTGACTCTCTTCCGAGTATCCACGGGAGATAATTGGAATGGGATAATGAAGGTAAGAGACCCACAGAAAATGAGTATTGCCTATAATTGTTTCATTAGAAGTCGTCCACTCTGCTCCAGACCAGTAATGACGCCCAGCCAGGACACTCCCGTCCTGCAGTGAGCTGGGCTCTTCATTTGTGCGCTGGGCAAAGCGTCTAATTCTGTTCCCTCCACCCGACGATGCTGTCCCTATGGTTGTAGCCTCCTGGTGTACTCCATATATTCCCTTTTTTAACCTAAGAGAGCAACTTAAGAAGAAGAGGTAAAAAAATAAAGGAACTTCTGAAGAGTTCAGCTCAGTAACAGGCATTACTTCCGGGTTTTTTCCTTAAAAGTCTCCGGTTACTATTATTGTTGGTGGTATTACTTTGTGGGGGTTTTTTTCTGGGAAAACTCAGGTTTCCGAGAGCTAGTCTCTCTTAGGGGCAGCCATGCAGGCATATTATTGTGGAGAAATCTGGTCAATGAGTGCGCAGGGCGAAAGGAATCACTTCTCTGTCCGTTCGTAGCCCATGGCAAGTGTTAGGTGGCCAAAGTCTTAATGACAGCGTGTGAACTTGAGGAAGGAGCGTCTGCAAACTCAGCAGCTGTCAGATAGCTGCCGGGTTTAGCTGCACCCTGCTTTGCCCTGGATCCTTCTGCCACGCTCTTGTGTATTTGATCTCTAACCTGGTAAAACAGCCCTTACTTTAGGAACAGCAGGGTGTCGATGTCTGTTGTCACACACTTCAAGGATAATTTCCTCTGAGCTTGCTTGTGGTGACTAACACAGAAATGTGAGGTTTTACCGGCAAGTATTTTGCCATTCTAGACATGAAATTTGTCCAATCGTCTCAGTTTTCTTCATGAAAGGAGAACTTATTGCAGCCAGATGACCGGACAGCAGACTGAGATCCTTGCTGGAACCTCTTCTCAGCCCTCCATCATTTCCCCCCTGTTTCCAGGACACACTGCGAGACTGTGACCAGGAGTCCACCTGTTACAACACCGTCATTTCACCCATCTACTTTGTCTCCTTCGTGCTGACGGCCCAGTTTGTTCTGGTGAATGTGGTGATCGCCGTGCTCATGAAGCATCTGGAGGAGAGCAACAAAGAGGCTAAGGAGGAGGCAGAGCTTGAAGCAGAACTGGAGATGGAAATGAAGACAATCACTCCTGGCCAACACAGTCCCTCGGACATCTTTGCGTGGACAGGCAGCACCGGTGGAGACAGACCTGAAAGCCCCCGAGGATATACCAATCCCATGCAAATCAAGGTGGATTCTCAGCTCTCATTAGTTTACCCTATGGTGAGAATCTCAGTTGGAGGGTGAAGAGGGCTTGACCTGCCTGTTTGCTAGGGGAAGACATGCACGAGATGGTAATGAAGGAGTGGTTGTACCGTACGTCCGGGGCTTGTATTCCTCACTGTCTTCTGACTGACTGCTGCATAGTGTGGGAACCGATGCTCCAGGGAAGAGACCTTAGGCAGGTCTCCAGACCACCTTCATGCATCTGTTCGGAGGTAGAGAGCTTTGCAATTTGTTCTGGAGATGTGCCCAAGCCACCAAGTTCAGAGCTAGCTCCAAATTTGCTCTACCCAAGAGTTAGGGCTAGGTCCTTTGTGACGGCAAAATCATGAGCGTAATGTGTTTGCTTTTCTAACGCAGGCCGTGAACCATAACATAAAAGAGAAATAAAACTTGGCTAATCTTTGCCTAAGTATTAAATTTGTTTTATGTAACCTCAATTTAAAATCCATCCCTACAGTCAAATTTGTAAGAAAAGATTATTTTAACAACAGGATAATCCAGAAGGGACTCAAACCTGAGCTCACCAGAACTGGTGGCAAAACTGCCAGCAGGAGCAGTGCTGGAGCAGAGCTGTAAATGGGGTAGTTGCTACGAGCTGTAACAAGTCTCTCTAAAGCGCAATTTCTGGACGAAGACTGAGTTTGAGGAATGAGAGAGGTGAGGTCAAGACCCAGACAGGTCCTTCGGGAGGGAACTGAACTGGAATTCTATAAGAAAAATGGTCCAGCCTTTTTTTTAGCCTTAGCTGTTTGCAAATTGGGTTAAACTCTATGCAGACCTCATTAGCTTTTATTACATCATGATTTCACAACAGCCTATCTTGGCTTCTGCCTGGGGTAGACTAATGAGTATTCTAATGCATGAAAAACTCATTTATGATCTTTAGTCCAAGGGTGAAAAAGAATAAATCCCTACTTAAGCTTTGTTTCTGTTCTTAAGCTACTGGAAATTTCTGGTGCCATTAGGAGACACTGATGTCTGAGATGGAGTCCAAAGCTGCTCTTTGGCACAGGAAAAAGGAATTCAGGGCAATATGGGGAAATCCAGACTCATTGCATCCTCTAGGAAGAAACAACATGTCCCAACTGTTGTTGTACGTGTTAAGCAGAGTACTGGCAAATTGTCCTCTGCACTGTTGTCCTGTATCAATCCTTACACTGGCAAAGAGCAAAATTGCAAGACAAATCAGTGGGACAGATCTCCTCGGCTCTTCACTCTCTTACACCTGCCCTCACTGAAGGTGGCTTTGGAAAGGACTTATTCTAGTCAGAATCTCCAGAATGTATTTCTCGCTCTTTCACTCAAACAGAAGCCCCAAAAAGCTCCAGGAGGTTTTATTCTGAATATTTATTCAGAACAAATCTGATACTTGAGCACAACAGAAGAGGAATACAATTCCCAGGACACCATTCTGCAAGGACACATGGTCAGCATGCTCTTTTGCTTGCCTGTTCCCCGGGAGTTTTGCAGTGTGTGCTGTTTGACTGTAATGATGGTTCTCATTTTGTTGTATGTAGCAGGCATTCCCTACATGAAAGGTGCAACTCTCAAATTGTTCCGGTATTGCCTGTGAAAGCCAGATCCTGCTCTGCATAACCTCTGGTTGGCTGGGCTGTGGCTGGCTGGTTTGAAGTTGACCAGGACAACTGAGGCACCTCAACCCGTGTCTGGCACATGAATTAGTGACCTGACATGTGTCCATCCTGGTCATCTACAGCTTTCATGGGCAGGATGCTCAGCTTTTCTTCAAGTCAGGTTATTTTCATTTATGTGCCCTCTGGATATGAGTTTAGGTGTCAGATATTAGGTCCTCTTGTTGAAAAATGTGAACAATGGGTATAGAAACCTTACAGCAGTAGTGTCCTGAAGAAGTTCTGAACACCAAGGATCAAGATGCTGCTATACCAGCCCCATGGCACAGCTCAGATCCCATAAGTAACCAGCCGTGTTTGCTGAGAGTGAGAATTGTCCCCAGGGAGGGTCATGAGCCAGAGCACCAAGGTCCCAGGGCATCTGGCGTCGGCCCTGTCTCTAGTAATGTCTGAGAAAGCTGTCACTGCTCACCATGATATTACTGCGCTCCTCTCCTGTCCCGTTGTTTCTGTTACCGCTGTTCTCCCTGAACGTTTCCGTCTTCGCCTCTCTCCCTTCTATTCTGGTTTTTTCGCCCGTTTGTTCATTGGGTTTTTTATATACTGTCCTTTTTTCTCTCTGTCTGTCCCTTGCTTTGTTCCTCTCTCTCCTTGGCTCGCTCTCTCTTTCTGCATGCTATACACCACCCCTCCTAGGAAAGGCACTTGTTTGATACCATATCACTGCTGATCCAGGAATCTCTGGAAGGAGAGCTGAAGCTGATGGACAACCTGTCAGGCTCTGTGTGCCATCATTATGCCCTCCCAGCTCCTGAATATTACAACTCTGAGAACCAGGTTAATATTCCTCATTTCCTGCAAAGTCTCCATCCAAACTCGATTTGACAGAGACCTTTAATAGAGAGTTAAAGTTCTTTATGTAATGTAGTCACAGGGATTTTGAAGCGTAAATCATTTTGGATTTTTCTGTGGGATTTGAGATAATATCTTGGTTTATAATGTTTTATATCAATGCAAGAAGAAAAGGATGGGCTCTGACTTTCCCTCTTCAACACAGTAAGAAGTTTATCATTGGGATTCACTGTTTGTGTTGTAGGGAGAAAGTACAAAATCCCATCTTCATCCTTCAGTGGGGTTCTTGTATTTGGCTTCTTGCCCTTAACCAGGGGGCTGTGGCAATGTCGGGACACGTTTGCAGAGCCAAGAGCAGAGAGTCAGATTTTCCCAGAGCAGAGTCTGAGCTGCTGGGGATGATAAAATGGTCGCTACATTTTGTGCCTACTTAAATTGCATGAAAATCCAGTTTCGAATGATCTTCCTAAAGAAGCTTCTTGCAAGTGGGTCATGGTAAACCAGATCCCCATCTCTGATCTAAAGTGAATTTAGAAGGCGAGGCAGCCCTTAATCATGTGCTTAAGTAATCGCGTGCTCCAGTGTGGTCTCAGACAGGGGCTGTAATACTTATTTAAAATTAGTTCATTTAATTCTTAGAATAAAATACCTACTTTCTCAAGCATGTTGTTCTTTAGAGTGAATATTTTCCTTAAATCACAGCAGTGACCATAATAATAATTCAAGCATACCTATTTTTTTCCTGCAGTTGGAATTGAGCAAATTCCCTGTTTCTTGATTTATTTATTGATTTATTCTTTCTTTCTTTCTGGCTAAAAATAGCAGAAGTTTTCTTGTTAGATCAGTGTGCTTATTTATGAGCTCACTGACACTCTAAATTATCCAACTCAGTGGTTCATTAGAGGAAAGGAACAAGCTTAGGTAAAATGAAATCCTACTGCAGATCTTTATATAGCGGGATAACACGTCTCCTTCTGATTGCTGCATATCGCTTTCCAGATTGAGGTCTATTAAGCTATAGGAAGTGGCTGCCTCTAAGAGCTGCTGGAGGAATAGAGACGGTAGCTTTGGCAGGGAACGCAGAGGGTCAGTACGGAACTCAGCAAGAGCTGGTTGGAAATTTTTTGTCACAACATTTTTCACTAGAAAGTGCTGCTGCAGCAAAAAAAAATAAAAAAAAAAAAAAGTTTTTGTTTTGACATTTTTATAATGAAAAAATATAGCATTTCAGTTTGCAATGACTTTTTCTTTTAACATTTAAGCTGTTTTATTTCCCTCTCCTGTAATTAAAACTGGTATAAATCAGTTGAATGTTTCCAACAAAACGTTTTGACGGCTTCAAATTCAATTTTGGGAGAAGGGAAGCTGAAGAGGGGGTGATGTTTTGTTTACATTTTGACTTTTCTGTTCACACCATTTGTCATGTTCTCAGGCAAGGCAGGAATTTAGAGCAGCAGTGGGACTTGCTGAAAGCAACCTGATTAATAGCAGCTCCCAGCAGAGCAGCTCCATCAGGCAGGAGCTGCTGGTGTCCACCACGCTCTAGCACAGCCTTTCCCCGCACGCCTGGGCTCCGGTCAGCAGGTCCCTGTTCAGGATCACTGTCCTTGGGCTGGCAGCCCTTGTCGTGATGCATTTTTGGGGAGCCTCGTATGATATCAGGAGCTCCTCCAAAGCGTGTCTCTCATCTATTGCCAGCAGACGCTGTGTTAGAGGAGATATCAAACCCAAGATTAGATGAGAGAAGCCCGACCCTCTTACTTATCTCAGCTGAAGTTTTGAGCCTCTCAGTGTTCACTCATCACTGGGTTTATTTCACCCCACTGATGCCATCTCTAAGAGTGAGAAAACCCAGCCCTTTGACAACTTAAATGCAACAGATCTGGGCCCCTGTATCTCCTGGAAGATACATTGCTATAGAAAGGCCTTTCAAGCATAGAAGATAGGGAAAGAAATGTAGAGTGAGGAATGAAAAGGAAGCACCTGGGACTTGTCCAGACCAGGAGGCTCCTGCAAGTGTGAGCCAGGTCTGCAGGTTACCTGATGAAATGCTGTCCTCAGTGCTGTGGGCCTCAGACGAGTACCCAGGGTGAGGATTTGGGGAGGGCTGCATCTGCATTTCAGGGCAAACTGGTGCCTGGAAGCAGGGATGCTGCTCTGGGGGAGATGTTACAGTCCCCTTTTATTCCCTTTCTCTCAAAAATCTGGAGTGATGTTTCACATTCCTTATAAAAACAAGAGAGCTTCATCAGTATTTTGATAAAGATTTTTATCAATTTATTGAATGCCTTGAGGAGGGATGCATTCATGCAAGACTTACTGGCACAGTGTCAGCGTGGCAGTGCAGCGCCTATTCCCCTGGCTTGGGTTCACTAGAGCCGGAGGAGGCTGTTGGGGCCAGGGCTGGGGTAGCATTCCGGGGCTCAAAGATGCAGGCAGTTCTTTTTATAGGACAGTTATTGGTGCTCACCCAAGCACTGGAGGACCTTTAGCAGGCCAAAACCCACTGAGGGCGCCAGGAAGGCATTCGCTGACCAAAATCAAGCCTTACGTGTCTCCCTGTCCCTGTTTAGCCACTAGGAAGTTAGTTATAGTCCCATCTGCCTCGGGAGGGGGATCCCTGTACCCTCCTAGAGCTCAGGGAAAGGCACACTCCATACCCCACCTGCAAAGTGGGTTTGGTGCTGAGGAACCGTTGTAGAGTCAACCAGATTAGCTTACAGGTCAAGCAACCAGCATGGTTATTGGGTAGGAATAACTTCAGGGAAGTTGGAAGATCTTGAAGCCTCTTGTATTTGATCATAGCTAAGAGGATAAATATCTCTAGTATGAAAGTAATGTTACTTTTGCTTCTTTATCTAGACAAGAGAACAGCAAAATAGAATAGTAGCATTAGTGTATGGTTTTAAACTCCCTCCCAGATCATTGGTAAGCACCTAAGTATGAATGTACCGCTCTTTTTTTCATTTCTTTGTTATATTTAATTTCTTTAATGTTCTGTCCCTGGTAACAATGTGCATGATGTAGCTTCTCTTATTGCAGGGATATTGCTTTAGTGTTTAGAAGTATTTAGATTATGATAATAATTTATTTTTTTTTTCTTTTCCAAAAGATTTGTGTCCTGGTTTCTTATGCTTAATCATCTCTCCCTTTAGATCCCTCTAGCTGAGATGGAGGCTCTGTCTCTGACGTCAGATATTCTCTCTGAAAAGTCCTGGTCCTTAGCTCTGACGGATGACTCTTTTCCTGATGATATTAACACACACTTACTTAATGCTCTGGAAAGCAATGTACATACACTGGTCACTGTATAGTCTGATGTTTACAGGGTTCGAAATACTGCTTCCGATGCTCTGCACCTGCCTAATGGCATTTTCAGTTCAAGCCCATTGCCAAATAGCACTAACCTTTCCTCTGAACAGGACATTGTCCTTAATGCCATTAGGTCCTGGGCTGTTATCACTCTGTCCACAAACTTGTCTTCTTGCAAAGAACAAGTATTTGTTTCTGGTTTTCCTTTGGCATCTTATGTAAACACAATGTGTTTTCTACAAGTAAAACCAATAGTTAAAAAAATGGTTTGGAAAGCATCAAGGTTGAAATTTCCTCCCCATCTGAAAAAAATCAGGGTTGCTGTATTGAAAAGACACCCATGAGCTAATGACTCATGTGTCCTCTACTGAGGGGTCATCTACAACTCTTGGGTTTGTAATGGATTTTTGTCTTTATGAAGACAGGCACCACAAGGCGCTTTGTCTGATTGGTGCCAGACTGTTTATTTTACAAATATCTGATGGGGATCTCTCCGAGATGCTGCTTGTTCTGTGAACCCTTATTAGCAGTCATCCCACTGAGGGGGGGGGGAAGATTTGGACTACTTTGTGTCTTTTTGAATGAAACAACCAGTATTTTGAACCCTGCCTTAACCATCTCCTCTTTGAAACATTAGACATTTTTAGCTGTGTAGCAGTCAAGTGCTTTTTTTCTGCTGTACAACAGACATAACTCCTTTTCCAACATTTTTGGATCATTCTTGTTTCCTTTGTTGTTGTTCATGTACCTGCCTTTGGATGTTTGTGTTGTTGATAAATTTCCTGCCATTCTAGTTGACTGTCATCCTAATTAGCACTTATTTGGGAAACATCTCTTAAACCGTGACAATATTTCCCATCATGCTTCATGGCATCACGTGCAAAAGATTTTGTAAACTGCGTTTAACATTTTGTATGGGACTTTTTGTTTCAAAATTAGATAGTCTGGAGAGCTGGACTAAGGAGAGAGCCCTTTGACTTTCGAGCCAGGTTAGACAAACCTATTTGAGAGCGTAGCAAAGTCTCAAGGGTATAGCCAAGAGAGATGGTTTTTCTCTGAAAAAAAAAAGAGCACAACCAGATTGAACAAAGGGGTTTGTGAATTTGTGTCAATACCAACAAAGCGTTTTGGTCAAAAGAGTTTCCCAAACTCCTGAAAAACTGCAAACTTTCATTGAAACCTGTTCTAAAAGTAATATTTTTACACTTCATTTAGACACAGCTTTAGTTGAAAAATATCTCAGAATGTTTTGTTTGACTCAGAATAGATTTGGGTTGAGATTTTTTTTGGATCGCGGAAAACTCAGATTTGATTTTCAATCAAGCCAAAACAACATGTTTTTCAAAACTGCCAGTGAACCAAAAAGTCACATGCTCCCACAGCTCTGTTTCTGAGCTGGACTCAGAAGATCATTTTGCAGCAATTTTAAATGATTTTCATGAAGTTCACTCACCAGATGTCCCCTGAGATGATCAGAAAGTGGAAACAAGCCCACTGTGGTATTGGATCCTGTCAATGAACCTAAAGGTTCATTAAAAGTTGGGTTTGGAAAGCACCTCGAATCCACGTTCTTGTGTTCAGATTCAAACGGGTTTGAATTTGAAATCTCAGGTTTCAGGCTGTCTTTTCTGCTTTAAGCTAAATAATATGAAAGCTAAATAGTATAAACATATTGCTTGGAAGGAGAAAGCATGGAGGAAACAGAGAGGTTCTCAAACCCCATATCTCAGCTTTACCAGCACAGGTTTTGCTCTCCTTCCCTGAGCTATATCAGGAGACTGCAGTCTCTCTTATCTAGGCTGTATCCAGGCTATATCCAAATCAGCAGGTTCCCAAGGACTGAAACTAGTGCTGCATGACAGTGCAGATCCGTTTCCTTCATTAAATTTACAGTGGTCTTCCTTTTTTTTCCTTTTCTTCTTTTTTCCTCATTTTTTTTCATTTTTGTAAATTCCTTTTTATCTCATCATGTTTCTTATGCGGACGAAATGCCACAGTGAAATTTTAGTTTTATGACTGAAGGATAAAATTGGAAGAAAAGCCTCAGTGTTGATTTCAGAAAACCTGTAATGCACTGAGTGAAGATTTGTCAGACAATAAGGTTTAAAGTTTTCCACAAAGGATCAGCAATATACTGTATCAGACTACAGTGTCACGTCTTGTTTCTGTGTTTTTCAACAGAGACCTTTTAAAGATTAATTCATTCTTTCATTAGAAATATCCAGGGAAGTTGACTTTGCTTCTATTTTTGCTAATACTGTCCAACACCCAAGAACATTTCTGGAATGGAGATATATCCTAATAAAATCAGACCAGAATCCACCTCATTTGATATTGCCCCTGGTGCTGCCCATTCCAAGAGACTATTTGGCTGTAAAAACTCCAGAGTCAACATATATACAATAACCCTCACTTGCATTAGATCCCTTCTAATTAGAGAATGGCTTTAACTCTGAAGCTGTTGGTTTAGATATCTCTTTCAATAAAATGGGTTTAGTTATTCATTATGTGAGAAGGAAAACAAATAAAATTGTGCTGGGAGCCAAAATAGAGAATATTTCCTGTACACTGTTTTTTTTATATTTGGGGTTTTTTTCTCTTTCTTTTATTGTCACGGGAGGAAACTCCTCACCTTTGTAAAAGCCTGACTTGCTGATGAGGGCACATAGAAAGAGCTTTACTATTACTGCAGAGGATCAAAGTTATGCAAAGCATGTGACCTTTGCTGGCCTTGAGGCATGATGCCTTCTTTGCATATCCCTGAAATAGTCATGGTTTATTACTACAGTGTTGCTTCCTCTGTTTCTGTGGTTCATTCTGTGTGACAGTTTATTGACAATACAAAAGGAGGGGTGTAGCTTCCTGGTAGATCCATTTGTGCAACTTGTACATACTGACGATGTGCATGCCCATCATGCCATACTGGTTGCAATGGCTGTCGCTAGCGTTTCTGGGCACTTCTCCTCTTCCCATCCCATCGTGTCTTCCTTCCTCACTGTATTTTTTTTTCCCCGTAGGCTGATCTCCGCTCCAAAGATGACACGCTGACCCTGTCTCCCAGCAAGGACTTGCTGAGCGTGAGAAAGCCTTTGGTGGGGCGCACCCACTCTTTGCCAAATGACAGCTACATGTTCCAGCCGCCGTATTCCAGCCCCTCCCCTGTCTCCCTGGGAGAGAGGAATCCGGCACATCACAAGTCCCAGTCAGGTACACATCTAGCAGCTGGGGCAAGAGCAGGGTTTTCCAGTAGAGCAATAGCTGGAATTTTCCAAACTATTCAGTAGGAGGCAGCAAACTGGCATCGGTTTTCAGTGAAGTGTTGGTGCCCAGATCTGTGGGATGGCTTTGCAAAGACCCTCCACAACTTGCAAAGTCCAAGCTGTTAAAGATAACTCCTTACATTTAAATTTTTGGCACTGTGACAGTGAGCAGTTGGCCTGGCTGAATGCTGATTGTCTCCTTGCCCAGTTAACTCCCAAGGTTACAGTCCGTACCACCTGGGCTCCATCTGTCTCACCTGAACTAGCCATGGCCCCGGAGCAAAAATCCTAGCAGAAAAATGTTTCCTCGTGTCTGAGGTTTGGGGTTTTTTTGCAGCAGTATGTATTCTAGCAGGTTTTGGAAGCTCTATATGGGAACATCTGTGTAAGATGGGGAAATGGTGCCTCTAAATGCCTGTAAAATGAACATAAATGTGCTGAATTGAGAGAGATCTCAGTGGGAGATGAATGGAAAAATGAGAGTGTAGAGCTGCCCGTCCCAGCGTGCGTGGTTGGGATATACGCCTTAGAGCTAAATTCAGAGATATTTTTAGATACGGCGTGTTGCAGATGCCATGGGCTCTCTCTCTACCTGCACCTCTGTACCTGTACTTTCAGCTGCCTCCCAGTGCTTATCAATGTGCTTTCATTTACTCTGTCTGCTAAGGGTTACCTTCTGCTGGTAAGTGAACATCGCTGTCTCTAATTCTTCCATACGTGCCATCATTCTAGACATTTGTCACAGATAAGACAGAGAAGTTTTTACAAGCATTGTCATTTGAAAGCCTCTAAGCAGAACATAATTTCAGCACCGTTCGGAATGGTAGGAGATTTGAACAGATTAGAAATAAGATGTTGAAATTTGCATAGTAATAAGAATTTGGATGAATAGCGACTGTTGAACAGCGGAAAAAGAATGTGGACACAACGGAGGAAGCTGAACCTGGAGTTGTGAGAAATCACGGCCATAATGCAAGATTTTCAAGGTCAAGAGCTGTCCTTTGAAGAAACTGTTTGCACATAATGCAAAAGGTGCAGCTAAAATCCTGGTCAAATCCCACCAAGTCAATAGTAAAACTCTCATTACCTTGAGTGGAGCCAGAATTTATGGCTCTCTGTAACAGCCAAGAAATTCCTCAGAATTATAATCCCTGACTATGCAAAAGAATCCCGTTTGCTACAGAGAGTTTCCAGTGCTTCATTTTTGACCCTTAATTCAGGTACATTTGTCCTATCTTGAACAAAAACTACATCAATTTGACCAAAAAGTGAGTGATTCCTGAGTCCCTTCAAGATGTCACTTCCTGGTTCCCAGCTTGGGGAGCTTCAATAACCCGAGCTAACAGCCCTGGCTTTGGCAGAGGGTGGGCATCGCACCCTTGTAAATCCACAGGAAAAACTGTTCCACTGAGATGTGGAAGCATTTTGGAAAGGTAAAGCCGATGTCTTATTCATAACCACATTAAGCAATTAAACCTTTTGTGTTTTACTCCTGGTGGTGAAATTCCAATGGTCTTAAGCGGGCCAAAGTGCTCGGAGGTGGGTAAGGTGCCCAAATCTTGGCACCTGCATCCTTGTCCTGTTCCACCTAAAATGTCACCGCTTTTCAGGGTGGGGGAAGTCACCCCTACCTGTTTACAGTTTGTAATATTATAAAGTGCTGTGAAGATAGCAAAAGGTGCCAGGCACCTCTAATAAATCACCACAACTAAGCCATAATATTTCAAGCCGAGAAAGGTTTTGTTGTCAGAAACACTGGCACTTGCAGGAGGCATTTGTTTGAATACTCCTTCGTAATGGGGCTGTTGTTCTGGGAAAGATTCCAGGACAAATGAGATTCTCTGGGATGCGGTCCAGGTTAAATGAATTGTTTTGAAAAATGTTGAGCCTGTGCAGGGGAGAGGGGGGAGCATGTAGAGTTTCAGACATTTTAGAAGAAGTAGCCAGCAACCACAAAGGGTCAGAAAGAGGCTGGAGAGTATGCAGTTCCTTCTCCTGGGATGTTTTGTAAAACTAGCCTTGAAAGCTGCCAGGTCCCGTTCCCTTTCGCTTCATTTCCAGTGTGCATGCTGGTTTTGAGATCCCAGCTGTTGGTCTCTGCATATGCTCAGGTACGGAGACACCCTTTACTAGAGTCTTTCAAAGTCAGATCCTTGCAGTGCTGAGATGTGTGGTTGCCTGCAAAGCTCTCGGCCCTAAAGTAGGGATGTAGAAATTACCAGTCCAGGTGAGCTTCTAGTTCACAATCTTCTGTTCTTAACAGGAGCTAGTCCCAGTTGTATCAGGGGAAAATGCTAAGGAAAAAAAATGAAATAATAGACAGTTTGGAATAATTTATTAGTAGGTGGGAGTTTTTTCCCAATTATAGATAGCCAGTTGCTGAATGCAGTGGTTTTGCCATGCCTGTCTGATACCAGGTGCAACAGAGAAGTTTTTTCTGAGAGGTCATTGAGATTGGGACACAGGCCCCAGATGAACACAGCACATTTCTGTCTCTTCTCCCTCTTGCAAGGTTCAAAGGCATCAGTGCAGTCGCAGCCGGCGGACACTAGCTCTCTCCTGCAAATTCCAAAAGATCATTTTCACCACGTAAGAGCTCGTGACCATTTGGTGAGGGAAAGCAAACCGCAGGTTTCCCAGCAGGTGCACTCTCCTTCTGCTGAAAGGCTGCTCCGCAGACAGGTAAGAAGACATGATCGTGAACCTGCTGAGGTTTGATATTGTCACGTTTCCAGGTTATCCATGCTTTAAATTCAAGGAGGGATTCACAGAGAAACCTCCGGAGAACTGTAATTCTCCTACAGAAATAACAAAAAGGTTGATGGATTTTGATCTGAAAGCTATCCAGGAGTCTCCAAAGAACATGTGTCATGACTATCATCGCCTTTGGCAACATGCCTAAATGTTCGCCATGTTGTTAGCACTTTATTTTTTTTCAATCCTCTTCATAAATGCAGCCAAATGCTCCTCAGGGGCTTGTTGGGGTTCAGGAACTAGTTCTTAACTGCTGTGATTTTCTCAGTGCTTGAAAGGACACAGGGGCTGCAGACTCCATCCCAGGCCACCCTTCCTCTGATTCCTCTGGTTTCTCGAAAGGGGAAAACTGTGTAAAGGAAGCTGGATATCTCATATGCAAAACCATCACGGAAAGCATACTAGTTTTACAGTGAGAATTGAAAATTAAGATCCTTTCAATCTCCTGTGTGCTTCTGAAATGTTTGAGTGTCTGCAAAACAGAATGCATTTTATTTTGCAACTGGTTTTGTCTCTGGATTTTGCCTGGCATTGATTTAAATCTCAATTCAACCAAAGATCTAAGAGATCTAATCGAAGATTCCACTCTGCTTGATTGGAAGCATAAGGTTAAATTTATCTTTTTTTTATTAAAATACTCAAACTTGTGCTTCACTTTCGCATTTTTAAGCATATTTCATTGCGCAGCTAGAGCAGGACCAGAGGCATGTGTGATTCCCAAACTGCTTTCTTCAGTAGTTCCATGCCTGATTTTATATACACAAAATAGATCAGTTCTATTTTTTCAAAAGCAATTTCTTTCCTGCATGAAAATATTCCCATTTCTTTCATCTTTTAATCAACATTGACAAATTAGACAGTTGATTCATTAAGCTCTAAAAATGAATGTGAAGTACCAAGGTTAACAATTACATTAGTCTGTAATACTAAATTGACATAAGAAATTCCTAGCCTGTATTCGTTTGCACAGGGCTGGCCAGCTACCCCGATCACTGCTAATGGGGAAACTAATTGATGTCATGATTCCAGTTCATAACCACTCTCTCTTGCTTTCTAATGAGTAACAGACCCATCCTTTTGAACTGATCTAGCTAGAATAAATTACTCTGTTAGCCATCTTCCTCAGCCTAATTTTGTTCATATCTTTGAAGGCTTCCTTTCCTAAACGTTTTCATATCTTTCAGTTATTTTATACCCTTCCCTTCTCTCTCTGCTTATGCAGTGGCATGAGCATGCTCCTAGAGCGACATTTCAGAGAGATAAAAGCTTTGGGATAGTGAGCAGATATGCTCCGTGGGCTGGATAGGTTAGTGAAGTGTTGCCTTAGGCACGTTCCCAAGCAGCAAGTTACTCCCAATGTGGCTGATGGGAGCAGTAAGGTTGTTCCAGGCAACACGGCAGGTTTGCTGGTACTGTTAATTGCGATCTAGCTGGCCAGACACTGTGAAACGTAGTCCTTAAAGAGGTAAAATTCCCTTTACGCTCCCTGCACTTCCACTTGCTCAAGTGCTCTCTGCTTGGCTCCTTTTTTTTGCCACCAGTTTGTTACTAGCACATCACAATAACTCAAACTAGCAAAGCATTTTGGTTTGTTGTACCTGTTTTTCCTTATGTTGCGTATCTTGCATGTAATTCTGATTTCTTTTCTTCTTTTCTTTCTTTCCTTTCCCTTCCCCCTTGTCTCTTCTCCTTTCCTAAATTTGTGCATAGATAAATCTTGTCCACCACGTACCTGGTCCATGCACTTTCCTCCATCATTAAAACCTGTGTGTTTTAACTTCCCTTTCCCTCCAGAGTGCTGGAGAGTGGACACAGTCCCCACAGTAACGTGCAGTTTAGACTCCAGGAAGTTTGACAATTAGCAATGTGCTCGCAGATGAAGATGAGTGGATCAGATGCTTTGAGAGAACGTTCCCTGCTGGGGAATACGCTCCTTGGCAGTGCGTTGCACAGACGCTTTTCTCCAGGAGAATTATACCTGAAATAAAAACTCTATGGCTTTTCTGGTTCCAGGACTGTGTATCCAAGGGGTAGCCCATACCAAGCTGTGGCTGCTACAGGTGTACACTCCAGTGGGATGGCAGAGGGTCCTTTTATTTTGAAACAAACCAGTAAAACACTTGTACAAACAGTTTCTGCTAACAACTACCAAAGATGCCTGTATCATAGGGAAAGAAAGAGCTGGTGGTGACTAATACTGTGGTTGTGTGCAGCACAGGTTGGTGTACAAGCAAAAGTAATGACAGTAATTACTTCTTGCTTCTGTATTCTACTCTTTGTGGTCTGTGTCTCTCCTCAGGATGTGAACATGATTTCTCCTCCCAAACATTTTCTAAAACTATTGGCATTAAGGAGACCAGAATTAGCTCCACTCCTCACTATGGTTGGTTGCTGTAAAATTTTAACTAGCAAGGATTCACCAGCATTGGAGAAAATTGTTTGCCGTATTAAATATTCTCCCAGCACTCACAGATGACAAAGGGAGCCCAATATGCAGACTCTTGTGTTTCTACGCGCGCACATGTGCATACTGCAGCTGATGAGAGCTTTGCCTGAACAGAGATCATTTGGCTCAAACAATCCTTGTGGGACAAGTTTTATATAAATGCTAAGATCATTTTGGGGCTATTTGTCACAAAAGCATTCCTTAGTATGAGGAATTTCATCTCCTTATGCTTCTCTAAAGGACTGAGACCAGCTGTACACGTTTCCTTCAAATTTCTCCATGAAGTTTTTAATCTTGAAGATCATTTAAGAGTCTTCTCTAATTGAGACCCTGCCTTTAAGGGCCTGTTAGCATGGCTGATTTATAAACCCTTTTGACAAGGGATGTGGTGCAGTGCAAAGACAAAGCCTTCAAAACATGCCATAGGTTCCCTCTGCCAGCAGGCACTAATGCTGCATACGGCTCAAGACAGCCAAGGCAAAATGTGCCTTAGGAAGTCTGAACTTAAACATCAGAATAAGTTGAAATAATTACAGATCATTATTAGTAGCAGTACAGCTTTGGACTCCAGCTTTTCCAGCTCCCCTGCTGTAAGATGGTGCAGAGTCGTGACTCCAGGCTGGGGACTGAAGCCAGGGACAGGCTGTCACCCTGATGCTGGCGCAGAGCGTGGTTGCTCTGGTGTTGCTGGCCCTGGGGATCTTGCTCCACGCCCTCAGCGTCACCTGAGCTAGAGAAGGGAATACACAGGCTCACTTGCACATCTTGCCTCTCTCACTCGTACCTGGAACTGCTAAAATTATAAAGGGCTTTGCTGTAGACCCTCATCCTTCGTGTAACAAGAATCTAAGTTTGGGTGAGGGCGTTCTGTTTTTGCAGCCCTCCATCCTTAGAGGAGAAAGATAAAGGTCAACCATTTACAAAGAACGGAGGGCCAGATTCTGCTGTTGTTTACACAGGGACAAACCCACAGATCTCTGAAGCGTGAGAATTGCTAGAAAACACCACGCGGGTCATTATAGGGGTCAGTGGGTCTGTGCTGAGGTTTCTAAGCAGAGTTGAGTGCCCTGTAAACGCCGTGCCTTGCTTGTACTAACCTTTGGTTTGTCTCTCTCATCTGGCAACTCCCCTCCTCCCTGACCCCTTGCGCTCTGATACAGATGGCTATACGGAACGACTCTTTGGATAGCAAGGAGAATCTCCACACCGAGGTGAGTGAACTCTCTGACCCAAATGTCCCTGCTGTGCCCAAGGAGGAGTCATCAGTGGCTCTGATGCCCTCAGGAGTGAATGAGTTGGCTGCATGGAGCCGGGCAAGCGTTCATACGCAGCAGCATTCCCACAATCAGTATAATATTTCAAAGCAGGCACCAGCATCGTGTGCTTGTGCAGACTCGTATCAGGAGACACCTGGAGATTCAATGGACCAAGAAGTATCTGAAATAAACAGCTCCTCAGAGCCTTTCACTTCAGAAACTTGTACAGCCTCGAGTGCCTGCTCAGAGGTTCAGCCTCTCACTCCTAAAAGGAACATAGGCAATACTGGCAACGTGACATTGAAGGACCTGAAGAAATACCACAGTGTAGACACCCAAGGTCTTCTAAAAAAACCGCCCTCTTGGTTAGATGATCAAAGGAGACATTCGATAGAAATTTGTTCAATGGAAAACAGCCCTCAGCATCATTCCACATCTAGCTCTTCTGGCTTCATAAGTCAGGTGGTAAGTGAAATGGAAGGCTTGCAAGGAACACGGCAGAAGAAAAAACTGAGCCCTCCATGTATATCTATAGATCCACCCGATGGACAGAGTTTGCTACCTAGAGGACCTCACAGCATCTCACCTGCCAGTGGAGACATTTGCTTGAGACGGCGTGCTCCATCTTGTGAGTCCAAGGATTCGATGGATATAGGGGACTCGTTGCTTCCAGACAGTATGTCAACATCTCCCACCCCAAAGAAAGACTTGTTGACACTTCCTAGCTTTTCCTTTGATCAAGCGGAAATGGACCCCTGAGTTACTTTTTTTGTTGGTGCCAAATGTTTTCTTCCTCTCACGTAATAGAAAAAAAAATAAAAAAAATTTAAAAACTGTATTCCAAAATGGCACTGGGTAAAAAATTTCCAAAGAAAGATTAAAGAACCAGCTGGTTAAAAGAGTGGTTAACCTATATCACGCTTACTTAAGCATATGTTCTGCTTAGGTAAAAGCAATACAATGTGCAGAATCTATATGTATATTATATTTTATTAAATTAATTGAATCTAGTATTGCGGGATGTAGTACATTTTGTGAATAAAGACTCGTTTAATTTTCTTCTATTTTATGTATCTCAGAATATTTCTGAGATGAAATTGGTTTTTATGAATATTTTAACCTAAAAAAATATATATTTAATCCCTTCTCCTTTTTTTTGTTTTGTTTGGGTTTCATTTTATTTTGCAAAGCACAAAATGTAGCCAATTAGTGCATTACAGAGGAATTGTATCCACAGTCAGCAGTAAATAAGGATTATTTAATGTAATTTATTTTTCCCCTTGGACTTCAATGATATTCTGGCAAAAAGATTGTTTGTGTAGTGTAGAAATGCAGTGGCAGTTTTGTAACAAAATAATATTCCAATCTTGCATAAAATCGACATCCAGAGTGAAAGCAAGTGCACAAACCCAGGAAGGTACAACCTGCTGATAGGTGTCTGAAGGTGGTGACTGTGAAGCCATTTAACTGTACACAGCAGTGAATTACAGAAGGATATTGTAGATCACCCACCGTCGACTCGCAAAATCATGTCAACGGCTAATTTTCCTATATACCTGGGAAACCGAGGCAACAAAAGCCGGTGGTCACTTCTGAGATGTTTGTCCAGGGTCTCTGAGCCAGACTGTTTCTGCTGCTGGTTTTCCACCTCTGTAAGCCCACTGCTTGCAGCGGAGCTCCTCTTTCCTGCACCCGTGCAGAAAGGAGCACAAGGCCATGGTTGAGGTGCGTGGTGGGTGAATTTGGCGCAGACATGACACAGCGGTGGGCTTAAGCACGTGTTTATAGTTAAGCTCTTGCTTAAACTGCCTTGAGGTTGATCGTATTTAAGTAATTCTTTACAATTAAAAAAAATGCTTAAGTGTTTGACAAAATTGAGGCCTACTGCAAGTTGTTTTACAGATTACATGTAAGAAAGTCTGCAGGTGCTGAAATGACTGTTGATTTTCAGTTAAAAAGTCTTTTTTTTTTTTTTTGCTATCACTGCTAGAGTTAATTGGCATGACCCTGACTGTAACTCCATTTCCGGTCTATCAAAAGCCTTAAGCAGCAACATTGTGATACAGAGTAGATAAAACCAGAATTAATGTCCTTACTTTATTATGTCCTTAATGTCAGTCATCTCAGAAATGAAGTGTTTACTTCTGTGCTAATGCCCTCTGCAAAAAGCAATCTGTAAAACTGGACAGCACAGCCTGAGAGTCAGGAGAGGTCAGGCCGGTTCAACACCTCCTGCTCTTCACCAGACTGATGGAAACCAGACATTAACTTCACTCAACCTCCATGAAATCACATTAAGATGTAGGCTAAATAAGACTCTGCAGGCACGGTTTGAAATGTGTGAGTAGTCACAGGTTTCAGACTGCATACATGGATAAGGCTTTGCTGGATCCTGTCTTGAAAGCAGCACAGGGAAGAGGAGGATTTGTGCTAATTCTGTCAATCGGGAGTTTGTAACTTTTGGAGAACTGCTGATCTTTTCAAATCACTACAACATGTTTATGTGCAGCCTTTTATCCATTCGGAGATTAGACTGTTCCAACTACATGTATCTGCATTAGCTTCAAGTACACACACAAGAAGATGCTGTTTATACCTAACAGCCCGTGCAAAGTCTTAAGCTCCTTTATTTTCACTTGAGGACATTTACTCTGTAAACAATCCCTATTGATTTACATGTCCTGGAGAAATGTAAGGGCTTTCAGCAGGAAGTCAGGCAATCAGTGTATTTGAAGTAGGAGGATTAACATTCTGTACTATTTACTGCAGTTAGATTAATTCTTGGCTGGGACATTTCTCCCCTCTTCAACATGGGCCCATACGGAGACCACTCTCTTTGATATGCCAGTCCAAATCCAGAGTTAAGCCCGTTTAAAGCAATGATTTCAAACAAACCTTTCATCAGTTCTTCCCCCAGATCATATTTAAGGAAATAATAAAATTACAACGTATTAAGCCTGAGAAATATTCTTAATCCCTTTTTTGTTTCACACTCATAATGAGCCTTAGCTTTTCCTCTCACTAAATAATTTGGGAAAATAGCTAGGCCACTAAAATTGCTGACCCTGGTTCCTTAATGGTTAGGATTGTATTTGTATAGCTGGAATGATCCTACTAGTACAGTTCCTTCCTTACAAAAAAAACCAACCAACCAAACAAACGAAAAACAAACCCTATGGACTATTTCAGCTTGAAATCATGGCCCAAAATGGCGATGTGATGTTAATCCCAATGCTCAACTCCAAATGTAACAGAAAGCCTAAAGGCTCTTCTATTTTCATACTTGGGGTTTTCCCCACCGACAAGGTTTGTGGAAGTAAAAAGAAGTTTACATCGCACGTGAATATTCAGTCAAGACTAGCCAATAAAAAGTACTCTATAGTGATGCATTCAGGAAAAGAAATCCATGTAAAATAGTTTGTTTTCTAAAGTGGATAAGTTTTTTCTAGATGCCCTTTTGAAAGACAAATACAAATGTACTGCAGTGTGTGCAATAATCTTAAGATAATTTTAAATACCTTTGGGGGGGTTTTATAGAATTTGACTTTTTTTAAACAAAATGTACAAAATCCACAGGAATTCTGTAGAATGGTTCTGTTGATAGAATTTTTTATATTTTTGTAGAAATCTATAGAGAAATTGTTAAAAGTCTGCGTAGCGTCTTGGGAAACAGAAGCAGCTCTTATCTACAAGTTTCTTTTCATAAACCTGGAGCCAGACCTACTGTATTACCACATGTATAGCCTAGTTTCAGAGCCTGCATCCAGGTTGCGTTTAGAAGTAAGCAGCTAAGCTCAAGTTCTACGATATTGCAGTGCTATTACTGTTCGAGAACCGTACCCGTATAAAACACCTACCCCCAAAACCCAGCCCCTCTCGAGGGTCGAGTAGTCGCATGGCTATCCAGTTCATTCAAGCACACCAGCACTTTACTACTGTGGATTTACTGTATACAGGTGGGAGAAGGATATTCTGCTATTGCCAGTCTGACACATGGGGAAAAAAAGAGATTGCAGGCGTGTCTGGAAAAATGTAAATTCCATTCTTGCAGCCCCTCGCACATAGAACTGATTTTTCATAGCTCGGTTACAGGCCGTTTATCCTGTAGATCTCTTGGAGGAGGGCAAAGAAAACACTGGTTTTGACTTCTGTGGATTGCACTCAGCACAAGGTGTATTCAAGGAGGAAAAGAAAAAAAAACGAACCACAAACACAAAAGCGTTACCCTTGTAAATTAGGCTATGCCCCAGTCTCCCCTTTTCTGCCCCGTTGGCTATAATAACCCGTGTACACTATTACACAAGGTGACTAGAGTAGGCACAGTACCATTGCAATGTCCGTAACAACCTAGTATATATTAGAGAACTTTGTATTTAATAGTTAATATATTGTTATACTGTATCAGGTACATAGGCCAAAACGAGGTCTTTTGGCCAGGGCAACAAAAGGTGGTATTCATGGGGAAAATTGGGTTAAAATGTTCCTTTTTAGAAAAAAAAAAAAAAAAAGACAAAAAATGAGTGTAAATCTTTACAAATGACAAAAACAAATGTGTCCTATTAAAAGCTTTTGAAAAGAAAACAACTGTGCACTTCCCTTTTTTTGTTGTTGCTGATGATAACCTGTATCACTCGGGAGCAGTCGAATCTTTGGTCGTGTTTTGATTGCGAGCAGTTGGGGTAGGTAATTGTATAGAAGCAGTGGCCGGGGAAGCTGAAAGAAAGATTGTGAAATGTCAGCTCTTCACGAAGCAATTTGGTTTGACACTGCAAGCAAATTTGGCCTGGGGTGTGCTGTTCTACCAGCAAGACCATTGGCCGTGTCTGCAAACTTCACTACGCTGGCAGAGGACAGCAATGGAAAGACCTGTGGCAAAAGGGGAGAAAGGAGTCAGGAGAAGGGGCAGATTTGATCTGTCCATGAAAACGTGGAGCTATGAAGAGGATGATGCTGGGCTCTTCCACACATTCACAACTTCAGGATTTCCAGTCTGAAGTACAGCAGCCTCTTCTCCATCACTCCTGCAGTCCTTTAGCTCTTTGCCAAGCTAAGGTGGTGGTGGGGATGGTACTGGGCCAGGAGCTGCAGATTGTGCTGCAGGGCAGCGAGGGCTCAGCCCCCAGATGCTGCTTAGGTACCACCAGAAACATTTGAATCTAAACTCTTCAGAGGTCTTTGGTGAATCAGTTCTTTAGTTCCTAATGTGAAGTCTCCTCTCTTCTGGGGAGCAGCCACCAGAGGGAGGAACAAGGTACTTGAGCTTTCTGCAGCCCTGTTTCTCACGGGTTTGAATGACTTAGTGATCACTCTGCAGCAGTAGGGACCCTAAACTGACATCCAGAGTGGTTTTGTTGTCCAGAGAGTGTTTTGATAAAGACCTTCTCGGTCATTTCTGAGTAGAAAACAGCAGGAAGGAAGTTAGCTCTTAGAGAGAAAATGTGGATCTGTGCAAAATCCCATGCAAATCCACACAGAGCAGGACTTCAGAGGTGAGCTCTGTAATGCATCTGCGTTGTCCAGGCTGCAGGGCCAGCCCCACCAGACTGGAACCACTGATGTGCCTTCCCACCCCTCTGAAGCTGGAGTATCCACAAGGCATTAAGGTAAGCTGGGCTGAGCCAAGAAAGCAGAGCCATTCACAGCTTCGAGCACTTCACACCTCTCTGCACGCAGGTGAGCTTAGCTCAGTGGTAGTTCCTTATAAAGGTCATCAAAGCTTTCTAGTTCTAATGCTGGGTTTCACTGGAGCTTGGGAGGGGTCTTCATTTTCTGCTCTTTGTTGTGAGTGTTCCTGGACGAAGCTCTTTTAATGAGTTTTGCTTGTGGTCTTTGGAGGACTCCCACCTAGGCCAGCTGCTTGTGGATATGCTCTCAACTTGCCAGAGCTTGGTCATGGCACTCGGTTATTCTGTTTGGTAAGTCATTTGGATGTCATGTGAAACCAGGCTGTTTTCTGTGTAATGGCAGCTGCATCTAGGAAAGTAGCACTTAAAGGTAGTTTGTTTCTGACTTGGTTGAGACGGGTGAGCTTAGCTTTCTGTCCTGCTGCTGGAGAGCAGTGTCCCATCAGAAAAGGTGTGCGTGCAGCACATCCCATGGCCAGAAGGCTGCAAAACCCTGCAAGTAGCTGCATGAGCAATAGGAAAGGCCTGTTTGTGCCTTCTGTATTTCAGGTGTTCCAGAGATACAAACTGACACACACCAACAAGTCTTAGATGTGACCTATACTAGAATCTCCCTGAAAAATAAGGTAGGAAAAAGCAATTTAAAGAAACGTGCTTGGCTCCCTTTATTGCCACCCTGTAATGGACCAGCTGTGATCACTTACTAGAAGGTGAGGATCTCGCAGACTAAAGGGTTAAGGGCGGTAAAGTTTTGGAGGGTCAGGGGCCTGAATTGAGTCGTCCAGAGGTGACCAAGCGCAGGGCAGCCCCCGGGGCAGGGCCGCCCAGTGCGCAGCGTTCTGCTACCATCTAGTGGGCTCGGGGCGAGAAGCTGGTCTGGGGCTCTTCCCCCGGTCACCGGGACCGTGACACTCCGGCTTCCCGGGAATGAGTAAGAAGGTCCTTGCGGGGTGGTTCTGCCAGCCCGTGTAGCATTTTAGTTCTTCCTGGCTCCATGTTGGATGGAAGGAACAGCGCAGTGCTGGGAGAAAGAAAAAAGAAGGGAGGAAAAAAAGAGGGGGTTTCTGCTTCTGTGGGGTTTTTCAGCCACTGAGTTCATAAAAATCTTTTCCTATAGTAGGAGGAGAGGAAGGATTTCTCCCAGGTTCAGGAGCACCATGCCAGCCAGTGGAGCTACACAGCGCAGACACACGTTGCTTGGTAGTTGCAGGAGCCGCTGGAAGCCAGGCTGCATTTTGTCTCCCAGCAGCATGGCCTGGGCTTCTGCAAAACCATGGCAGGCAGCAGCCCATCCAGGGACAGGCTTGGGGCTGTCTAGCACTTCAGAGGCTGTGGAAGCACCTGAGATTGTAGAATCATAGAATGTTCTGGGTGGGAAGGGACCTTTAAAAGCCATCTAGGCCAACCTCCCTGCAGTGAGCAGGGACATCTTTAATCAGCTCAGGTGGCTTAGAGCTTCATCCAACTTGACATGAAATGTTTCCAGGAATGGGGCTTCTACCACCTCTCTGGGCACCCCGGGCCAGTGTCTCACTGTAAAATCAGAGGCTTGTTTGTCCCTGCACATGCTTACGCCTCCTTTTAGGCACATACAAACCTAGAGCCCAGCACGCTGTCTTCCCTGAGTGCCAGTCCCTTACAGGCCGTGCACTCACACAGCAGCTACGATAGAGCCACAAGCTGTGAGCTTGAATGGGGTGTTTAACCTTTGCTTGGCCCAACGTGGGAGGAGGATAATCAAGCAGGCCTTGTGCCATCTTCTGTGGCTTCTGCTGAAGTGCTCAGAGGTTCAGTGTTGGCTCGGGCGCAGGCTGAGTGCTTGTCACTAGATGGCAATGCCATGAAGTGGTTTAGCCGGGATATTTGCGTGCTTTAGTTCAGACCGCACCTGAGGTCCCCAGTAACCTTCTGTTTGGTTTGGTGAGGTTTTCAGCATCATCAGCAAAAGCCATTTCTTCACTGGCATTTTTGCATTTGAGGGTGGTTGGACTTCAAGGTGGTTTTTACATGCTGTGTTCAACGCTTTGGATATGTTTACAACACGCTATGTAATCCTGCAAGATCCTCTGGCGTTTTCTGTTATTGCTTGAGTCACTGGATGCTATAATTGGCAAGCTTTCAAAGATCCTGAATAGATTATCTTTCCATATCTATTTAATACTCTAAATAATGCAACCAAAGACCCCTGCAGCTCCAGCTGAGAATTGAAAAGGATGGTTGAACCACTTAATTACTTATTGTGCTAACAATTATTTTATTGAAACAGCAGAATACAGCTGTTTGAGGAAAATCTGGACAGAGTTAATACTGGAGTCATTCTACAAAGAAAAACTACTGCTGTGGACAGCACATGCTGTGCTGACACCTGTGAAGGCAGGACAAAAACTCTGACAAGTGCCACCAGCTCAGCGTGACCAAGAGCTAGTGACGGCTCCATGTTCATTCAAACATAGCAGGACCCAGTGTTTGGATTCCTGCAACCACTGTGAATTCTGAGCGCCTGATTTGGGGTGGAACTGTGAATGACTTCAGGCTATTAAAACTAGGAGGGGTTTGTGGAGTGGCAGAGTTGGCAGAAGGAGAGGATAAGCTGAGCCTATTGTGTCAGGGGCTAAAGCAGGATAGATTGGGTCTTAGCTCCAGAAGGTTCAAGTGCTACATGCTGCTTGTCAGTGGCTGTTTATCCATCACACTGAGCTCCTTCGGCAGCTCAACCACCCACAAGCTGGGGCGTGTTACACCTGCCATGGCTTCCATCAACACCTGTAGGCACTTGAGAGCATGTCTGTGGAATTATCTAGCAGGCAACAGAGTGATACCCAGTGCATTCAGAATTCTGCTCATCGCTGGAGCCGCTTCAGGATCACTTTGGGGTCATCTAAGCAGCTATCAGCATGTCTAGATTCTCCTGCTCATTGCTCTCAGTATGAAATGTAGAGGTACTCACTGAACAGGGGAAGATGGCATTACACATGAAGTCCTGGAGGAGCCATATGGACACCATTTTCTCCTTTTACACAGCCTTTATGCACTGGGTGGACCCCATCTCACCCTACTGTTAACAGAATGACTTTACATTGCAGCTTCAGGCCAAATGCAGTGTGATTCCAACTAGGGAACTGCTGCCTGGGGCATCTTGCCTTCCTCTCCTTGCCTACAGAGCCATATAGCTGATATATGTCCAAAAGCAGAGCTGTGAGTTAAAACCGGGGCTGCAAATTCCCAGCCCACTCCATCATCTGTTTTATCATGGGGCTCCTAAACTTCTCATTGTGCTTTCCAGAAATGTAGACATTAAAGTCAAGTCCTTTCCTGCAGAGGAGAGAGATGGACACTGCGTGCAATGCCATTGACCCTTTGAGAAGGAGAAACCCCAAATCTGCTGCTGCTTGTGCAGTGTTGACTTTAAGCAGAGCTTGTTACAGGTCCACATCTTCCGTGTGTTACAACAAGGTGTCATCCTCTTTCTTATACAGTAAATGTATAGGGCCTTGCTGTAAGCACTACTTTGGCAGCCTCTTTTCCTTACCATCCGTAAAATATGACGCCTCTGTGGGTCTTGGAAAGGAAGCGGAGCCTCTGCTGTTCCAAGCAGAGAAAGAAGGTGCTATTTATAGTCAACTAACCATAAAACTGTGACTTCCAGAGCTGCACATGCTCAAGCCCTACCCAACCCTCAACGCTCAATGTCCTTCTTTATACAGATTTCTCCAGGAGTCGGTCACACTTCATCTTGCTTTTAGTGCTTTGCTAATCAACGTGAGGTGCAATCTGAAGCCTTCCTCAGAGCTGGCACTGTGCTTACACAAACAGCTCCTCTCTCACGTTACCTCCTGTCCTGCCCCAGCCAAATGGCTCTGGTTGATAACTAACCTTCCGCTGCGGGGCCCTGGGTGTGCCTTGTAGGCGCTTCGTGGTTGTGCTGACTTGACCTCTGCTAACACATACAGGAGCTGTGCAGCTGGCATGGAAAAGAGGATGCAAATACGTTACTGAATGAACCCAGATCAGATCTTGCAACTCCCCCGAATAAATGTCCACTGAGAAAGGGTGAGTTCATGACCTCCCTGACATTTGCACCAAAGGTGCCATTTTGTTTTCCTGCATAGCCAGCCTGTACTTGGGGGAACATCACAGGCATAATGACATGTTCTAGGTACCTCTGTCTTCCCTTCCATCATCAAAGGAAAGAGGAGCAAAGTGAGCTGCCCGAGATAGTGCTTCAGGCTCTACTTTGCAGCAGGTTCAGCAGAATCCTTTACCATGGCCCTTCCCAGAGGCTTTTTAAGCTTCCCCCCCCCATCTTGTCTGTCTGAGACTTTAATATTTCCTTAATTCCTGCCTTTGATTTTCTCCTCTCTGCTAGACTGTTTTGCCAGACAGCACCTGGAAGCCAGTAATTATACTGCAAAGTCAGTGCAAGTTGTCAGGGTCTACTGTGAGGTCCAGGCTGGCTGCCTCATGGCCTGCCTTGAGCTCGGGGCGGGGCGGGGGGTGGGGGCATGTGGGGAGAGCTGGCACCCCAGCTGGCACCCACACATCAGTACCATCCCTGTTTAATGACATGAATTGCTGCTGAAGGCAGAAGCTGCCCACTAGGAGTTAGGAACATGAAATTCCCTACTACAGGACCTTTCTCCACAGATATGGTGAAACAATTCCACTGAAGTGAGTAATCAGGGATTAATTCACATTGCACATGTCAATGGAACCACGCAGTACACTGATAAATGAAACCTCTCCCCTTCTGTACACACAGCCTACAGTAGCTGTTCATGAGGTGCCTCTGTCTCTGTGGCATCTTATAATGTCAGGGTTGCTCTTAATTTAGGGCATATTCTCGATCAGCTCCTGTGTGCAAGAAACACAGAGGTGCATGTTCATGTGTCAAGAAAGAGCAAATTCTCAGCATTTTTCATGGAGCAACTGCTCACACAGGCTGTTGCAAGAGAAGAGGTTTAAAGAGCCTTAAAGGAGTAACTTCCAGCTATTACTGACTTTTCTTAAAACTTTTATTGTGACGCAATTCCACCGAGTAAAAGTTTTGATGTAAAACTTGCAAAGACAGCCCACTTTGTCCATAGAAGATCTCCTTCACCTAGTTGGCTGAGGCTCCTCTAGTACTTCCTTGAGAGGGTTATAATGTGATTGTGCCAATGAGCCTGGATCAGTCTGAGACAGGCAATGACCAGAGAACCTTATCTAGGGCAAGGCCCTATCTTCCCACACTAATAAGAACTGTGTCCCTTCAGCCAGATTCTAGTAAATGTCGAAGGAATTCTCAACACCGCTTGTGGGAAGCACATGGCTTCTTTTGATAGTGGGTGGGTATCACCCTAAGCATCTTTAGTGGTCTTCATAAAAGACTAGCAGAGTATTTTTTTTCTTTAGAGGTGAAATATTTTTGGGATGCTTCTCATCTCTCTTTTCTGTTCTGGTGAGCATTTTTGACAACACCCTTCTGCATGATGGTTCCTCACTTTCCAGTGAGGAAGGAAACTCAAATTCTTAAAATATTTAAGTAGATTTGTGGCAGCAGGATGCTTTGCATGAGGTGATGTTACTGAACCAGATGCTACAGCAAGTGGGTGGACAAACAGCAGGTGCTGAAAGGTCAATAACGCTGTAGAAGTCTTGCCCAAGAGGAAAGCAAACAGTGCTCTGCATCACAGGGAGATGAAATCCAGATTGTGTCCAAGGTGCTACACTACAACATCTATTAGTTACACGTATATGTGAAATTTTATCTATCAAAAGCCTTTGGAAATAGATTGATGCCACTGATTTAATCACATGTCTACAGTGGAAGTAATCAGCATGAAGGAAGAGGCTGCAGGTGGATGGAATAAGAGATGTGACTCGCACTTAAGTCCTGCTGACCACACTCCATACTGCTCTGAAGGGAAGACAAAAAGCGTCTACAAGCTGTTAACATTAACCTGAGCAGTCTGGGTGGATGAACACAGTGCCCAAACCCAGTGGATGCCCCAGCTCTGTGCAGCTACCCTGGGTGACTGTCGCTCAACCAGCCCTTTGCTTGCCATTTTGGGACCACCAAAGTTCATCTCCAAGAGCTGGGGTCTGGTTGTCCAGCAGGTCACGCTGAACACGGGAAATGTTTTCCTGCGGGCTCAGTCTTTTCACAGAGAGGTCACCCTTGGAAAGCAAGGACCCACATCCCGCCAGTAGCGCCCAGGCTTTAGGGGCCAGAGGAGGACGGGCAGCCCCCGTCCCTCCCGGTGGCAGCAGCTAGGGCCGCTCGGTCATTTGAGGGGCTGCCACAGCGGAGCTNCCGTCGGGAGTTTCCCCGCAGAGGGGACCGTGTGCTCCCCGCGGCGGGTCTGAGGGGCTGGAGCCGGCAGGGAGAGGTGGGTGCCGCGGTTTCGGAGGGGCTGAGCTGCTGAGCCGCATCTTCCCCTTGATTGCCGAGCCCCGGCGGCTGCCGCCCCGCGCCCGGCTCAGGAGCAGGAGCCGGGGCAGGGCCGGTAGCACCTTTCTCGTTCGCGGTTCAACGTTTCCAGACCGGAGCCACGACCCAAGACCCCCGAAAGCCCCAGGGGACCCCACAGACCCCAGGCCATGCTTCAGCTCCCGCCTTCCCGCAGGAGGTGCCGTGTTTCTTGTTACAGTTCTAGTCCACCTCTGGACCTCACAGCGATGAACCTGTTGCCTTCTTCAGGGTGTTCTGTTTTAGTCTTGCTGCTGCTCTTCAGAGTGGAAAAGTGGTCCCTCTTAAGTGCTTTATAACTTGCTCAAGAGTGATGGGTTCGTGGCAACCCAGGATGGTCACAAGCCTCAGAGGATTGCAGTGACTTCTTTTTGTATTTGGAGCTGTCGGCCTTTTGGTGAGGCAGGTGCTGTGTGTGCAAGCAGAAAAGTTTTGAAATCACTGCCGTGGTCTGCTCTGCTGCTTAAGTGTGTAGGTGCTGACTGTTAGCAGTACTTGGTGCAGGGTTTCCCTAAGATACAGCGCGCTGCTTTCCTCTCCGGTGTGGGCAAACAGCTTCAGACCTTCTGAAGCCATGGGTGGTTGAGCATGTCCGGTGCATCTGGGACTGCCCTCCAGTAAATGACCATTTTTGCGTATGCCTTTTTCTTATATTGATTTAACTGAAGGGAGTTTGTTTTTTCACAAAGATGAGCAGGAATGAAAAGGAATGTCAGAGGAGGAACCGCTGCTAGAAGGCTATTAAGTGATTGGCTGGCAGGACTTAATACTGAGCTTCATCTTCAGATAACTAATTATCTTGCAAAAACTCTCCCAGCATTACTTTTTAAAAGAGGACTTAGACTCCTAAGCCTCTTGGTTACATTTCTTTGTTCGGTTTCAGACTTCATTTCCAAGCGCTCTGCACGCTCCCTGCTACAACAGTTGGCAGATAAGCTTGCTCAAACAAGTATCTCGCCTCTTATTTCTACTCTAAACACTTACAGAACAGAAACAAGCACAAACAGATCAACACTGCTCACTAGTTTATTGACTGCCTTGAGCAGCGTGTCTTAGCTTCTCAGGGAAGGCTTGTAGTGCAACTACTCTTCATGGCCAAAGCTCAGTGTGTTGGTACATTAATGTAAAATGTTCTGGCCGTTTTGCTGGTTTTAAGTATGTAGTAACTGTATCATTCTGTACTCTATCCAGTACTGTTCCGCTCCTGCACAGTACCCTCTGCGGTGCTGTGCCTGATGTATTCTACACGCAACCAGTGTATCCTGGTTTTAATATGGCCAAGGCTTTTCCAAACTAGATTTCCAGCAAGTAGTCTAAAGGTAATCTGGGGAAGATATTTTAATTGATAAACATTTCTTTACAGCATAAATGATGAAGAGATCTCAATGTATTTTAAAAAGCCCCGCATAAATAATAATTAAAAAAAGAATGTATCTTCAGTCTTGCTCAAAGTAATGGTTCCAATGTGATTAGCACCAGTTGGTCTGAAACATGGTAGTTTGGATTGGCAGAGGAATGCATTTTGTGACTGAGTCTGTGAGGGAAGATGTCAGGTGTGTGTTACAAGGCTCTCCAGAAACTTTTTTTTCTGTCATTATCACATACTAATACCTCAACATAAAATATTACTAAAGAACAAAAGGAGCCTGAATGAAAAGAGAAGAGCAGTCTTCCTTAAGCAGATGGGCAAACTACTTAATACGTGCAGACCTCTTCTGTTCATTTGGAATGATCTGGAGTTGTTTAGAGTCAGAACAACCTTCCATCTGTTTGTTTTAAAACATTATACTCAAAACTGTGTGGAGTGGAACATGTGACCCTGTGACCACCAGACTGGGCTCAGTGACCAGGAGTCTTACCCTCTATTTTCGGTGGCTAGTGGTATTTTCTCTGTTACCGGGAGTGAACTGATTTTATGAGCGATGACCGCGTAGGTGAGCCATCTTGAAATGATTTTCTGTGCGAATATGCTGTTCCATAAGAAAGTGCAGGTAGAGGCTTCTTTTTGAAATCTGTCCTCCAGAGTTGGGTTTTCTCGCGCTGCTGCACACTCGAAGGGAGAACACGGTGAAAGGCAGTGACTGGCCTGTGCACGCAAACTAATGGTGTGCAGCTTTGCGTTTCAGATCAAGAACTTGATAAACTGTGAAGCAATATTAACATTTTCTTTTTTCGTAGCTGATAAACTTGAACTTTCCCCCCATATTTTGTCAAAGTAAATCTGGATATTTTTGGAAGCTGAACGACATACTGATGTCAGTTTTAAAACTGTTTAGAGTGAAAGGAAACATGCTGTTCCAATTTAGACAGTTCTTTGTTTTGGAGTTTAAACCAACTACAATACTTTTCTGTCAAAAGGAGGTCAGAATCAAAACAGTTTGGAATTAGCTCATGAAAATGTTTATATTGAAATATATCAACTTCAAGAGATGATTGATTTATCTTGGAGTTTTTCAGCTTATCGAAAGTGTTAAGGTTTCAACTCTTCACCCTGATGGAGGGTGGGGAATTTTGCTGGAAATGTCAGCAAGTTGGGTTTTTTGTGTTTGTGCAGAGGCAAAATAATTTCCTGTTCAACCCATGTTAGAAATAAGAAATTAAAGGAAACACTGTAGATCACATTAGGAATCTATAAAAGTTTCTGGCTTCCAGGTACTGCTTTATGTGTTGAACATGGAATCAGCAAATCACTAATATAAATATAAGGTATTTATATGTAAAAAGAGGATCAACCAGAACATTATTTTTTCAAAATGCTGTACAAACAATCTCTTCATCTGAACGCTTAGAAACATACTGTCTTCTTCAACTGAAAATTAGAAGCTAATTGTTACTATCTCCTAGCAGTGTTCTTATGCTAAATGTCTTTCAAGAGATGAATGTGGTAGTGCTTACCCACGTGAGCCTGTCCTTAGGTGTGTTGTTTACTGTTGCCCGTAATTACCTCCTCTTTCTTGTGTCACGTATTTACTATGTACTGGTAAGTGTGCTAGATAGATGTGCCAATTAACGTGCCCCACAGTCTCTGGGCTTGGCAAGTAGATACTGGTGAATTATCACTTTTTTGTCCCTTATGTTCTTCACTGTAGTAAAACACGAGCGGTTCCTCCGAGAGGAGAACAAACACTCCCTTGGAGATCGTTTTGCTGCAAAAATGCTTTGACCCAGCAACTAAACAAGTGTAAAGGCACGATGTCTTTCTGCAGCTCAGGCTCTCTGGGTGAGCAGTGGCACTAAGGCTGCTGTGAGGATAGATCATTCAGTGCTCTGCAGTATTTGGGTGCTGTTGGGATGGTGGGTCATACAAACACCTTAGCCTACGGACAGAGTGTTTGGGCTTAAGCAGCAGCTTCTGGTTTTGGCATTGTGTTTTTCTTAACAGCATAAATAGGAAATGGGAGGACAAGTGACAGAGCACTTCAAAGGGGAGACCATAACTTCTAGTCAGTTATGGATGAAATCCAGGCGTTTTGGATGAGATCCAGGCGTTTTCCTTTTGATCCTGCTTGGCTGGCAGAGCTCCGTTTCCTTGCCTACCCTATATCTTGGTATCCTGACTGATGTCTCTTTTTGCCCCGTCCCACATGGAGTGCCGGCTCCTTCTTCATCCAGAGGCTCTTGAGTAATTCAGCAGGAAGTTGCAGCAACTCTCAAAAGTAAACAATACCTCAGCCTTGTCTCTGAGTAGTCTCATACAAACGCCTTTAGCCTTTAGGTTTGCGGATATGCTTTCACCTTGAGTCATTCTGTGAAATCTTGGTAGATTTGGGCTAAAAGTCATGCTACTATCTGGAAGCGTAAGTTCCTGCTTTGTTGGCCTGAAGTGCCACCAGTGTCCCCTCTGCATAATTTCCCCTTTTGCTTCGTCATGTATCACACTTCAGCTTTTTGTAGTTGAGGGTGACTTAGAGTAGTTGTAGGAAGGAAGAAATACTTCTTTCAAGGAAGATGACAAACAATGTACTTTTTGTAACAAGGGTACAAGTTCATTTAAAAAAAACCCCACAACTTACATGATTTGGTCCTAAATTAATAATAAAACATCGAGTTTCACGTATTCCATTCCGTTATATTTTCGACTAAATTAGTTCCAGCAGAGGAATAGTGAAGCAAAAGGTCATTGCAACAGAGGGATTCTGCAGTAGGATAGTGTCACCCAGACGGGCTGTTCTTTATGTATAAGCTTCCTCTCCTGCCACACATGATAAACACAGAGTGTTCAGTATTTATAAATATTATGTGGAGATCTGTATCATATTTAAATCTTTAACTCCATCTAAATTCAGATAACTGAGTCCCACTCTTAAAAATCTCTTCACAAATGATCGCTGTTGGGTATCTGTATTCTTTCTCATCTTAGGTAGGAGATCAAAGTAGGTAACTTTAATGGTCTCTTCAGATATCAGATCTATGGAGTTACGCTCTTTCCAAGGGTAGCTGTGTTGGAAACATCCTGAACTTAAAAGCAGTTAAGTACTCAAGCTCAAGTCCTCCGAAGATTTTAAGATTCTTGATTTGAGTTGAATGAAAGCTGCTGCTAAAGGGTTTTGGTGTCAGATTCTCAATGTCAAGAGCAGTATAAATATTTATCATTAGATTTGGGGTATTATCCAGGACATGTTATCATTCGTCTGTGTATAAACGACATAACAGACTGTATTGGAATCTGTCTGGGCAGGACAAAATCTGGATTTGAGAGTTGTGAGCAGAACTTTATAGCAGTGAAAGCTGCCAGTATCAAGGATCTAAGGAGTCCTTTGATGTCGGTGTCATTTAATGAAGCTCATGCAAATGACATTCATTTCAGTAAAATATGTGGTTTTTCAAGGAAAGTAGTCATTGCCATTTCCCTCAAACCAGCACGCTGACGGCTCAAATGAACAATAGAATCCTCAGTGCAGGAGAATGGGGACAGCTGGTAAAGTTGTCACCACCGAGATCTGACCAGCATGGTTGAGAACCTGCTGGAATTCCCTGGTGCAACTCTGGAAAACACCCAAGGGGAGAAAAATCTGGTGTTTGTTTTCTGTTGTGGTTTTTTTTTTTTTCCAAGTGCACTTTGTGACTTTGTTGGAGATGGTTCAGAAAGATCTTCTGGACGCAAAAAACCTGCTTGTCCCTCCCTTGTTTCCTAGGGGTGGGACAGTAGAATTTGAGAAGGGGCAGATGATGAGGAGGTAAGGTCCAATCTTGCTTTAACAGAGGAGCCCCACAGGAAGATCTTTTTAATCTGTGGCTAAACACAGGGTCATATATGTTCTTTCAGCAAAACTGTTCCTCGCTGGTCACAGCTCTGACCGTTTTAAGCTTAAGTGACGTAGCCAGTAGATGTAGTGACTGGGACTTAGGAATACTGCAAAGTTTGCCTCCTGAAAACAATATCTGAAACAAAATCTGAATCACATGAGGAGCTCCTTAAAATGGAGCTTACCTTAATCGCTACAATTGAGAATATAAAGCATTTTGAGATGAGCCTAACCTCCCTGGTAGTCAAATTGCTACGCCGCTGGAGATGTAATCCTTTCCTTTCTACATCTGTAAATTTGTAATGTATTAAAATGAAGAGACTATTGCAGTTTAAAAATTAATTTAAAAAAAATTCCTTCGTGAAACCTATTAAATGAGATCTTTGATTTTTCCAGTAAGCTAATGGTCCATTTGTCTCCTGATACCGACTACGATGGGCCACGCTCCAGTGCCACGGTATTTGGCTGAGCCAGAGGAGAGCACAGCGGCAAACGGCCAGACGTCTTCCCAGGAAAGAGTTCGGGCTTTTGTACAACCAATGGCCTTGATTCCGCGCCGGGGACCCGTGTGAGCTGGCACCTTGTCCCTGCGCTAATCTCCTGGCAGTGTGAAAGGTGAAGTCACTGTAATAGATCATTTACAGTAATGTCACACGCCACTGTTGTAAAACTTTGAACTAGAACGGAATAAGAAATGAAGGAGGGAGAGGATAAAAACTCTTTCACAGGAGTTGATTCAAATGTCAAAGTAATTTAGTTTCAGAAGTAATAATTTCTTTTTTTCTTTCTGAAACTTTCTGAGAATACATTTGACGCTTGTGCAATTAAAAAAAAAAAAATAGAAAGAAATTCTAATTTCTTCCTTTGCTATCTCTCCTTTTCCCCCCAGTTGAGTGATTTGTATTCTGGAATCTCACTCACCTCTTAAATGTGCAATTTCTTTCATTCATTTCCCTTTGTTATTATGCACGTTTGGGAACATGGAAAAACAAACAGGAAACAATCCCCATGTTCTGAGCATCATCTTTTATTACAGTAAGGGAAGGTGAGAGCTAGCGAAGTGGAACAAAAAGCAGTAAAAAATTAATATTACACTTTTATGTTTTGTCTTCTCTGAAAAAGCAAGACATCTTCTGGGGGAAAGAGTTTACTACTGGAAGATCTATCAGATGGAAAATGTGGCCAGTGCTAATCATCAGATGCAGCAATGCTATTCTACCTGCTGCTTTTTTTTCTTTTTTTCTCCAGCCCCAAAGCAGAGTTGCTTCTTCTTGCCTACATGATGGTGACTTGCAAAAATTCGCTTTCCATGTCTGAGCCTTTTTGTGGCAAAGTGTGAAATTTCTGGCTTATTTGAGCATTTGAATTATGGTTGGAAAGCACCTTGTGATTGGGCCGCTGTGGTCTGTCTTTGAGCAGCAGCTCTTTAGGGCCGGCACTGCTCTCTTCAGAGCAGCACTGGCTGGGCAGATTCAGCTGCAGGGTGTTTGCACAGATCGTGTTAAACATGATTATTTTAGACATAGGGAGTTTCTGAGTGTCAAATCAAGTTTTAAGCTTTCTGTTTACATCATGTACTTAATATACTGGAGAGAAGTTGTGCGTGAGTTGGTTTTGGGGTAAAACAACGTACCAGGAGAGTTCTGCCTTTGCTCTGATTTCTCTGATTAACATATTCCTTTTCCATAGTCACTTGATGCCATCTTTTATTTATATCTGAATTTTTTTGGCCTCACAACACTGAAGACCAAGCTTTGCTCTAAGACGAAGAGAAGAGAGAAGAGCTGACAGGGTAGAGGGAGGCATTTCTCGCTGACACTACCTGTAGTCATGCTTTGCAAGCTCTTTTTTTCTCCAAAATGACTGCTGTGGTTTAGGGCCAGACTGTAGATTTCACTCTTTTTTTTTTTTTTTCTGAATAAAAGTGACTGAAATAAATATGTCTGCAGACTGAGAGTTGAGAAGGGTTTGTGCAAATTAACTCCAAGAATATAGCTTGAGTGTAGTGCTCCGCTGTGTTAGGTGAGCTTAGGTCAGTTCTGTGAGTGATAAACCAGGTTTAATCTTGGTATTAAAGCTCATTAGCGCCCAGAGCCTGTCCTTGCCCTCTAGCCTGCTGCTGCGTTTGGCTTGGCACTCCCCTAATGAGTGTTCCTGCAACTGTGGAGTGTGACAAACCTTGGGCCCGTCACCTTTGTGTCCTGCCCCACCAAACTCCCACGCTGCTGTCACGTTAAAGACGGCCTTCGCCAGGCGCTAAGAGCTCATTATCGCTGCTGTCAATTTGTCGGTTCCAGCTCCCGCTAGGCAGGCCGAGTGTCAGAGCAACGCTGCTGACAATTTTTTGGTGACAATCCCTTTTATTAGTGCTGTACAGCAGCCCATCTGGATGAGCCAGCTTAAAACGGAGAAGCCAGAGTGGGAAAGTGTCACAGTTTAGGGTCAGGGCATCCTGCTAGATCTATAACAGATGCTCTCTTTTAACCCCCCTTGCTCCCTAAAGGGGAAGAGAAAGGGAATAAGGGAGAGAGACTTATTGATTAGAAAAGGCAATTAAAATGGCTTTAATGAAAATGAAAATAATAATAAAATGAAATATATACAAAACCAGTATCGAACCCAACGTCTCCCCCCGCCCCGATCACAATTACATCACTGTCACCGCTGATGCTGTGGAGCAGGCACTGGGAAAGTCCCCGACTGGGCCCAGCTGCAGACAGGAACTGAGTTCAGCAGCTGGATTCTGGTACTGGGTTCAGGAACACACAGATCAGGATCGAAGGCAGAAGGGACAGAGTTCTCCTTGGATGCCGGCCACTGAAGAAGAGAAGAAGCTGAACAAGAGCTGAGCAAGAGCTGAGAGCCGACTCTTGTGATGCCTCAGCTTTATACCGAATATGCCGTATATGGGGAGGAATGCCATGTCAGTCAGTTTTAGGGTCACCTCTCCTGTCCGCTGTTCCCTGCATCCCCTAAAGTGGTACACAAGATCTAAGTGTGGCCTTGGTCTGCACACCAAGCCTTGGTATGAAAAATCAAGCGTTGTCACTGCTAGAAGCAGACGCTGCCTGCGAAACACGCTGCCAACTTCAGAAAGTGCAGTTAGTTGAAAGAACTTGGCTGAAAATTAAAATCATTGAACAGAATTCTTTCTATTCTCACTCAAACCAGGACAGAAATGGAGAAAATAAAGCAGAGACTGTCTCATTTACAGTTGTATTAGCTCTTCTTACTACTTTTTAGTTTTAGCTGCATTCACTGTGATCCTTAAAGTAACCCAATTCCTTTCAATTGAAGGGTGATGGGGTGGCTCAAATCAAGGATATTCCCCCACACCCATCATCATATTGGGCTGAAACAGAGCAGCCTGCTCTTTTATTTGTACTTGCTCAAGGCCATAGGAAAGGGCTGTGATGATGATGCAATCAATTAACAGNCAGTATCGAACCCAACGTCTCCCCCCGCCCCGATCACAATTACATCACTGTCACCGCTGATGCTGTGGAGCAGGCACTGGGAAAGTCCCCGACTGGGCCCAGCTGCAGACAGGAACTGAGTTCAGCAGCTGGATTCTGGTACTGGGTTCAGGAACACACAGATCAGGATCGAAGGCAGAAGGGACAGAGTTCTCCTTGGATGCCGGCCACTGAAGAAGAGAAGAAGCTGAACAAGAGCTGAGCAAGAGCTGAGAGCCGACTCTTGTGATGCCTCAGCTTTATACCGAATATGCCGTATATGGGGAGGAATGCCATGTCAGTCAGTTTTAGGGTCACCTCTCCTGTCCGCTGTTCCCTGCATCCCCTAAAGTGGTACACAAGATCTAAGTGTGGCCTTGGTCTGCACACCAAGCCTTGGTATGAAAAATCAAGCGTTGTCACTGCTAGAAGCAGACGCTGCCTGCGAAACACGCTGCCAACTTCAGAAAGTGCAGTTAGTTGAAAGAACTTGGCTGAAAATTAAAATCATTGAACAGAATTCTTTCTATTCTCACTCAAACCAGGACAGAAATGGAGAAAATAAAGCAGAGACTGTCTCATTTACAGTTGTATTAGCTCTTCTTACTACTTTTTAGTTTTAGCTGCATTCACTGTGATCCTTAAAGTAACCCAATTCCTTTCAATTGAAGGGTGATGGGGTGGCTCAAATCAAGGATATTCCCCCACACCCATCATCATATTGGGCTGAAACAGAGCAGCCTGCTCTTTTATTTGTACTTGCTCAAGGCCATAGGAAAGGGCTGTGATGATGATGCAATCAATTAACAGAAAGTTGTCCCTGCAACAGTCTATAGCTTTGATTGAATTTAAAAGCAGTCGGGGACTTTCTTCTGAAGGAGCGATGCTGTTTCCCTTTCCTCTCATGAGCATTTGTACCTGTGTTTTTGCCTCTGCAAGTCGATAAATGTCACTGTCCAAGCAAGAAGACTGATCGCTACTAAAACAGTTGAAGGAGATGGATTTTACATTTACTTTAGGTATATGTTGTCTTAGATGCATGCACTTACTGTGGTCAGCTTTCACTTGACTATCTCCCTTAAGCTACAGATGTTTTTCTGAAAGCTCCATTTCCCAGGCTCACGTGACTGTGGCAAAATATAAACCCACTTTTTTTCATCCTGCCTCATTTTTGTTCATGACAGCAGAGAAGCTCTGAACTTCTAACCTTACAACTCAAAAATTAAAAGTAGAAGAAAGAGAAACTTATTGTTTTGTATAACTTCTGTCACTAAGCCCACACCTTCATTTTTAGATGTCTGGTCCACAGCTCTCAAGTGCATTGCGTGGTTGATACCATTTGTACCATGAAGCTTTAATTCAAGCAAAAACCTGCGACTAGTTACCCCACAACCGATCAGCTAGCTCGTATAGACTATGAACTTGTGTCAGGTCTATCTGATCTGTAAAGATAAGCCACTGAAGATCCTTTTACTGCTGGTAAAGAAAGTTCAGCATCCTGAATGGTGTCCTTCGCTAACGTAGATAACTGTTGCAGTGTGCTTTGTAAACAGAAAAATACTGTTGCGGGTTGTTAACTGTGTGGTTCACGCCGTGCTATAAATGCTTGTGTCCTGTCAACCCCACCTTTTTTCCAAGTGTCTTGCTGTGGTGTTGCAGTGGAGAATGTCATTCTCTCTTGCCCTTAAAGGGTCAGGGGAGAGGTGGTTGTGCAGCAGCCACCGTGGATTAACAAAGCGTGTTACTCCTGTGCGTAAGGGTGGAATTGTTCCTTTGGAAATATAAATGGATGATCTTGTTCTGGAAAGGCCATTTGAAACCAGCAGCCTTCTGGAGGCTTAGACTGGGGTGCTTGTTTGTATTTGTGCTCTAAAATGATTGTCAGAGTCTGCTCCAAAGGGATCAAACAGAGGAGTTGGACAACAGGTAGAAGGAGAGGCGGAGATGAAGCCTGTGCTCTAGCTCAGACTGAGCCCTGGTAGTTTTTGGTGGTGTAGTTCAGAGCCACTGCAGAGCAGCCTTATTCTTGGGAGGAGGCAGCGTGGTAAAGCTAAGAGAAAAACATCCCTTTTTTTTTTTCTTTTTTGATTCTTCTTTCCCTTTTTTTTTTTTTTTTTTTGAAACTCACTGGTAGGGTATTTACCAGACCTAGGGGCAAAAGAAGGGCAGGAAGATTCTCCTCTGCATTTAATTTTTCAGTAACAATTTCTTCCATGTTTATTTGCTGCAAGCTGTTGCTTTGAGCTACTCACTTCCCTATCTTTTATCCTTCATGTGTACCTTCCCAGTCAGCTTTCCAATTTGATTTTTTTAATCTTAAATAACAGGCCAAGCAGTGATAACTGACACGGAATCAATGATATGGCGGATATTAACCTTGGGCAGAGTGTGAATGATGTCAGCACGGTGGCCTTCGCAGTTCCATCAGATAAAGAATGAACTTGTGTTTTCTGTGCTTTTCCCCGTTTATTTATTTTTTTTTTACACTGTAGAAATGCAGAGAGAAACATGTTAATTTATCCAATTGGTGGAGATAACTGCTTGAGACTACAAAAAAGGCTTCCCTAGGGTTTGGCAGCTTTCCGCTGCTGGCTCTTTGAGGAGCATTACTGCAGCATCAGCCGTATCCTGGGTAAAGCCAGTGTGAGGCACTTCCATTTTAAACTTCTGTAGTGGAATAGAAGTTGATTTAGACTTAAACCCAAGACCAGAACCCCAGCTGGTCTTTCTCAGCAGGCTCTATTAACATTATCTTTGGCATCTGGGAAAGGACTAGACAGGAATTTCTCTGTTCCTGTTTTTCAGCCAGGCTTTGGGCTTTCTGTGTGTTCACCCTTTTCTTTGAAAGCTCTAAGGGGTGATGTGCAAAATATCTAAGCTCTGAGGGGTGATGTGTAACGCAAGATACACTGCGTTGAACTTTTGTTTCCTTTAAAGGCATTATCAGTTTTAAGCATGGCCTTTCCAATAGCAATGCTCTTTTCCAGAGGGGAAATGTGATAGAAAATACTAAGTATTAGAGCAGATTTAATGTTGCTCAGAGGTTCCCCTGTTGAATACCTTCCCTCCAATGAGGGTCATGTATTTAAAACTGCTCATCTTGCTGTAAGTAAGTCTTGCTGCACAGATGGCCCTTAATACAAGGATTGTATTTATCCAAAGACTGTGACTGAAGTGATGGGTGTGATTGAAAGCTGCTGCAAGGGACAGTGTCAATATTCTTAACTGATCAACAGAAAGCCCCATCAATTTGTAAGTTTTAGACTCCAGGGGACCGTTTGTCTGCTGTGAAGCGGTAACAAGTTATCTCTAACCCCTTTTCCCATGAATGTTGCTGTTGCATTTAAGTGTTATTACAGGATTAAGTAACTGATGTACCCAGGGAGTTCGGTGCAGTGGGCTGGTGTTTCTGCAATGCTGTATCTTACCAGCAGAGCCTCCACCCTGATCCATGACACTACATCCAGAGAAAGGCTGCTGCTTACGGACAGTTGTCACGGAGCTTTTGGCAGTCTGGAGTTGCCACGGATCACAGTGGGAGACTGGATTTGGAAGAGATCACAGGTTACTGCTCTTAAGACTCTTTTGTGGGCAAGTGAGCCGACAACGCTGTTAACTGTGACGGACACGCCGACTGTTACCATTTCCCTGGGATGAGTTTCTTGGAGGAAGTGGTGTTTCCCAACATGTGCTGTGGAGTATTTTCCCTTGTGAGATGCTTGTTGATGGGTCACTCCAGCTCTCAGTCACCGAGCTGCCTGTAGAGTGTTTTTAGTGGGCTTCTATCGAAGGGGACCCTGAGACAGAGCAGTGTTGCACAGAGGAAGGTGGGTGGCTCTCAGGACTGCACGGAGCCATAAGCTGAGGACCTGAGCTCTGTCTGTCAGCATATTAGACCTCTGTGCAGCAGTACAGGTTAGGGGCTGTTCTGCTGAAAAGCAGCTCTGCAGAGAAGGACCTGGGAGTCCTGGTGTCCATGGGACAGCAATGTGTTCTTGAGGCCAAGACGGCCAATGGCATCCTGGATTGTATGAGTATGTCCAGCAGATCGAGGGAGGTTCTCTTCCCCCTCTATTCTGCCTTAGTGAGACTACATCTGGAGTTTTGTGTCCAGTTCTGGACATCCCCATTTCAAGAGGCACAGGGAAATACTAGAGATAGTCCAACAGAGGCTACGAACATGATTAAGGGACTTGAATATCCCTCTTATGAGGAAAGGCTGAGAGACCTGGGGCTATTTAATCTGGAGAAGACTGAGGTGGGATCATATTAATGTTTACAAATATCTAAAAGGTGGGTGTCAAGTAGAAGGGGCTGGTCTCTTTTCAGTGGTGTCCTGTGGTAGGACGAGGGGCAATGGTCACAAACAGGAACAGGAAGTTCCACCTCAGCATGGGGAAAAACTTCTTTACTGTGAGAGTGCTGGAGCGTGGAACAGGCTGCCCAGAGGGGTTGTGGAGTCTCCTTCTCTAAAGACTTTACAGACACCACTGGATCTGTTCCTGTATGGCCTGCCCTAGGTGATCCTGCTCTGACAGAGGGTTGGACTCAGTGATCTCCAGAGGTCACTTCCAGCCCCTACCGTTCTCTGATTCAGTGGCCCAAGGTGGGTATTTTCATCCTCAAACAGAATGGGACATGAGAAGCATTTAAGCCTTCTTTGGTTTCCAGGTCAGAGTTCAGAATATGGAAAGGCAAATCCAGGTTAAAGGAGGAGCCTTAAAGATAGGAGCAGAAGAGCTGGTGTGTCCCTCCTGCCATTGTTTCTTATGTTTGCCCATGAGGGTGGAGTGCCGTAACTCTGCTGCTCAATTGAAGGGTATTTACCAATATTTAACAGTGTTGGCTCAGTCACGATAGATTGTATTAAGACTTCATGTCATATTCTGACTCAAAGTGAGTTGTTTAGGATTGGAGAGGATGTTGGAATATCTGCTGTCAGTGTGGTGATTTATAAAGCCACAAAGTGGAACTGCCAGCTCCTTGGAAACAGATCTGACTTGGTAAGAAGCACTGCTTTCAGATTCCCAGATTTAGAAGTAGTAATAATAATAATAATGATGTTAATTCATAGCAGAGTCCCTGCTACATGGCGCAAGACATGACAGCATTAGTCCACTGTGGTCCAGTCTTAGGGAGAGCAAAGTAATTTGCATGGAATTACACTAATGAAGTGGTTTAGGTACTGTGGAACTCATTTCACTGTATTCAAGGATGGAAAGAGTCTGCTCTCAGAAAGCACCAATTTGTTGTAAGAGAAACTTTTTGCAGAAACAGGTCTGTTCCAGGAAAGCTGCTTTATCATGTCCAGGATGGAATTGGACCTGCAAAAACATTCCCAAGAAAGCCAGTAAGTAGTCAGGTCTGTCTTGGACATAGGTTTCTCCTTCAGCCCACGTTCCTCATTCCCGTGTGCCATGGAAGCATGAAAGTAGTAGACGCTTGTTGGGTGCTGCTTCTATATTTTCACATAATTTTGGAAAGGTTCCGCTTTTCTTCTCGGGGATAATTCATCCGAATCTCAAAATCTTCTGTGTTTCTTTAGGACAGAAGTTTTGTCTTCTGGCCAGCTGTATTTATGTGCTCAGAAATACAAGTCCTTTGCCTTGTTTAAATAAGAGTTAATGAAAACCTTTAAATGGCTTGGCAGCCAAACAGTCTGTGTCTTGGATACAATAGTCAGCTTGTGCTCAGCCCAAAGTTAATGGACTTCTGGGGCAGTTTCTAGGGGGCTGTCAGACAGAAAGCCATTTCTGGACATTTTGGTCTTAGAGGAAAGGTTTAAATTAAGAGTTCTGCTTCCCCCCCGCCCCCCTAACTTTTCCCTTAAATGGGATCTTAGTTTTATTCTCTGCCCAGTTATTGCTATTCTTTCTTCCTCGGCCTTCCTTTTCTCAGGTTTTTTACCAGCAAGCAAAAGGAGCACAGTTGCAAACATGATGGAAGACATTGTTAAACCACATGTAATTTAAAGAGGAAATTAGTATTTTGTTGAATAAATGGTAGTAGATAAGCTCCTGCTTTGGAACTAAAGAGCTCTTCAGCTCCAATCTTCTAGAGGACATCTACTGCCCCAGGCAAGGTAGCTGCTAGGAGAGCTTATCATGTTAGTGATGCTGAAATGTTTTGATGACGAGCCAAAGATGGGTGCTTTTTAAATGTTATCTTCCTTTCTGATGCCAGAGACCTGCACACGGGAGGAGAATACAGGAATAGTTTGAACGGGAGGTTGGAGTTTGGTTTGGTTTTGATCTTGTATTTGACTTGCAGTGTAATTGCCCCCGTGGGGCTGTTTTGTGGCTGAAGTTTTCCCTAGGTCTGGACAAACCTGTCTGGGTAAATGGGAATGGTTTTACTGCCCTGGCCCACACTGGGTGCTTTCCTGCCTCCGAAGGAGCTATTTCTCAGCTGGAGTGTCACCACCTCTGCGGGCTTTAAAAGGTGCAGATGAACAATTAGTGGGTTTGTACCAGCCTTCACCACGGGCAGGGCTTTCATTTGTGCCAGAGCTGAAGTACAGAGGAGCGGACTTGTCACAGTTCAGTCAAATCATCCTGCAACCTGCCAAGACTTTCTAGTTTCATTACACTTAGGAGCTCTTTGGGGGGGTGTGCACTGATACAGTGATGTATGTCCCTTCTGACAGATCATCACCGAGATCAGAAAATTGTCAGCAGACTGTGGCTCTTCAGTTCTCCTAAAATCAGCATTCAGCCTCTTTTGTATGTGTAAACAAAAGCAGAGCTGATAATACAGTTGAGGAATTCACATTTAGACTAGTCGGTCGGTCGTTTGTAAGAGGTGGGGACAAGTGGCTCAGCTTAACTGGAACATACTTTTACTGAGAGCTCATACCCAAAAATAATTAGGCACAAATAAATGATTCTAGTGTAAAGATAAGGCATATTTGAACCACAGGTATCTGAGTTTTATCATCTGCTTGTTAATGACAGTACAACAAAGTCATTTGACATTTCCTGCAAGTATTTATCGACCACACTTGAGATGACACATCAGATGGCGAAATGCAAGTGGTGAATTTCCAGCAGGGTTTCTTAAAAGCAAATTCCCCTTAACTGTACTGAAATTTCTATTTGAGTTTGAACTTGTGGAACTGTGTGCTTGCATGTGGTGCATTCCAGTCCTTCGGTACGAGTTGCCTATGTGAATTGTGGTAGCCAAGGTGACAGATGGAAAACATTGCTTGCAATGTTCACAAGAAAGCCCATATTCCTACCTGCCCGTACAATAGAAACCTTTTACCTTTGTTTAGAATAGGGAAGTAATTAGAGTCAGAGGCATACGAGTAAGGACAAAATTTTAGTCATAAATTGAAGGGGGTTTTCCCAGGTCAGCATATGGTTGATCTCAATCTGATTGTTTTCTCCAGTCCTGGACATTCTTGCTGGATGAGTTCTCAAGTCAAGGACTCTGCCTCAAGAGCTTTGTTTAGCAGTTGCACTCCAGGCTGGGAATGCCTGAGAAATGCTGTGGTATCAGCACCTCTAACTAGGCCTTAGCAAAGACAGAAACACAAGGAGTTTGTCTGCTACAAGATGTATGTCCAGCTCTGAGATAGAGGAGGGCGGAAGACTGTCGTGTTAGATTTTGCCCCACACTTAAAACTGTACTTAGCCCTTTTACTATAGCAGATGAACCACAAGTAGGTGGGATAGGTATTTTTGGAAAGCTTTTTCTAAGACCGTTTGCTAACTCCGGCAGAATTTGGATACAACTTCTTCAAGCAGATGTTCCAATTGGCAGCGCTTCTGCCTCTCTATTAATACATCTCATCTCTTTTCCAGGATTCAAATCTTTCGATACACACCGATAATCCAGACCTGACACCGTGTTTCCAGAATACCATCCTAGCGTGGATCCCCAGCATTTATCTGTGGAGTGCATTACCCTTTTATCTTCTCTACCTAAAGCACAGCAAAAGAGGGTACATTGTGCTTTCCGTGTTGTGCAGGTTCAAGACGGTAAGATCTCCTAAGTAATGTGCAATTTTGAGTTTGTCAGAGTTAGTTTTGTATCCAAACAAGTGCTGCAGTTGGGTTTAAACAAAACTCCCTCTAATTGTGGGGAAACCGAAGAACTTGTTTATAGGAGACAACAGTGTACATACAGATTTTTGATGGAGGATACCCAAGGATAGCTCATCTGTCAGGAAATCCGTCCCGTGAGCCCATCTTTCTGGGTAAATGGAGGAACTGATTGCTCTGCAGAAGAGAGTTCACCCCTTTGCTGTGCCAAAACTGTGCTGCTTCACTCTTACTTAAGCTTTAAACTACTGAAAGCTGCAAAACAAAGACATTAAGACAGATCTAGTGAGAATTTAATCTCATTGTGAACATAAGCACAAGAAGGTACATTTAAGCTGTTTTACCCACCCAGTAGCTGTGATTTCTTTGGCATCTTGCGCATAAGAGATGGCTGATGTCAGTGGCACCTCTGGTTTATAAATGGCTGGGTGTAAGGAAAGTAAGCAAGTCACATTCCATGGACCGTGAGAGAACTGGGGTTATTCCTGGAGAAAAATTCCAGGCCTCTGCTTTAGGCCATGTCTGCCTTTAATCTGGATACTGGCTGTGTTTCCAACGAAAACTGAATAGTATGAGAAAAACACCAGGTAAACAAATTAGTCTTTCTACTGGTTGTGTTTGCAAATCCCTCAGAAAGCAGCTGAGAGGAGATTCTTGGTTTGAGTGCAGTGGGACAGTTCTACTAGTCTGACTGTAGCTGATCAGCACAGCAGTGCTGTCCCATTCACACAGCGTCGTCTCACTGGGAAGATGTGAATCGTGATGGTTTTGCTGGCCCTCTGACTGCCCCTGGAGATGAGTTTACCAAGCACTGTTTTTGTTTGACTCCCTTCAGCTGTTTGGTGTCCTGCTGTGGTGTGTGAGCTGGGCAGATCTCTTCTACTCTTTCCATGAGCTCCTGCAGAACAGAACACCTCCTCCAGTCTATTTTGTAACTCCGCTGATCGTCGGCATCACTGTGGTTCGTAGCTCTTTCTATTTATTGTGAGGAATAAGAATAACTCTTTCTTACGTGGAGGAGGAAAAGGCTTCCTTTGCATTCACTGCCTTATCCTGTACTCTTTTAACTGAATTCTTAGTACTTGTGTTACTGAAGCAAATTTTGCTTAATGAAAAGGCCCCAGTTACAGATCTCTCTCATGTAGATTCAGCTAGGTAAATTAAAATCTTTATTGTTCTGCCTCCCACCCTGTTCTCATCTGTTTCTCCAGGCTCATGATCCAGGTGCGGAGAGAATTTGGATATGACTTTGCCTAAACAGGGAGATATGATAAAGCATGGCTTGTGCATTGTTCAGTATTGTATTGGACTTTGTAAAACTGTGTCTCTTATCTGGTGGTTGTTTCTCCATTAAACAGAAACCAAATTTGCTTTGCCTGGGATGAGTAACAGGCTTCTGGTTGTTGTATGAAAAATGAAGCAGTAAAATTTGCCCATTAAGTTTTTATTCCCTTAGGTAGATTTTAAATTTTTTTAAAAAATCTTGTTTTCTAGACAAGTCATGATTGTCCATCCGGACTGGAGAAATGACAGCTCTTACGTTTGTTTAAAATGTTTGTGGCTAATATTTGATTGTGCCTAGCCCTAGGTACAAAGGCTGGTTTAAGAATTGAATTCTGGAGGTGAGATTATGAAAACAGTAAAACCAAATAATTTCATAAACTTATTTGCTGCTTTTCTTAGATAAAGGTTTCGCCATTGTCTTCTGTGAAGTTACAGTGGAGCCTTATTTCAAAGAGGTCCTGTTGTCGATGATAACTGTGAGAGCTGCCAACTGAGAGTGTGAATAATGGGAGCAGTGGGATGAGATTGTGTTCACGTGTTCCTGTATTTACTTTTACAGCTGTTAGCTACGTTGCTTATTCAATATGAAAGGCTGAGAGGAGTTCAGTCCTCTGGAGTGCTCATTATCTTCTGGTTTTTGTCTGTGCTCTGTGCCGTGGTGCCGTTCCGGTCCAAGATCATGACAACAGCACAGGTAACACGCCATCCTTGTTAGCACCTGGAGAACAGGAAACGTAGCATTAACTTCTCTGTGAAGGGAATGAATCACCGAGTCTGGAGTCAGATCTGAGCCCAGCTTTTGCCAGAGACAAAGAGAAGTTTGGTTCCGTTGCCTTGACTCAGACTTGTGTAACGTGAAGGGAACTGGGAATTCTCACGCGATGTCAAAAAGCAGATTTTGCTTAGCCCAAGGCTGTACTGGAAACCTGATAGTCATGTGAGGGCTGTACCAACACTGTGTGTGTGTATATACATATATATGTTAAGCCAGACTCTCTTTCTTTTTTCTTTTTTTTTTTTTCTGTTTTCCTTCCCTTTCCTCTTTTGCAGCCCCCTTCTCCTGCCATACTTAAGTAACGATGGGTAGTAATTGGACATGACACATTTTAATATGCAACATTCCTTTTTTTGCTTAGGCAGCTTGGCCACATTATACAGCTCCATAGACTTTCTTCTGTCGGTGCCTGATGTGCTGAGAACAGCATTTTGACTCCAACTGTGGCTGTAAATAGAGAACAGAAAGTTGGAGGGAGAGGAAAGAAACCTGGGCTGTTACAGTTCCTGTTTGAAAACATAGCAGGTTCTCCCACAGTCAGAAAGTTGTTATGTTTTTCACGGAAACAAATTCCCTAAGTAGGGCAAAGCAGATTGCTTCAGTGATTAGATCATCAAAGGTTGGGAGTGAAAAGGAGTGTTTGAAAAACATTGAGGTGATTGCTTCTCCTCAGTGAAATCAGTCTTGATTGTTTGATGATTTTTTTTTTTATATACTTACTTTTTTCTAACTATTAGCAGCATTATCCTTTTAGCAAGGCTTTTGCTGTTCCAAACTGCTGTAAATATTCCAGTGGAGATGAAATTAAACCTTAAATGACAGTCTGTGCAGAACTTCTTCAGAAAACAGCTGCAATTTTGGTGAGACCCTCTCAAACACCACTCAAAGTCAATTTTATAACTGCAGTAGTGGTGAATAAGTACAAATATTGGGCTGTCAGTGTTTGAATCCTTAATCACCTTTAAATTATGAGTTCAGAGCTTTGGAATGGGTATAGGTAACGCTCCTCCTGTTCTTCCAACTGCCAAGGACCAAATATTCTTTCTCTTGCATTTAAGGCTTAAACATTTTAAGTAAACGATGAGAGCACTCTCGACTACATTAGGGTATGAAAGAGCTGAATAAGGGACATAGCCTCCCAGCAAGAAGTTTGAAGACAACTGTAAGCTCATATGAGTAGAAAAGGAAATATCTACAGAGCAGATGGAACTGTTATTATGCAATGCAATGGGTTGTTTTTTTTTCAGCTTCTTCTGACAGTATTTAACACTGACTGCTTGTCAGTGACAAGATACTAAAGTAAATGAATGTTCTCTGATCTGCGTTGACAATTCCTATGCTTAAGACATGATCTTGTAAGAACCCCTGAAGGTAATTTAAAATGATGTCGTGTAGCCCTGATTCCTGAGGGTGTCTGCACGCAGTGAAGATGTATAAGCACTTTGAACTTCACATAATTTAATGAAAAGCTTGGAGATAAGCATGTTCTTAGGCACTTTACTGAGTACGTGCAGACTTTTGAAAGATAATTCCCACTAGCAACTACTTTGCAGTATTCAGCTGTAGAGGAGAAAGGAATTGCCAAAAGAAGCTGTGAAAAAGTCAGTGAGAGAGAGAGAGTATGTGAGTGTGTGTGTGTGCGCGTGTTGGGGGGATGGAAAGTACAATAAAAACAATCATTTACTGTCTTTCTTTTTCCCTCTAGGGCCATGTAAATGAAAGGTTCAGGTTTACCACGTTTTACATCTACTTTGCTTTGATAATCATTGAGTTGATCCTTTCATGTTTTAAAGAAAAGCCTCCATTTTTTTCCCCTGTTAATACAGATCCTGTAAGTATTTTTACTTTGTTTTATTTCCATTTTACAGACTATGTAATGTTTTGAGAGTTACACTGTGAATCCTTGTTGTTGAAAACAGCTGTGGATTGTTCTTGAGATTGCAGTGATTAGTAACTCTCTTACGAAACACTGGGTATGGAGAGTAATGTTGGGGTTTGAAGGGTTTTTTTCTTCCATTATATGTGCCATCAATAGTGACTGGAAGCTATGTAGCGAAAGCACTCTCCTACCTGCTGCTTCACAGTAGTTTAAATTACATTTATGAACATGGAAGTGTAATATTAATTATTTCAAGAATGCTTTTTGTGGATGGTGGTCTACTTGCTTACCAAGCTAGTCTATAAAGGATTGTCTTAACAAATGTGTTCTATATGTGTTGAGAATAGATATGGAAAAATGTTAATAACAGAAGATATTAGGGGTGTCTTCTCATATTCATAAAATGGTCTCTATAATTGGATTTATGTTTGAACCGAGCCAAGAGAGAAGTTAATTTCTTTACGTGAACATTTTAGAAACTCTACAATGACATTTCACTTCATATCAGTGTGATTTAAAAGCAGTATGTGAAGCCATTTTTAAAGATATAAAGAGTTCTGCATGACATGGGAAATGGAAGAAATCAGTTTTATGTCTCGTTTGGACATAGGTACATATATGTAATATACCAAAACTGATCAAAATAGACTGTTGTTTTATTAATGGTAAATGTCTTGCTTTACTTATTTTGTGTTTTTTTTTTTCCTCATAACTTTAATATAGAATCCATGTCCAGAGTTAACTTCAGGCTTCCTGTCAAGATTGACATTTTGGTGGTTTACAAGGTGAGCTTCTCTCTTCAAACTGTTGGACAGCTGACAACCCCAAACTCCACTTGTCATAAGTGTTGTACAGAGTTAGCAATACAGAGCTATTTCCTCTGCAAGTAGTTGATGTTGAATGCTCTTTCATCCACAGTGCTGTCAGCACTTTTAACATTTGCCTTTGTAGGAATAGCTTTCAGGGTGCTCATACTGCCCCAACTTCTTCTCTGAAGAGCAGTGGCAACAACTGGCATGACTAATAGGCTACACAGCTTGGTGGTGCTTACTGCATGCTGGAGTACAATCTAAACCAAGATGTAAGACTCTGTTCCACAAAATTAATTGTGGCAACCTGTCACCCACCTGAGTATGAATTTTGTTTCCTGTTGAGGTTCATGGATGATTGCTTTTTTATAAGGATGTTTTCTGTGCAAGAGGGAAAGTAAATTGTGTTCTGTGTACAGGTGATTTCCACCGACTGATACTGCTGTCAAAGGGCATGTGTATTAAAGATGCAAATTTGAGATTGGGCTTGCTGCTACTCCATGGTAAAGAAGTGGAAAAGCTGTCAAAGGTCATTTTAAGACCTACTTTTTTCCATATTAGTTGGGGATGTTGAGATCTTCATTATTCCATTCGTGTAACTTTATTGTCCTGGCAACTGTGCTGTAAAGTTGTTTTTAGTGAGAGAGTGAGATCTTTCTAAACTTCCAGCATTTTGAATGTTCTGCTTCCTCATCAAGATTCTTGGCAGCTAGATGTTTGTATCCCTTGACAAAATGCCTTTTACAGCTGAGGAGCTGTAGTCTTCAGAGCAATCTGATTTTTCCTTTAACTTAGGTGAGCTTCACTTTTGCATTTTGTTCACCTCTGGCAGTTATTCCAGATAGACTGAGTTATTTTCACTTCTAAAGCCTCACTGTTTTCATTTGACAGCACAGTTTCGTTCAAATGCTTCTGGTAGTTGAGTTTTATTGCCTTTTTTTTTTTTTTAATAAAATACATGTAATCAGAACTATGTAGTATCCTTTCCTTAACTGCAAACATCAATATAAGGAACAGATGGATATGGAGGTATAATTATCACTCTTCCTGTGGAGATGTGTCTTCTTGCTTTTGTTAGCTTAATAGTCCCAGGGTTACAAGCAATGCTTTAAGTCCTGGTAGCCAAACTGAATTGGACTGTTTTTCTCCTTATGTGCAGCATGGCAATTCTTGGGTACAAAAGGCCCCTCGAAGATAAAGATTTGTGGTCGCTGAACGACGATGATACTTCCAAAACTGTTGTGCAACACCTAAGCAGAGAGTGGGACAAAGAAAAAGCAGAGTGCAAACAGTAAGTATACAAACAAGCCCACAAACAGAGATAAATCTGAGTCATTTCAACGTTAATAAGCTGCTCATCCCTGAAAATGAGCCAGGTGAAAATGGCTCTTCAACCTGTCGATTCTTCATTCGTATTGACAGTCAAATTTGCTTATTTCAATGTCTCTGCAGGGGCAAGCAGAAGTCCTCTGGGGGTTGTGTGTCACTGACATCCTTTTTAACTAGATTCTTAAAGTCTGCATGAGCTGATAGAACCATTTGGAGCAGGGCAGAAGATGTGTAAGCAGCAGGGATTGGGTTGGTCGGATTGTAGAAACCGAACACGTTCCATCACTGAGCTGGTAGATCTCTAACCCCATAATTGCATCCCTCCAAGGCATGTTCGAGCACAACTTCTAGGCACCATAAACTAAAAGGAATTCCTCATCATCCCCATCATGAATTTTTTAGCCTGGCACTATTTTCAGCCTTTAGGCTCAGCAGTGAGCAACTCTTCACTTCCTAGCTGTAAAGATGTAAAACTCAAAACGTGTGAAAGGCAGGAGGGAAAGAGATATCCCGCTTTTAGAGCTGAGCCTCTACTTCCTTCCTGTTGCCTAGAAAGGTAGCCGCAAAATTCTAAGTCTCTGATGGCTATGGGATGAGGGTCACAACTTGTGTATAGTTACATCCATGCTGGAGAGGATATCCTTTTTATTGCATGTTCTGTCCTAATCTAATTTTAAGAAATTATCTATTGTGCAACTGTGTTTCCTTCTCCCACTGGTTAGTGTCCAAAACGTTTCCAAACAAATAGATGTGATAATAGTGTGTTTCAAATGAAAAATGTCAATAAGGAGGAGGCTTGGACCTCCATTTCCTTTCATTGTGGAAATTTCTTCTCCATGTGGAGGCTTTCCTCTGTGCTTTTTTGTGCATATCCTTGCCAAATTGGAAAGACCCTATTATGTGATAATATTAAGAGCAAGTTGTAAGGTTTTTGGCAGGGCCAAATATGATGTGGAGAGTTCCACTTCGCAGCTGAAATTTGAATAGTTTCCAGCACTAACACCAGCAGCTCGTCCACTAGTGTTCTCTCTGTGTGTGTAGTGGTTTTACTTTGGGGGATTTTATTTTCTTGATGTCTCTGTTTTTATGATGTGGAATAATGTACATTGTCTGGGTTCTGGTCTGGTGCCGCACGGCAGAAATCTTACTCCCTCAGGCTTTTAGATAGTAAGAGCACAGCCATTGTGCAGAAGTGCCTGGGGTCCAGGGAAACTTTTGCTAAGAAACCAGAAACTGTGCCTGGGGTTTTTATCATGGGATTCATTGCGTTTTGGAGATTATTCATACAAACTGGGGCCAGTTGGCGATGAATTTAACCATAAATTCTGGCTTGTGTTTAACTCAGGTAAAATTTTGTGGCGTCTGTATTAATGATTCTAAGGTGGGGGAAAGAGCAAGAACAAAGCAAATCACTGTGCTCCAGATTGCTGGGTTTCACATAACTCTAAAAGCTTTGTGGCTCTGTTTATTTTTCAATTATAAGTAGGTATTTTCAATTACTTCGTGTCAAATAATGTTAATGATGGTTGCTTGGGAGCAATTGCAAATACTTGGGTTTTTTAAAAAACTCTTCTCATGAAATCTACTCAGAGCAAGCTTTTATGACATCAAAAATGCTATGTCAAGTTGAACAGGTGTTGAAAGTGTCACGGGAAATATTTGCAGTGTACACAGCAGTAATGTATTTGTTAAAACTTAATCCTTAGACACTCTGGCATAGCTAAAGCTTTAAACTTGTTTTATGGTAACAATTTCTATTGTTCCTAAACCTACAAGACCTTTTTTACATTTTGCTTCACGGCTGTCTTGTGAATTGCTGTCAAATAATTTCTAATAATTAATTTGCTACTGATGAGTTACAGTGTGGATTTGAGGTGGTGTTATAGATAATAAAGCATGCAGAGAGTGTTTTTCCTTTGTTTGCTCTCTTTGCAAGCATGGCTGAAGCCTCGACTTGCTCACTTTACTGATAAGTGCAGTTGCTTCTGAGAAAGTTAGAGCTGTGCTGGATGGAGAAGAGAGCTGGAATCCGTTTCGCCTCATTTTTGGGTAGCTTCTGCTTTTAGAGACTATGCTTATGAAGACAAATTGAATATGCAGGGCCCTGTCATCACCATTGAGAAAGCCCTGTGTTTCCCCATGAGATAATCAGCATCTGTTATCTGCCCTGCTATAAATAATGGAAACCAGGCACATGGTTTTTGCTTTGATGGTAAACTGGGCGTGAGCAGTCCCACACACTGCTGAAAACCTGACCTCACCTAGCTACTCGCAGTAAACACTAGAAGTGCACTTTCTCCCTTTGGGATATTTTGCTGCGAGAGTACTGTTGAGTTGCTGTTGACTCATTGTAATAAACATTTTTAATAGAGCAAAGCCAGGGGCAAGTAGTCTTGTTTCTCCAAGTCCTTCAATGAGTTTAACAGCCTGGATGCCAGAAAAGTAAGGCTTTGCTCATAAACTCTCCAGGTTTGATCTGGAAGGACAAAGACAATAGTGTTTGTTCTTGTCTTGGAACGGGGTGGGAGATGTCTGGTTTAGGTTTTCCCCTGGCCCTCAAACTTTATTGCAAAGAAATGGAGATTTGGACTTTGTTTGAAAGGATGCAAGCAAGTTTCTACCTGTGGACGGTTAGCCACAAGGATCCTTTTGAACGCGCACAAGCTGCTAAAATGATTTGATTCTTGCAGCCAGCCAGCTCAAAAAAATCTGCACACTCTTTATGAAAAATCATAAATCCAGCCTCACTTGGTAGTACTTACAAGTTATTTTTCACATGCTTTTTTGTAAGTCTTCACTGTTCCTGGGGTCTCTCTTCCATATGTCCCTTCTTAAAAGGCTTTATGTGCCCCAGACTCTAATTTCCTTCTCCCTGCTCCATCTGGACTTAACCTTCCTGGCTGATGTTCAGGAAATAGTTCTCTAGCTCCCATAGTGCCCAAGAAACAACAGCAATTCGGTATTTGCTGGTAGAAGGGCCGCCAAGCTGCTCTTTAAGAGCAATTCATGGAGGAAATAATTTCCCACAGCACCCCTTCTTTATTGATAGGCAACAGAAGTCAGGCACCTAAACTCCAGAGGTGCTTCTAGGAAACCCACCTAGAGCCCTGGAGAGCATCATGGATCTGTATAGTCCATTCTTCATCAGTCAGTCTCAAAGAGCTTTGCAGAAGACGTCACTTCTGTTGGCTTATTTTGCAGATGGAGGAAGAGAGGCGCAAGGAAAGAAAGGGATACAGCTGAACAGGGTTTCAACACTTAAATTGTGATCTGAGTAAAATTTAGGCACCTAAACCCAAAGTTTCTGTCCTGAAAGAACTTCAGAGAGCTGTGGCCTAGATCTCGGTGATGGCTCGGCTTTGGAGGTGCTATGGTTTGTATGGTTTGTTTCAAGTCTTGAGGAATGCAAAATAGTATTTTGAGAGGTCTGTACCTGCTTCCTCTCTTAGCTTGGTGTGTGATTCAATACCTGTCTCCTGAAGGGATTCCAGCTACTCTGCAAGCAGCTCTGTGATCAGATCACGCTAAAGGTTTAGTACAGCTACTAATTGAATAACCAATAGTCTCCAAAGGACTAGGTGAGGGTGCCTTTTGTGCTATGTAAATAACTGTTAGAGGATTCTTTTACAAGAAATTGCAGATTCAAGGTCAACTCTGTCCTCTGCCAGAGGAATTCAAGCCTTCATCTCCGATTCCTTTGGGCAACGTTCTTATCCCATGGTGATTGATTCTCTTAGCCTATAGAGTACTCCTCATAAGTACTGCAGAAAAAGAAAAGTAAACAAGACTCATTACACAAGAGTGACCTATTCCTGAGCGCATCTAGATCTTGTTGAAGGCCTTGCTGTTGATCATTAGCAGAGCAAAAATGGAGCAGACTTTTAGACATTAGTGCAGTGCCGTACAAATCGAGCAATGCCGTTCTCGTCAGTTGTCTCTAATTCCTTGCTTCATTCCCCTAGGACAGAAGATGTGACATATATGAAGAAGTCTAACCACATGCTGAATCACGTCGGTGACGGTCCTGAGGAAGCAGAAGTTCTAATCAGAGACAAAAAGCACAATAGAAAGCCTTCCTTTCTCAAAGCTTTGTTGAGGACCTTTGGGCCGTACTTCTTAATCGGCTCCTTCTTCAAGCTGATACAAGACCTGCTTTCTTTCGTCAACCCTCAGCTGTTAAGGTCGGTTTACTGTGTGAGTAGTTTCTGTGTGCGGTCCCTGTGGAGGCTTGGCTTTGGCAGGGCGTATTTATTTTTGAACTGCATAGCTAGTTTGCCCCCACAGCGCTGCATGTGTACGCTCCCTCACCTTCCCGCTGAAACGCTGTAAGACAGGAGTTCTTTGTTGTGGGCTGCGCTGGAAATTGGGCAAGCATCACTGAAATGCAGGATTTGTAAATCACCCATCACCAATAGACAGCTTTGAATTACGAATTACCTGTTGCTCCATGCAGCAGTCCAAAGCAATTTCTTCCGATTTCTAAAGGATTACTTGTGAAATCAAAGCAAAGCGCTGCTTGCTGGATCCAGTGGTCTCTGTCCATCTGACACCCACGTGTGGTGGTGGTGGCTGCAGTTGTAGTGTGACTTGATATACAAATGAAGTGTGATGCTCAAGAATGTGGGGTTTTTGCCATGCCACTGTCATCTGGGAAAGGTTTTGGGCCATTTACATGAGTTCATGTGTTCTTAGTTGTGCACAGGAATGAGAATGTGTGAGGCACAGTTGCAGTAAATCTCTGTGTGAAAGAAAATTACAGTTCTGTTAAAAAAAAAAGAAAAAGAAAAAGAAAACTAAGATTTTGGCAAAAGTGGTATGTCCTCAAACTCTTCTTGCTTGAGGAACACCTATACCTGCCATCTCCAGAGGGACCAGCTGCTCAGCCTGATCCGTAAAGGAATTTTGCATGATGTCACATTTGACTCTGTTAGTATTATTCTCGAAGTGAGAATTTCACCAGGTAATCATTAACTAAGAAGTAACAGTGTAAATACCAGCATTTCTATCCAACAATTACTTTTTATTTCTAAAACAATGGAAAAGCACATCGTCCTGTTAGTGCCTGAGAGAGGAATGGAGTTTGGATGGAGGCCACGAGTGGATGTGGGAAAGGGGAGAACAGAGGGCTCTGCTCCTATATGAATGTTTCAAAGTAATGCCAGTGTGGAACTGTCTTCTGAGACCATGTTGTTCTGTGGGTGGTTTGTGACATACCCAGAAATTTGCTAAAAAGAGGGTCTGACCAAGTATGGTGACGTTTAATAGGTTACAGTTTGTCTTCTACCAGAGTCCCTAAAGAAGAGGAGGCAGCTGGCTTCCTTCTGCAAGCACATTAATTGTAATCTGTTCTGGGAATTTCTCAAATTTGCATAAATTCCTGGATACGTTGTCAGTAATATTACAAGGTATATGATGGGGAATTTCTTCTCAGGCCTAAATTCCTGCAGTCTTGGAAGAAGCACTGATGGTGGTAAGAGAAAATGGAAGTCACGGCTGTCTGGCAGATTGCGTGTAGAATAGTTTTGTTTCTGAAAAGACTGCTGAATCTCATGCTGGGACTGTAAGGAAGATGTTTTCCTGAAGCTATCCACTTACAGCATGAACAACTGGTGCAGTGAAGAAGGAAGATCTCTCTGGACTAGAATTAAAAAGATGTAGCAACCTCGTGCTTCTAACGCAAGGCTTTGGGGCCTGATTTGTAGTTTCCAGGTGCATTTTCCTCTTGCTGGTTATTTGAACCATGGAATCAAATCTGCGTTCCTCCCGTATTCTGACAATTTAAGACTCTAGTCAGGAGTCTGAAATCACAAACGTTGTTTTTGAGAGCACTGGACGTGGCCGTATAGTGTTCTGCTTGTTTGCTGTATGACAGCGAGCAGGTCTCACAGGGAAAGCAGCTGTCTGCAGTATGAAGTAGCTTATTAATAAAAGATGATGTAGGCAGTTTAATGGTACTACTATTTAAAAAAAAAAAAAAAAAGGAGTGAAGAACTCTTTATGCCTCCAGCTGGGAGGATGTCTTTTAATCTAGCTTTTTTTTTAGTGGGAAACCACCCCAGGCAAAAGCACTCGGGCTGCTTGAAAAGGATTTGGGAGAGAAGCTGGTTTCGCCTGCTTTACTACACTGCCCTACTGTGTCCTATCGCTCACCTCTTGCCCAGAGGGACTGCCTCACAGAGCTCAGACAGTGAGCCGTGTGTTTAAACACTGGCTCTCTGGGGAAACCTAGAGCTCCTCGACATCTTTCAGTCTCTACAGGCTCATTTGCCGATGGACTTTCTCACTGGCAAAGCCCAAGGTTTTGTTGTTGTATCTTCGCAATGTTGTTTGACTTGAATCCGTAACTCAGCTTGCATCCTGGAGAGCTGTTTACTTTTTGTGGTTTAGAGAGAGGATGTGGCAGGATGCCATAGCTGAGAGAAGCTGTGTTATGTCCCATTAAACATACTGCATGGTTTTTATTTTTGTTTCTTTTTCCTTTTCCTTCCCTAATCTTCTGAAAAACAGTGTATTAATCGCCTTCATTAAGAACAAAGATGCCCCAGCCTGGTGGGGATTTTTGATTGCAGCTTTGATGTTTATCTGTGCTGTGCTGCAGACACTCATACTTCACCAGCATTTCCAGTACTGCTTTGTTACTGGGATGAGGCTGAGAACTGGGATCACTGGAGTGATATACCGAAAGGTAAGACCGGAAGCATTTCTTGAACTGGAACACCAGTGTATAGCCAAGCAAGTGGCCTCAGTTCTCAGATACTCAGGGAAGAGCAGGTGTATTGGAGAAGGATAGCCTCCTGGAATATAAAAGATAGTGGGTTTTGGTGAGTTTTTAGGAGTCAGTACCTCTGAAAATACTTTACAGAATTTTCTAGCGATCAGCAGCTTAATGTGGGTGTACTGGTAGGTCATCAGACATATCAGAAGCAGATGCTGGTTCACTTTAAATATTTGGAGAAAGGATCCAGGAGAATAGTGTGTTTGTGCTGTGAGTTGGTTAGATGCAGCTAGGTTTTCTTCAGAATGCTACATAGTGCTTGAGATGGAGGTGCTCACAAGCAAACCATTTTGGGAAGTCTTTCTTTTTTTGATATTAAGAATTGATGTATGTGCGAATTATTTTACTCTTGTTGAAGAAGCACATTCTTGGAGTGTCTTGTTTTAGCTAATAATGGAGGATTTCTTCTTTGTGTTTCTCTGTATGTATCAAGATTTTGAATCCACTGAGTCTCTCTTATTTCTCAGTCCTTAGTCATCACAAACTCAGCGAAACGCTCATCTACTGTTGGAGAAATTGTCAACCTGATGTCAGTGGATGCCCAGCGTTTCATGGACCTGATGACTTTCCTGAATATGTTGTGGTCTGCACCACTGCAGATATTTCTAGCTTTGTATTTCCTCTGGCAGGTACAGACCCTGTCACTTTTTTTTTCAGAATTTGTCTAAATGATGTGCAAGCTTGTTTGTTTGTTTTTGTTTTTTTTGTTAATTTGACCCACCACTGCTTTTCTAGAAACTTATTGTTCTCACTTGTAGTAAAATAACTTGTACTGGTGTACACAATCATTAGTCTCTTAATTACTGGTAGACAGGGTAAGACATTTAAAGTAAAATACAGCCTTTATGTTTCCTCTGTCCTTACCATGCTTTGATAGGATCAGTCTTGGACCCAGTGTTCCCAGTAGTTGATACAAATGAGAGCTTGAGGCTTAAAAAACAAGCCAAACAAAAAAGCCCTGGACACAGGAAATACGAGCCATGTCTAACGATTGTATTCTGCCATATAAAGAGGTTTTGTGCGAGTTAATGTCAAACAATCTCACCTGGAGTAACCATAGTTTTTCCTTTGCTACAGTGAAGTTGTTTCTGGTTTATTCCAGGTACAGTTTGAGCACTGGCTTTCATCCTTAAAATGTTTCTCGGCAATTAATCTGTTTTACTGCATAAACCAGTAGCACCAACTTATCCATATTGATTTAGTCTTGAAAGCCATTAAGTTGCAGCAGCTTTCTGAGTTACTGCTCCCCTGGTAGGCTGAACTCTGGTAGCTAGTAGTTTGTCTGTGTTTACTCACATTGAGGATACTGGGTTAATTCAGTAATTACAGTTCCCTAGGTCAGAGAGAAGTCACTGGAAACATTTATTCTGCATGGCTTATTTGTTCCCTTTCTACATTTGCTCAGTAGCTCTGTATTTGCATTAGTTCAGACTTACTTTCCCCTCCCACTGGGATCCACTTAACAGGTGAATCACAAAGCGCTCTGCTATCACCAATACTAGCATAATAATAATGCAAGGTGGATGCTGTCATATTTTTCTGTCTCCTCCTCATATTGTTCTGTGGAATCAGAACACTTCACTGGAAGGAGTTCAGCTTGTCTGTGTAAAGTATTTGTTTCTGTTTCTATAATCTACTATTGTTTTAATGCTCACCGTAAGGCACCGCGGCACTTGGGGACAACAACAACTTACCCTTTTTCTTTCCATCCAGACTTTAGGGCCTTCTGTGCTGGCAGGAGTTGCTGTGATGGTTTTACTTATCCCATTTAACTCTGCAATAGCCATTAAAACCAGAGCATTCCAGGTAAGGTACCAGGAGAGAAGGTGACGACATCTGAATTGGCAGGCGTGCTATGAGAAACGAAGGCATCCGTGGTTGTCTTGGTCATTAATGAGCTGCCATTTGCACCGATTTACTTCTGAGTAAGATTGTACAGATATAGTTAATAACTGTATCCTCTCCAATAGTTTTTTTCCACAGTGAATTGATGCTATTTAAAGGGAAGGTGTGGCATTGAGTCAGTGACTCTTCATACTGCTGGAGCAGCTTCTGAGATTAGTACTAAATTTGTCTCCATATCCCTTCACCTGGTAGCTTCTTCTAGGAGTGTCTAGATGCAAAGGCAAATAAATGCTGTTCTTTGAGCTCTGAATGACTGTGTTCAGAAGTGGGAACTGAAACCTGGCAGCTTATTTTTTATGCTAATAGCCAGTGTTAACTTTCACTGCTACTGAGCTGGGCTAAATTTGAATTATTATCTTAAGGTAAAAGGATCCTTTATTCCTTTCTTTGTAGTCGTAGTTGTCTCTAGTCAAATGCAGCTGAAAAAAACCCAATATAATAGTGCCCTCTGGCTTTGTGCTAGAAAAATCTAATAAGTGGCTTGTGCTGTGCAACCTATCAGTGACTATTTTGAAGATTTAAAAAAAAAATATTGAAGCTGTTGATGTAAAAAAGATAAGATTTGGCAAGAGAATATAAATGACAACATTTAAGCACAGCCTGATGGTATTATTATGTGCCTTGGAGACAACCAGACTTCCTATTAAACCTCTTGGATGCTGACATGTTAGTATTAACATTCCTTTTGTCCCTTGCCCATTATAAGATTCTCAGAGCTGCATAACTTTGTGTGTGTGTGAACGCAGTTTTTCATTTTGTCTGTACAGCTGAGCAGTGATTTTTTTTTTTATTTATTTTTTTTTTTACATATTTTTTTTTAAGTAACTGAATGAAGCACTGTATTCTAATATATGGGGGGAAAAAATAAACTAGGAGAATAACCACAATTTTCAAGGGATGCCCTAAGAAATATGACTATGTGTATCGGGGAAAAAAATGTGAAGAAATCAAAGGAAGAGGTCGGGCAGTATTTGTATGTAGTGCCTGAATCTTTCTTGAGGATGGTTTTGAAATTGTAACCCCTAACAGTGAAGATGAGTGAAAAGCTTTCACACTCTTCTATTATACTCTGCTTTTCAACCATTTTCTTTGATTTCTGGTTTCTTTGGAGGTACAGACTTGCATGGTAAGCTTACTGATAACAGTCTGGCTTTCTTTAATTACCTTTTGTGTCCTCTTTAGAAGTAGCCTGAGGAGTATCAAAGGTGTGAGACAACATGTTGAGAGCTCTCTTCTAGTCATTCCTGTGACACTCTGTCTCCTGTCTTTACTAATAACCTAGGTGGAGCAAATGCGATACAAAGACTCCCGCATTAAATTAATGAATGAGATTCTGGGTGGCATAAAGGTGCTGAAGCTGTATGCTTGGGAACCATCATTTTCAGAGAAAGTGTTGGAGATACGAAAGAATGAGCTGCGAGTTTTGAAGAAGTCTGCCTACCTCAATTCTTTGTCCACTTTCGCATGGATCAGCGCACCGTTCCTGGTAAATGGAATTTGCGTGACTTTCTAAGCTGTACAAGCACACCCTTGAAAGAGAAGTGTGAGGCTTTCTGCTTGCTAAACGTACATAGGAATAAAACGTAAATGCTTAAAAAAAATAAAATAAAAATTATTCGCATGCTTTGACGCAACGTTCCCTGTTCTCTAGAGCCTTTTTGTTAATCGCTATTGAAGTATTTCTTGATAAAGCCTGCCAGTGGAAGCTGGGAATAGCTGTCTCGGGAGAATTTCCAATCACTTCAAAGTACTTCCCATAACAAATTGAAACTAGAATTTGAAACCTCAGAGATATTTGTGAACAGCAAAAAAATAGCAGAAAACAATTTTAATTGTGTCAGTCAGGACAACGTCTGTCTTAAGCTCTCATTTCTACCTTTCATGTTACAATGCTCTGCTTGTTTTAGTGGGAGAGGGAGTTGGTACCTTATTCTACAACCTAAAAAAAGATTGATTAACATAAAAAATAAAACCTAAATGACACATTGCCAATTCTGAAGTGCTTTTTGCTCAATTTTCTCTTTCTCTCTATTTTCCACTTGGTTGCACCATGATTCTTTCTGCAGAAAGGTTTTTGGTGAATAAAAACCTTTAGACAAGTGCTTTGTCAAAAAAATATTCCTAGCCAACTGTTCTCGAGATCAAAGGCTCAGCTCTGCAGAAATATTCTTAATGGCCTTAAGATCCTGCTTATTTCATGTTTCTTTAAAGTTAATGCACTTCCTTAAATGCACATCCCTGTTCCTGCTCATTGCTAGTTTACTGCACAGGATGGTCCCTCCACAGTGGCTGGTCCCTGTCATGCAGCAACCCAGCAAATAACTTGCATTTTACTCCCTTTCCTATTGATCAGTAAGTCTTGTTTATTTAGTCTGCAGTTTACAATGGGAAAATTTGGTTGGGTGGAGTTGGAAATGCAGCCAAACCATAGCCAGATAACCGCTTCTCATTTTTATTTACACAAGTTCTGTAGTTCAGCTCTTGAATCTCCTAGTTCAACTAAACGTAGCCATTAGTAATCTGAAAGGTATTTTCTTTCCCGTGTCCTTTTTTTGTATTAACTTGTTGCTATGACTTGTCATACTTAAAGCATATTGAAAAGGTCAGAAACAGAGAATTTGCCCAATTTTGTTGTTGATGCTTCTATTTCAGAGATGTCTGTGAGGCTTGACTGGTTTTTAAAATGTCAAAATATTACTTGTGTCTCGCAGTAAACTCGCTTTCTGGCTTTCAGGTAGCGTTGACGACATTTGCTGTATATGTCTCAGTGGATGAGAAGAACGTCCTGGATGCAGAAAAGGCTTTTGTCTCCCTCTCCCTATTTAATATCTTAAAGTTTCCCCTCAGTATGCTTCCACAAGTCATTAGCAACATTGCACAGGTAAGGAGGATCTGGTGCATAAGTTGTTTTGAACAACTTGACCTAAAAGAACCCCAGATGTCTCTGACTTGGGGAATGCAGAGATCCCTTACATCTCCTGTTAGCTGGTTTTCTTCCTAACATCTTTTCTCTCCTGCTGCCTGTGATGGAAAGCCTGACATCTTCCGAATAAGCTTGTCTGTGTGAATATTTTGCTTCACTCAGATGAACTCAGCTTGGTCTGAGAAATTTCACAGTTTAAAGCTTGGATTTCAACATAAAACTGATTGCAGGGGAGGAATGAGTCACTGTGCAGGAAGCCCACGGGGTGAAAGCTTAAGCCATTCTGCATACTTTCTATTTCAGTCCTAAGAGCATTAAGCCCTCATTAAAAGAATGATAAAATAATACCGCATTCTTTTCTTAGACAAGCGTTTCCCTAAAGAGAATTCAGCAGTTCCTGAGTCATGATGAACTTGATTCGAATTGCGTGGAAACAAAAGTGATTGCACCAGGTAAAGACATGAGTATTTTTCTAAACTATGCTAATACAACAAACATCTTGCAGTTGTTTTGAACTGCTTGAGTTATTAAAATACAAAACCCCAAACAACAACAAACCAAACAAAAATAATAACAATAATCTAATTTTTTTTGTTGTTTTGAAAAAGAAGCTGCTGCTTTGAAAAGTTTGCATTGTTGTTCAGACTTTTTGGAAATTACAGAAGTTTTTGGCTCTATTCTTGATCTTTGAGCTGAGTTATTGGGGCTGAGCTTGCATCTGCAGTGCAACAGATAGTAACAGCACTGGCTAATGAAAGGCATCCAGTCACTAGGGACAGCAGGATCTGCTCAAACCTTTTGTACTCCACAAATACTCAGGAACATTGTCAACAGTTCTGATTTTTTCTGTTGGGAACAGTTTCCCAAAACAAAGGAGCAAACCAGGTGATCTCAAAAAAAAAAAAAAAAAAGAGGGGTTTTTCTCATGTCTCACTTTGGAGATACTGTGGTTTGAAACTGCTTGTGTGTGGTGCCATAGACAGAGGAGGAGGGATGGCTGTGTGGCTGTCAGGCGATTACTGTTCTACACCACCCCAGCAGGAGGTAAAGAAAACCCACAGATCTGTAACTTGTTAGTGTACAAGCAAAGACTGCACAGAGGCAAATTGAATTTGGTACATCAAAGTCAACAGCACGCAGCCATCTCCTACCAACTTGAAAATGGCTTCTTAAATAAAGTTGTGCTAACAGTTGTGTGGGGATTCTGAGCAGCAGATGCTGGGACTAGCCTCACCGGGGCAGGGTGAAGCCGGATACCTTCCCTGCTCCATAGGTCTGTAAGCTCACAGTCTATAGCTTAAGCTATGATCAGTGATTTTTTTTCATTCTGAACAAGCCTGTCTTGTGACCCATGGTCATGAGATCGTGCGTCTCATGCCAGTAGAAAAGGGAACTGTAGTGTACATGAAACACCGGTACAGAAAGATTCCTCTGTCTGCCAGCCGCTCAGCCGTACTGTTCTGTGTTAATACATTTCCTGCCTTCTCTATTGTTGTGTTTTTGTCATACAGGCAATGCCATCAGTGTCACAAATGCGACGTTCAGCTGGGGAAAGGAGCTTAAACCATCTTTGAAAGAGTAAGATTTCTTTACCCGATTGTAATACGACATCTACCTGCACGTTAGGAAGATGTCTGATAGTATCTGCAGCCTCACTTCAGGAAAACGTTGTTTCCACACATCCCCTATGTGCATCCCTTCTCCCTTTGAAACATCAAGCTAATTCTCATGCCTCGTGGTATTTAGGCTTTACAGAACAGTGCTGTAAGGCTTTATCTCCACAGCTACTAACATAAAAGCTACCTCTTAGAGGACAGAAAGCCATTTAAAGTTGGGGTGTTTTTTTGGGGTTGTTTGGTTTTTTTTTTAGCTGAAGCATTGGACAAAGCAAACTGATCTGATAGATTATGAGGACAGTTGAGATACTCGGGTCTGGACTTGGGCATGCAAACAACAGTCTGTTCTTTTTAAGAGTCTTGTGGCAGACTCATCCCTGTGACAGTAGACGAGCTGTTTCCAGACTATGGGGATGCATGTTTTGCTCATTTACCTATTTGAATGAATACAAACAAAATTTGCCTGGAAGCATGTACTTCCTTATGTTATGCTTTGTTATCAGATCAAAATCACAGAAACCTGATAAGTAGACTGAGAATTCTCAGTCTAAGGAGCTGGTGCTGCTGTGCTGAGTGTATTATATTAACAGGTTATTTCTGGATAACCTTCAAGCAAGAGGCTTAGAGTACACATGAGCCAGTTTGGTTCCGGCAACCAAATCTGCAGCCAGGCTGACTGGAGAGTGTGGGGTTTATTTTAGAAAGAACCATCCATCTCCAGCTCAAATTGCTAGCCTCTTGGGCCTAAAAATTACCCAGTGACTTCCTAAAGTAGCAGTAAGGCAAAACTCAGCCAGAGGGAAAGAATAATGAAAAAAAAACTGTAGTGCTTTTGAATTTTCCTGCTTTGAATGTTTGGGTTTTTTTAAGCAAACAAACAAATAAAAAAACCCGTTGCAATGTTCAAAACATCAACTGCCTGTCTGGTAAGAATTAGAGTCCTAGTTCTGCATCAGGTTCTGTGCAAACAGAAGTTTGGTTTTGTTTCATTAGTGAAAGACACTTTGATTGCAGCCTGTGTCCATCAGTCATTTCCCTATCAGCTCACCTCCAAAATCAGGATCTAAAGTAGTACCTTTAAGAACAGAGCGGGGAAAACAGTAAGGGATTTTAACTGGGAAAGTTTTGATTTTCTGCTGTTGTTGTGAACCCTATTTACTAGCACTCGAAATACGGTACTGAAGTGGTTTGGTTTTAGATGGGATATATTCACTCACTACGTCCATACGATTGCTCTTGTTTTTAAAATCAAAACCCAAAAGACTTCTGGAAGATTGTCTGCTTTCAAAACACTTACTAATCCTGTTTGACTTGCCGTTGGACTGATATGACAAAGCAAAGGGTCTTAGAAAGCTTGCTACCAATCCTACTGATTTAACAACCAACAAGATGGATTAATGTTGGATTTCCATTTACTTCTACAGTTCTGCTTACAGTTGACTGTACAGAAGAAAGGGAGGAGAAGACCAGTGACCAAGCTATTCAGTCAGGCTGATTTGTCACTGTGTATTTCAGCCCTGGTTTAAAGATCCATAATGTCTTTAGTAAACTAATGTTTAATTAATTTCCAGCCTATTTCCTCCACAGTATAAATCTGTTGGTCCCCAGTGGTGCTTTGGTCGCCGTTGTTGGCCATGTTGGCTGTGGGAAGTCTTCTCTGGTGTCTGCTCTCCTGGGTGAAATGGAAAAGCTGGAAGGAGAAGTGGCTGTGAAGGTTGGTGTTATTTGTGATGCCATTTAACAATGGGATGGAAACGTGCTGCTTCTGCCTGCGTTACTTATAATATACAGAAGGCTGGAGAGAGAGCTGTGTTTGCTTCTATACCAGCTTGTCTGCGTGTTTATTTGGGGTTTGCCCACACCTTTCACTTGTGTTTTATATAAAATGACTTTCCTGGTTCTGTCAGCAATTAGCACATATATATGTATTATGTGAAAAGTATATCAGCCAAAAAACTCTGCGCTGCAGATTTTAATCAGAGTTGTAGCTTGTTACAAGTCAGAGGTTTCCTTTCTCCCTCCTCGTTCAAGGGTTCTGTTGCTTATGTGCCTCAACAAGCCTGGATCCAGAATGCCACGCTGAAAGATAATATTTTGTTTGGCCAAGCTCCTCATGAACAAAAATACCAAAATGTCCTGGAGGCCTGTGCTTTAAAAACTGACCTGGAGGTGCTGCCAGGAGGAGATCAGACTGAGATTGGAGAGAAGGTAATATATTATTTTTTTTCGAGTCAGACCTGCTTGGTGATTTCTGTACTGTCCAGCTAAAGAGAGATTGCTGTGAAGTCAGCACTTCATTTGGTTTGATCTTTAGAACAGCATCCCTGCTACAATCAACGCTGGAACACGCAGGACGGTTTTTGTGGAAGGCAGTTGGACTTAAATTTGTTCCTAACTTTAAGCCTGTGTTTGTACTCTGATGCATAATTGCACATCTAGCCCTGGAAGGATCAGAACATCCTCCCTTTGTTGTCCAATTGTAAAGGTGCATCTGTCCAGAATATGTAAAGTCCTTCCTTTTCCTGTAGGGATAAAAAGGGAGGGAACATATGGTGTGCGTCAAGCGAAAAAGTGATATGATCATCCCTTAACACCTCATTTTAATGAGAAACTTTTACATCTGTGATTACCAGCAAAGATGTATTTTTTATAAGCCATTACATTTGAGATGGGTATCATGAAGTGGGGTGGAGATGTGGATTTGTATGTAAGATGAAAGATGTGGAAGATGTTCCAGGTGCTGCAGCCCTGCTTTGAACGTTTGCATTTTACATCCTCTTTGATGGTCTTCTTTTTTTATAGTTTTTAATTTTAACAGCTCCCTTTAGGAGGTTAATAAGCAAGGGGCTTATTCCATCTCCAGATTGCTGGGTGAGTGGAAGTTTGGCAGTGAACACAGAGATTTAGAGGCGTTCTGTTCTTGTCTCTGGCTCGGAGTGAGTTATTCTCTTCAGTGTCTCATGTTTCAATTTAGCATCCGTGTGTTGGACTGGGTGAGAGCCATAAAAAGTCATAGCTGGTGTTGGAACAGAGTTGTGTGATATGTTTTGTTCTCTCCTCTTTCCCTTCAGGGCATCAACCTCTCAGGTGGCCAGCGGCAGCGAGTGAGCCTCGCTCGTGCAGTGTACAGCAACTCTGACATTTACCTGTTAGACGATCCTCTTTCTGCTGTGGACTCACATGTTGCCAAGCACATCTTTGACAAAGTTATTGGTCCAGATGGAGTACTTAAAGGAAAAGTAAGCTGGCATTTAGATCCTCTTAAAAACACTCACAAACTCAGAAACACTGATGGGTAGCGGGAAAGCTATTTCGCCACCGAGACTCGAGTGCTGAATCATTCCTGAATTCCTGTGTTTAATTGGCAATGTGGACACCTTTTCCCCACAGCATAGACTCTGCAGTGAGCTGCTATTTAGGCATGCCCAGAAGTGATGCCATGTAGTCAGAACCTGTAGAGGCAGAAACCTGCTTTGTTTTTTAAAATCCCTACTATGAGATCTCCGAAAACAAGATGTTTGCAAAGGTTGTCAGCTTAGTATTGCTTGTTGTTGCTCGGAGGCAGCGCAGTGAGGAAGTTGTAACAGCTTATTGATTTTACAGAGGTCTTTGATGGTATGCAACCAAATTGCAATCTCTTTGTTTCCCTTTCTGCTGCTGTTATGATCATGTCAGAGCTCAAAAGTGAGGGGCTGCAAAGGGAATCAGCAGAAGAGAAAGGGGGAATGATCATTCACTTGGTTTACTTCCCTCTGTGGTTATATCAGCATGCAGTAGGAAGCATAGTGAGTTCATGTACATATTTCCAAGCTAATTTGGCTGACAAGGACAGTGTATTTCCCTTGGCATTTCACCCTGACATGGTCACTCGCTCCCTGTACCAAAAATGTGGAGGTATTTGGCTTGCTAGGTAGTGTTAGTCCCAATGGTGACAACTGAGAGATGTGGATTTTTATTCTTTTTTCCTTCTCCAGACCCGAATTCTGGTGACTCATGGCATCAGCTTCTTGCCTCAGGTAGACCATATAGTTGTCCTGGTAGATGGCAAAATCTCTGAAATGGGATCTTACCAAGACCTTCTGAAACAAAACAAGGCCTTTGCAGAATTCCTGCGAAATTATGCACTTGATGAAAACATTGAAGAGGATGAAGCAACAAGTACAGTATTGCTTTTTCTTAAAACATGCCTTTTTCTGTCAACCAGATTTTCTCTGTATAAATTCTCCCCTGGTCCTTCCTGACAGCCTGGCGTTTTTCTTTCTGTACTACCATGAAAATTAAGGTCTATGACCAGGTCTGTATTGCTGATAAATGTTTTCACAAATTTCCTTCAAAATTTCATATGGTTTGTCCTAGGAAAAAAAGTAAGTCTTGTGTTAGTAATTATTTTAAAGTTGGGAATTTATTTTCCACTTAGCAAGGTCAAGCTCAGCAGGAAAATAGAATAGCCAAGAACAAACTGGGCTTGCCGTCAAAGGGGATGTCCAGAGTCTGGTAATTTTTCTCCGTAGGTTGTTGGTTTTTTCACATAGTGAAGTTCAAACGACATTTTCATCTGGAGTTACTTTTCAGCCTGGTTTGATTCTAGTAAAATTATGCCAGATTAAACCTTTTGGTAAATGTTTTCTCTGCGTGCCAGCATTCCCGTGCTCTTTGATTGCAGCACTGCTGCTCTCCACGTGGGCAGAGAGGAGCACGCGTGACATCTTCTAGCTACAACAGAAGCTTGCAGGAGTTCCTAGCATGACTACCCCATCCCAAGATCGTGCCTAGACCATGCCCTATAAGTGAATTTAGCTATAACACTGTTGCTTAACATGTCTGATGCACTAAAGGAATGTGATGTGAATGCATTTGGCAGCCAACCTGCCTCACAAGTTCTTCACAATTCAGTTAGGAGAAGTGATGCACAGAAGAGATGTAAGCAAAATTCTGTGGGAGTTTATGCCCTATGATTTTTTCCCACCATAGTGTTGTTTTTCATGACTTTTGCTTTGTATAGCCACCTTTTTTTTTCTGTGCTTTCTGCTTTATTCAGCAGAAAGTCTGAGGTGTGATCTTGTCTTGCAGTGCTGGAGGATGAAGAAGTCCTGCTAGCTGAAGATACTCTCAGCATCCACACGGATCTGGCAGATAACGAACCGGTGACGAATGAGGTCCGCAAACAGTTTCTTAGGTAAACATGGGGTTTGTGTTTATAGTCTGTGTTAAAACACATCTGAAAGATGTTAGTCACCTACTGCTTCTCAGACTGAGACTGGGCTTAGTTTCCTTAGTTTCCTCTTACAAATAAATTGGTTTACTGTCCTTTTGAAAATAAGTGTAGACGAACATGCAAAGTAGATCGAACGTCTATTCCTGCAATCCTCCTTACAATCCAAACTGAACCAATATCTTAAAGCAACTCTCAGGTTCTCAAGTAACACCACTGTACATATTTACCCACACGACGCTAAACTGCTGCCAGTCACGTGATAAATAAACCCTCTGCATTGTGCCTTTCCATTGGGAATCTTGGAAATCTTCAGAAGTTTTCATGACCACACCCGTAGATGTTGTCCACCTACTGTTGCTGTGAAAACAGAGAAGCTTGGGGGTTAGCTTTGAAATGCCTGTCTTGCAATGAAGCCTCGAAAGGCCTTTACCCAAGAGCCCAAGCCCTGCCACAGCCTTTGTTAGGTACTACATTTCTGGCGTCATGGAACAGTCAGAGGGGGTGGTACAAGCACCCGTAGCTGTGAGTGAGGCTGGCACGGGAACGCAGCAGAAGAGCTGGGAATAAGTCCAATCTGCTGCGTCCCAGTCTTGCCTCAGCCCTGCCACAGTATGCCCTTGTTCTCCTAATGACTCTTTTGTTTTGACTAGGCAACTTAGTGTCATATCTTCTGAGGGAGGAGAATGTCCCAACAAAATGTCAACGAAAAGAAGAGTCTGTGAAAAGAAGCCAGTAGAGCTTCCTCTGCCAAGAAAAAATCCTAACGACAAACTTATTCAGGCTGAAACCACTGAAACGGGAACGGTATGGTGTGATTTTTTTTTTTTTCCTTTTTTTTTAATTCCCCCCCTTTTCGACATTTTTCTGTTGGAAAAAATAATTTCTATTTTTACATTTGCTCCAGTTCTGTTAAATATGTTGTATAAATCACAACTGCAGGCTTTAGGCGTTAATCTGGTGGCCATAGTCGTTCAAATTCAGGATTTTGGCCGAAGTTTCTGCACCTGGCTATGGCTGTATACTTGGGGGATAAAAAAGAAAAAAATAAAAGTCCCTTCCAGCTCATGCCAGAGTCACCTGATAGCAGTAGCACGGTGCTCCATCAGCCCTGCCTTTCCATTGCAGAGCTTTCAGCAGTGTTGCTTTTTAAATGGTTTGGCTGCTGTTGAGTCCAGCTGCTCCTCTGGGCATTTGTTGACCTGCAGCAGTGGGTTACAGGAGCCAGCTGCCCGCTGTGTGCCAGTGGATCTGTTCTGCCGCCCCACCTTCCAGAGCATTTTAAGCTTGTAGGTACAAAAGGGGCTGTGCTCTTCGGAGTGAAATGGAAACGGAGGAGGGGGGGAAAGAAGAAAAGAAAAAAAAAGAGAAGATGAGAATACAAAAGTAAAAGAAAGGGACAGAAAGGAGCAGCATATGGAATAGGAGCAGGGAGATTTTGTTAAATAAAAGCTCCTTCCCTCCCCTTCAGAAGGCTCCATGTGTTCTGTTCAGTCTGATGTACATAGTCCATTGCGCAGACCTGTAATTAACTGTTTCTGTGGATATTTTTGCTTTCAGAGTCCCTAATCAACAACACTTGTTCTTTTAATTATTCCTTCTTATGCTTTTTTAGAGACTGAGTTTTGTCCTTAATCTCTTTTTGCTTCTCTGCCTTGCTGCGCTACCTTAGAGTCAGCATCTGTACTTTTTGCTACAGGCATTATCTGTTTATGTTCCTATTGGGGTGCACTACCATTTGGTACCTCATTTGAGCTGCTGTAAAGACACCTGAATGGAGGCATATTCAGCACTTTTTCTTAAATAGGCCATTTAAAGTAGTCCTGAGCTCCACATGCCTGCCAAGTTGCTTCTTTTGCCCTAAAAACTTGGCTGCTTTTCTTGTTACCCATCCTTTGCTGCTATTTGACCCTTCTCTTTTCTTTTTTCTTTTTTTTTTTTCTCCCCCCAACTCTGGCATAGTCTTGAAAAATAAACCCGCACAAAACTAATAAAATACAGCTCCTCAAAATGGAGGAAAAATGTATGTTAGATTAGTTTCTGACTTGTTCTGAAAGTCATCGCCCTGATGTGGAGCTCGGGCAGATGAACTGTTCTCTGTGGTACGTTAGAGTTTGGGCAGTTTGGGATTTAGCAGTTACTCTGCTGAAGAATTTTCTTCTCTTCTTCTGTGTAAAGTCCTGATTGTGTAAGCTGTACAAAGCAGCTTTGGTGTGTAATTTTGCAGGTAAAGCTGTCGGTGTTCTGGCAATATGTGAAGGCTGTCAGCCCTGTCATTTCTTTAGTGATATGTTTCCTATATTGCTGTCAAAATGCTGCTGCCATCGGGGCCAACGTGTGGCTCAGTGACTGGACCAATGAGCCGGTGATAAATGGGACTCAGCGCAACACGGCCGTGCGAATCGGGGTCTATGCTGCCTTGGGCCTCTTGCAAGGTGAGACCAGATAAAACACGATGTCTGGATGTTTAGTAAAGAGGAATTAGGTGGGAAAGCCATGGCACCGGTTGCTGGTGACCCAGCATTGCCCCCCAGATCCTATCCTGAGCGAGGGAAATAACGTAACCTGAAGCTACAGAATCTGAGTTCAGCCCAACACTTTTAATTTTGTTGTTTGAAGCTTTTGGAGGGGGTTGAACAGGTGACCTGGAAGCTTGGGAGAGGCAAGTTGGAGAGAAAACATGAAAATATAGGTGCAGAAGAGATTGCAGGGTTGGGGTGAGGTTGTAGCATTCGGACTTTGTGGAGGCTTGTGGAAAGCATAGGGAAAATGGCTGCACACGTGTCTTAGGTGGACAGCACGGTGCAATCCTACAGGACATGTTCCTGTGCCGTAGGCAGGCACTGGCCGTGCTGCCGTCGTGGTAATGAGCACAGTAAAAGAAGGGTGGACAGGGAACACAGTAAAGAAAGGAAAGCTTCTGGCACAACAGAAACCGCTGAGAGTCAGAGCGCTGCGAATTGGGAGCATCATGTTGACTGCTTAACACGTTTCCTCTTCACCTGTTAGGCCTCCTAGTGCTCATCTGCTCCTTCACCCTGGCCATGGGAGGCATTAATGCAGCCCGGACGCTCCACGCCGCGCTGCTGGAGAACAAATTCCACACCCCGCAGTCCTTCTACGACACCACCCCAACCGGCCGAATCATCAACCGCTTTTCAAAGGACATCTATGTGATCGATGAAGTCATTCCACCGACCATCTTGATGTTCCTTGGAACATTCTTCACCTCTTTATCGACGATGATTGTAATTATAGCAAGTACTCCGCTCTTCGCTGTGGTTATAGTTCCGCTTGCAATTCTGTACTTCTTTGTTCAGGTAAATGGAACACTACCGTTGCAGTGACTCTTATTCCATTGTTCATTTTTCTTTCTAGAAAAAACAACATGGATTTAAGGGAAAATTGAAAAATCTGAAGTAACTACATGTTTATGCAAACAAAACGTTATCTCTCAGAAAAAGAAATGTCCTGTGAGATGTGGTTGTGAAATAAATAGGCATTTTTTGCTTTTAAGTAATAGCAAACAAGCTTACTGCTAGAGACAGAGCTACAGTACACTTTAATATATTGAAGTGGGTATATATTTGACATACTAACAAGTTTTTAAGGCAGAAAGGAGTTAAAATGTTGGAAAGAGAAAACATCAATTTTATTAACTTCTGAGCAAAAGTGAAGCTTATGTTATAAACCATAAACAGAGAGCTGATAATGGAGGTGCAAATTCATGTTTCATTTTCTTGGAAGATGAGGCTTCTGAAAATGGATTCGTTTTGTTAGACTGTATTAACTAAATTTAAAGGGACAAAGATAAATTCAACTTAAGAGTCTATAGAAATTGCAGTTAGCCAATACTCTGTTGTGGAATGAAGCAATAATAACTTTCTTGGAGTTCTTAATTATGGAGACTATTTTGAAGGGTTGAAGTGCATCAGTAGCAATAGTCTTTAAATCCTTAACCTAAAAAACTCCTCACTGTTTATTAAAAGAGAGAGTATTTCACATACCCTTCCATTTTCTCCGACAAATGGCAGCGATTCTACATAGCTACCTCTCGCCAGCTGAAGCGTCTGGAGTCTGTGAGCAGATCTCCCATCTACTCACACTTCTCAGAAACAGTATCAGGGGCCAGTGTCATCAGAGCCTATAGAAGAGTGAAGTCCTTCATAGACATCAGTGATCTGAAGATGGATGAAAATCATAAGAGTTACTATCCTGGCATAGTGTCAAACAGGTAAAAAGGCAGCGTACAACTTCTGTTCCCACTCAGATAATCCTGTGTTTGCATAACTGGTCCAACTAGTTATTTACCACTCTTACTTATGCTTTTTCACCAGGTGGCTGGGCGTTCGAGTCGAATTTGTGGGGAACTGTATTGTCCTTTTTGCTGCCCTTTTCGCTGTGATTGGTAAAAACAGCCTGAATGCCGGCTTGGTAGGACTGTCAGTATCTTATGCGTTACAGGTATGCATTGGAGCTTTCTGAGCATTGATGGGTTTGTGTTGTTGTAGCTGCTGTGGATATATGAGCAATAGTTTAAGTGCTTGTTAAAGCTATAGGTAATAAGGAATGATGATAATGATTTGTGGAATGTCTGAAAATTGTAGAGGTTTACACTGAATGCTGACAGACCATCAGCGAGCTCACGTGCAGTAGGACTTCAGGGCACTTTGGGAGCATTGAGGGTGTGCTGCACCCCAGCATCCCCAGTGGTGGTGTGCAGGAAGCTCAGGAAGTGTCAGATGCACTCACCAAGAACAGGTCATGTGAGCAGCATGGGCTTAACATGTCCTGCATCATGTCTGCTACGTAGCACATCGGCGTGTCCAGGTAATCACAGGCAGAGCAGTGGGATTCATCAATGGACAAGATAAACTGTACTCACCCAAGCTGGGGGCAGTTTAGAAGATTGAATGACCTCACTGTTGCCAGAAGCTTTTTAGATACTGTGAGTGTGCAGGATTGCTGTTGGCAATTTTCCAATGAGACCCATGTCTAGGGGAGTGGCTTCCGACCAACTTTCTTAAATCACCGTGGGAGGCATCTGCTTCTTCATGTGAGCGCTTGATTACTATAGACTTCTCATCCCAGTAGCTGTATTTATGTTGATGAAAAGGTTACCATTCCATTTGTAATACTAATGTGAATCCATGTCTTCATAGCAGTGCCTGGACTTGTTGTCATTATTAAATCTGTCGTTCTTCTGCCGGTGGTATTTTCTTCCTTGTCTTCTCCAAGGTCACCTTGTCTCTGAATTGGATGGTCCGAATGACTTCCGATCTCGAAACCAACATTGTGGCTGTTGAAAGAATAAAAGAGTATTCGGAAACTGAAACAGAGGTCAGCTGCCAAGCGTCAAGCGTGCTCACCAACGAGCGTGGCGAAATTTTACTGCAAACATTTACATGGTCTTTCTTTAGACTCTTGAGAGATGTTTCCTGCTCTGAGAGTGTTATCATTTAACCTGAACAAGTGTCACGCTTTGAACTGTAATTTATGCTATCACAGCTCCAAATTATTACTGCTGTCATGCAGCCTGTGCTTAGCATCTCATTTTCTGCTACTGTGAGTGTCTGTAGCACAACAGAGATGAGTTTCGGCATCAGAATATTGCTCCCATTGGGTTTGAAGCGTTTGATGCATAGTCCTACCTGCACGGATGGTGCTGTGATCCTGCTGGGGAGCGCAGCAGCGGGACAATTGTCAGGCTACACACATGTTTGCAGTAGTATTTCTATTTAATCAGCTTAATCAGTCCTCATCTCCCCTGGGAGAAGAGTGTCTCTAGGAACACCGCACTGCCTAATCCAGGAAAATCATCCAATCATCTACTTTTGTTACCAAAGACTTTTAAAGGTGGCAGATGGAGCTATGCTGGGAAATCTACTGCTCTGTGAACACGCTGGGTTTTGGTAGCCCTGTGTACATGATGGGAGACTAAGAATTGGGAAACAGAGGATCTGAGGAGAGCTGCACCATACGGTTCTGGAGATCAAGTATTTAATCTGGAGGCTAAAAGGAAGCTAGACAAGGTGCATGATACATGTTACAAGACAGTGCTTGAGCTGGCATGAAGCAGGTAGTGTTCTATTCAAGTTAATGGAAAAAATGTAAATTTATATTCATTGAGGATTTGGCCTTTTATGCTCAGACTTTTTTGCCTGTAAGCTTCACAACAAGGACCATAATGAGTGGATACTTAGGAAGCCATGTTTTTCCCCCATTATAAGCCATGTTTTTCCCCCATTATTATAAATTCATTTGATAATGGAGATTCCATTTATCAGATTTATTTCTAATAACCCACAAATATTAATGTTTGTATCTGAGTTTGAATTATTTGTTCTTAAACCTACATGAGGCATTTCTGACTTCTGTTTTCCTTAGGCTCCCTGGGTCATCGAGGGCAAGAGTCCCCCAGAAGACTGGCCATCCAAAGGAGAGCTGGAGTTTGTGAATTATTCAGTGAGGTACAGGAAGGGCCTGGATCTAGTGCTGAAGGGTCTAAACCTCCAAGTACACGGTGGAGAAAAGGTGAGTTACCCGCTCTATGTCTTTGCTAGAACTTCGCTCTGGGCCTCCAGTGGCAACCATGGAGTTGAGGACAGGGTCTATGAGCATGCTGCTCCCGGTGGTGGAGACCTACTCAAGCTGGCATTGCAGGAGCCAGCAGTGACAACGGTGCTGTCAGTGTGCCAGCATCCTCCAGGCTGCGAGTAGTAGGACCCCTTGCATGGGACTTTCCAAGTTAGGTTGGCAACAGGCTATCATACACCGTGTAGGAGGCACCAGCACAAGTGACAAAAATTCAGTGACAAGAATGCTTTTCTGAAGCAGTGCAGATGGGAGAAGGAATTCCAGCATTTTTGCTCTCTGGCTTTCCCTGTGACATTTTTGGCATGGAAGGAAATATTCTTTGCTTCCTTGATCAGGCAGTTGTCTTTGTTCTGGGAGATGCGCTTCTTCGCGCTTCAGTTGAAAGTTGTGGGGTTTGTGTGCTGGTGACAGAACAATTAGTGTGGGAAAGTCCTCCACTTAGGCCGTTATTAAAAGAGAAGAGAATTATACTTATGCTAAACAGACAGGATGACAACCGCCTTCTGGAATGGAGATAAACGTGCTTCCCGCAAAGTCTGCCTTGCCCTCTGAAAAGCCTTTACTTCTTGTCCTTGAGTGGTTGAACTCCTAACATGGGTGCTAGAGCTAATCACCCAAAGTTACATACCATGCTCTAGGCCCTTTTACATATTTATATGAAATATCATTCAAACTATGGGAATGGCAATACCTCTATTACAATGTACGACAGGGGTTTCCAGGGAAGGATGGTTACATTCTTTCTTAGATTCAGATCTTGTGTCAAACCTCTGGGAGAAATCTTGGGGATTTGTTTGGGGCATTTTTGTTGGGTTTTGTTTTGGTGTTAACTACCTGCTTTGTTGTTAACCTGCAATTTGTTGTAGATTGGAATAGTTGGCAGAACCGGAGCAGGGAAGTCCTCCATGACGCTCTGTCTCTTTAGAATCCTGGAAGCTGTAAAAGGAGAAATTAAAATCGATGGTGTGAAAATTTCAGAGATTGGTCTCCATGACCTTCGATCAAAGCTAACAATTATTCCTCAGGTACTGTTTTTGTGTGTCACAATAAAGGAAGGATCTCTAACAGCTTAGCAAACCATAGATAATGGTTTATCTACAGAGGAAAATGCTTTGTTACACTCAGAAAATTGTTTCAGAAAAACAAACTATGCTTTAAGTGATCCTATCCTTATACGCTGATGCTGGGTGATAAAACATGATTTAGGATAAACCATCTTTACAGTTGGAACTTTAGTTTTAAGCATGTATAATGTAATGTATTTTCAGAGCAGTTGAAGCTGGGAGGTGCCCTACCTGCAATGCAGTGGGGACTTCAAAGCAGTAGCTCATAACATCGCTACTTAAAACAACTAAAGCACTTGTCTAATGCAAGTTGGTTTTATATCCAGGATCCTGTTCTCTTTTCTGGAACGCTGAGGATGAATCTGGATCCATTTAATAAATATTCAGATGAAGAAATATGGAAAGCTCTTGAACTGTCTCATCTGAAGAGGTTTGTCAGCAGTCAGCCATCCATGTTGGACTTTGAATGCTCAGAAGGTGGAGAAAATCTTAGGTAAGGAATGCTTGGACTAGAAACATACACTGAGCTTCTGTGCAGCTGTGGCAGCGAGTAACACTCGAGCACAGGTTTTGTAGTTGGTTGTTTCCAAATTGATTTAGCGACTGATTCCTGTTTCAAAAAAACCACTAAGGCTCAAACCTTTGCCTCCTGTTTTGCCTCTGCCAGGAATGATCCGATTCTTCTTTGCTGCTGGGAAGGATTTCTCCCAAACCAAAATCCTGTCTTACAGTAAAGAAAGAAGTCTCAGGGTGACAGGGTATTAGGAGTAGGCAGTCCCTTAATATGTGGTTTGGTAGGAAGGGAAGCACTATGATAACATACAGAACTGCTGTGCTGAAAGAAAGTCCTCTGCCTGAACATTTTGGCAATGTTTAGCTTCCATCATTATTTGGAAGAGCCATGAAGACATGAATGAGGGTTGATAAAATGCCATGTTTTGATGTGCTGCCTTGGCTTCTGAGACTGTGGTGTAACCAGCTGGTGTGCGTGATGAATGTTCACCCCCTTCCTCATCCCTCAGACACGTGGACAGCGGCTGTGCCTGGAGTGCGTTTGTAGCAAGGGAGGAAAGGTGGGCTGCTCAGATACATAGATACTTTTTTTTTTTTATGGTAGAAAGGACTTAGAGCCTCAGAACATTGTTTTTTCTTTTTTTTTCTTTTTCTTTACATTTGCATGTGCTCTATGTTGTAACAACTGTGTGTGCTCCCGGACAGACAGGCAGAAGCATTGTAATCATTAGTTTCCCTGGCTTTTGTCACACTGCTGGAAAGGGGGCATTGGTGGCTCTATCAATCCTGGGTCAGGCAGCAAGGGAACATACAGGCTAAAGCGAGCTGAGTAGCGCTACAAGGGGTAAGTATTAGCTCTAGGGCTGACAGACCAGGCTCTTTGCCCAATACAGGGGTTTTTCTGTTGGGTAACTTTACCCAATGAGTAATCTGCTCTGGCACAAGTGATTCTGAGGAGTGGAAAGCTAAAGGCAGCGGGGCCCTGTCCGTGAAAGCCCTGTCTCTGTTCACAGCGTTGGCCAAAGACAACTCGTCTGTCTGGCGAGAGCCCTGCTTCGCAAGACGAGAGTCTTGATCCTCGATGAAGCGACAGCCGCGATCGATCTGGAGACGGATGATCTTATCCAGATGACAATTAGGACCCAGTTTGAAGACTGCACGGTGCTGACAATAGCGCACAGGCTGAACACGATTATGGATTACACGAGGTAAGACTCTCCTAATGGTGCGTGGGGAGAGACTCACCGGTTTACTGCGTATGTGAAGTGGCACTTAGAGGGGTCTGTTTGTCTCGAGGTAGTCACACTGATGCTGTTGTCAGGTCATTATGTCGGCCATGATGTTTAAGCCACGTAGTCCTAGTATATCCAGACCTGGCTTTACTTCTGTTGGTGTAAGAAAGAGGTTCTATACTCACTAACCGGAGCTGCATGAGAGGTTCTACCCAGTTGCATTAAGGGCACCGTCAGCAAGCTTATGGATCCTTTTTTAACTAGCAGCTGCTGCAACTTCTTCGCTAACATCATGTCATATTAATTACTCTGAAATACACTACTGTATTTCATGAGATTTTATCTCCTTGGCCTTCCGGTATTGTATTTTCAATTCCAGAACTATCAGTATGACACTTTTGTGGTTTTATTTTTTTGTCCTTACCACCCTTGAGATGGTTACTGTCCTGGACCTTTTTAAATCAAGCAGCATCTAAGGGAGAATTTATCACCTGCGTGTGCTGCAAGGTGTGAAAATAACTGAGCAGAACAAAGCCAAGGCAAAGCTTAGAGCAGTTTCCTTTGGGATAAAAAGGGATACCATGTTTCTTGCGAGGAATCCTCTGACCTGTCTTCCCCACCATCCCCACCTCTCGTTTTGTGCAGGGTTCTTGTTCTAGACAACGGAACCATAGCTGAATTCGATACACCTGCAAGCCTTATAGCATCAAAGGGTATTTTCTACAATATGGCCAAAGATGCTGGACTGGCATGAAAAGAAGACCCCTTGGGGGTTTGGTTTGTTTGTTTGTTTTTTTTTAATATTACTGACTTGCCACAAAAGTGACTTGTGAATGTACTGTAATTTACAAACTAGTTTTTATAGTAGATTAAACTTGTGATATGTGAAAAAAAAAGTATTTTACACTTATAAGGACCAGAAAATGAATTTTATATTTTTTAATATTTTCTATAAAGTATTTTATTATATGCTTTTTTTCCCAAAGAATGCCAAACATTCTGCCAAGAAAATGTATGTATCGCAAGGCAATATGTACTGTATTCAGGTTTATAATTAGTAAATTATATTAATGGTACAAAATACACCTGGTTTGTGTGTTTTCTGCATAAGGATTCATTGGTTTTGAAATGGAACGACAGGCCTAGTTAAGCAGTGACTTGGGTGAAAAATACTGAAATAACGTGTAATATCCGAGTGGATCCAACCTGTTCCTTTCAGTATTTCCCATGGGACAAGGGAGTTGAATTCTGTGGCTTCAGGGCTGTGAGCTACCCCAGGACCTTTGCTGTCCCTGCCCAGGACAACCTGAGCATTATAAAATTCTTCTTCAGCATAGGAATTATGAGTAACTTGTATTTAAAACAACCTACAGATGGCTTAATATAAATCATTAACTACACAATTTCTACCAATTTAGTAGACTCCACATAAGCCTGCAGGGACATGATTGGCACAGTAGTAGTATAATTCTGCTCTCTCTTATGTATGAAGTTACTATGAGTAAGTCTCCAGCTGAACGTGCATGCTGAGGAGATGTGTATATAATTGATCTCGTTCAGCACTTAATCACCTGAAATAATGTGTGATTTGTTTTGCAGAAATAAGAATCTACCTTGTTACTGATAACCAAATCTCCTCAGATAAAGGGAGCACTGGGTTTAACCAGTATTTGCTGCTAGAATCTGATAGGACACCAGTTTCTTTAGTTGTTCACTTCCTCCACCAAGCACTCTAGAAAACTACCTGGCAAGAAAAAGTCCCTGGTTTTCCGTAAGTAAAGTTCAGAAAAACTTTGAGAAGACAAAAAATAATCTTTTATTAATTCTTACAAATGATACCTCTTAAATAGAAACAAGAATCTGAAGCCAAGCGTTCATTTGACGTTAACATTTCCTATAGCAGAGCACAAACTAATGGATTATTCATCACACACAGCAATGCAATGATTATACACTGATCAGATTGCTACGGAGTTAATAGTATCTCCTGTGTAGAAACTGCATAAGGTATAAAAATATTCCTGGGAATGCATAGATAGCGATCAGCATCTGTGCAAAGTGATCACTGCAACAACAAATTCAGCAACCCAACAGTTGAGCTTTCCTCTGCTGGGTCTGACTGATTAAGCCTGGTACCTTCAGACAGCCGATGCCTAAACCCCATCTGTTCTGTGTGCCAGGGAGAATGGAACGGACAAACTGCCGTACGAGGAACGACTTTTATTATTCCATTATACAGAGGTTAATACACCACCAGCAATTTAGGATTAAAAAAAAACAGGTCTGGCCAATGACTCAGGCGACTTTTGACCTCCAGCCCTTTTCAGCAGAGGTTATTTTGTTGTGACAAAATGTTCTACTCTAGCCTTAGGGGCTAGTTAATTGGCACAAAGGAAATTTGGGGTTTGGAAGGATCTGTGTTGCCAGGTGAAGGCTGGACATCGCTTACAAGGCAGATTGGGAGAGGGCTCCCTCTTGTGTGCTCAGGCACTGCTGCTGAAGCTGCTTCCCTCTGCACAGAGCATTAGTCACTTGATGAGAAGGAGAGAGCACAGGAATTTGGGAACCAGGTCCTGTTGGATCAGCTGTAACACAGGCGGCTGCTGTGGAAGAACCACCAGCTTTACCTGCCCCTGCCTGTGGTGGATCCTCACTCCAGTCAGAGGAGGTCACCTGGAGCTGTAAGAGTTTCAGATGCAGCTCTCACCTCAGCATTTCCTCCAGCTGGTTTGGGGGGGGGCTCCCTACTCAGTACGCTACTTCTACAAATCCCATTTACAGGTCCACGTACGCTGTACAGCACACTCGGGCTGTACGTTCTCAGGACAAGACGACGATAAAATCCTTTGGTTGCTGTTGTTTCCAAAGAAACTTGGAGGAAGGGTGGGGGAAGACGAAGAAAAAGAGGGAAACTCAGTCCAGTCCATGTTCTGTTTGCCTGTTGCATCTTGTACTTGAGTTCGTTCATCTAATTGATACTACTTCCAGTTAGGCTCCCAGAACAGAGCTCTTCCTCAAAGGCAAATGACTGAGTAAATACTAGAAATCCTAAGAAAATTAGATAAAATCCAGCTCTTAAGTACTTTTCAATGTATTTATTTATTCCAGAATTTCAAAGCAAAGTAGGCTAATTCTGAATTTTAAGTACCAGGAACAGGCAAAATGATTATTTTTTTTTTTTTTAAAGTAAACCTTGTGGGTAAACAGAAGTCACTGGGAAAAAAATAAAATACGTTGCATAGGAAGAACATCAAGATTTAGTATCAGCCCAGACACTGGGCAATTCACTAGTTTCTTTTTACACAGGCAACTTTAAATGTTCAAGATGTGATCTTTCTCAGGAATGTAGAGGTAAAGGAAAATAAAATTACAACCTTTGTGCTTTTAAAAGGGGAAATTAAAGCAGCATTGAAGAAATATGTTGCCAATATAGTAACAAAAATAGTATTTTAAATTGCACATGCCAATACTATATATTGACAGACAACAATAAAAGGGATTTTGGTTGAGAGCTTAGTTATGATTTGGGCAATTACTATCACTTTATATTTTCAACCTGAGAAATAGAGAGAAGTGTAAACAGGGATTAAGAAATCACGGGTAATAAGTCACTTGATAGTATTTAAACTAGACATAGTTTTGTGCTTCTTCCACAGATTTAAACCCTTCTGCTTTTTTTCCTTCCAAATAAGACACGACTTAAAATACGCAGTCTAAAAAGTGAACGTTAATGGTGATGGACTCAGTACAAACATTAAATGGGTTTCACGGCAGGTTCTTTAGCTTGAGTACCTCTGCTCTTTTATAGCTAACAAATGATTAGAACAGTTTAAGGTTAGCTTTTCCCTGAGAGCTGCGAACTCTGCAGTGGTTCAAGATTATCTTTTGTAAGGACAAGTGTTGCATTAACAGATAGTTCTACCAATACTTTCTTTGCAGTAAGCTACTTCCATGTTAGACTCCTTATCCTTAGATTAACTACAGGCTGTAACTGTGCATAACAACTTCAGTTCATTTCAAGGTTAACAAAATAGATTTTTCTTTCCACATCATTAGCCCTTATAGATACTGTATTTCAAATGTAATTTTAAAATGAGAGAGACAAATCTTTTTAGTCTTTAAATAATTAATATGTAAGTTCTGATGCCTTCTTGTTATAACCACTCCGTTCAGAAAGCGCTGGGACTCTGAAAAGTAAGTTTTTGTCGCTTACTGTTAGAACAAGCTCCAGTTCTTGGAAATCCTGCAGCCTTGCAACATCTTTGTCCTTTAAATAAATACAATAAGTCGTTAGGTGATAAATCGTCTGCTCAATTTTGCAGAGGTAAGTTAAAATAATAGGCTTGTTACTACCACAAGGTATGTATTTATCCATAAATATGACAACTCTTTACAGTAAACTGGAAAGCAGACATCCTGTTGCATCATATATTTATTCTGGGATCCTATTCAGCTACTCACTTAAATCTATTTTTAGAAGGAATGCAACACTGATGGTGAGGGCAAGTCATTAGCAGAATTACATTTGAGAAGATCTACTGCATGCCACCCCCAACTCCTCTTTTTCTCTCCCCCGGTAATTCTTAGAAGCTCATGAATTGATTCCTGCAACTACCCAAGAAGGTCCTGCATCCAGCTTCCTCTCGAGTGGCCCCCAACCCCACCAAAGAGCTGGTTTTGGCGAGGACTTCAGAGAGCAATGGCAGATGCCCTCCTTCTGTACAGGCTCGAGCTCTGATCCCCTTTGCAGCAGTTCTCTGCTGCTAAACACCATTACAGAGAATTCATTTTGGATCACCTCAAGGAACAAGAAGTGTCCTGCAGTACTACTCAGAGAGCTTGAAGTAATTAGAGCTAGAAGTAAAAACAGTCCTTTCAACAACCACCTGAGTTGGCAAGTGACAGAATTGCTTATGTCTTTTTTTTTTTTCCCTTCCCTTCTTGACTAACAACGAATCAGTCATGTTACAGTCAGTGAAGATGCAGTACAGTGAACTCTGTTAATCTAGTCCTGATCAGATTAGCTCCATGACTGACGCCAACAATGCTATAGAGGGATCTGAGGGTGAGAGGAAGGTCAACAGTGAATCAGTACAACAGGTCAGCAGCTCCATCTCTGCTGCACAGGTGAATGTCAGTGAAGTGAAGACAGTTATACCCAGAGACTTGAACTCAGAGGAATTCTGAAACACCCATCTGTGTTTTGAAAGGACTGCACACAGTTGAGTATCTGCAGGTCTTTCAAATGCTGATGACAGGTCACAGTGGTGTGGTATTGCAATGAATTTAAAAGTGGGCTCAACGCCAAATGTTTATGCAAAGAAACGCTCAAGGAACTTGAGAAGCTTTTTACTAAAACAACCAAAACAACTACTGAGTGCTGGAAGTTGAAGTTTTTATCTTTTGGGTTTTTTTTCAACATGGGCTCATGCAGGTGACCAACACATTATTCCCTTTTAAAGGTAACCTAAAAATCTTTTTTTTATAAATTATTACATGTCAAAAGTTAGAGTTCTTACCTTTCTTAACATTGTATTTGGTAATTTTCTGATTTTCTGTACGTGCTCAGGGTTAACACCCAGCTCACGGCAACTCACTCGGAGCAGTTCCTTATAGGTCAGTTCTTGTCTGTCCAGTTCAATTTCAATGAAGTCATTTTCTCTAAGATTAGGGTTTTGTATTCTAACTTTAAGCACCAGTTCTGTTAAAAATAAAAAGGTAGATTAACAGGCAGATGTATAAAGGAATGGGAAAAGGTATCTCTATACTAACTTCCAAACATCTCTATTTTCTATTAACCTCATCTGTATCCTTGGTAACAATGCAAGAATCCTCAGAAAGCAAACAACTGGACTTGTATGACCATAATTTTCATTAGACTGACCTTCCCCAACCTATATGAAAAAAACTCATTACAAATGTAATGCCGTGTGTGAGTGTGCATGTACAAACCTTCGTCTGAATACTCATCTTACTGGATTCACGCTAACTTAAAAGCAGATTGAACCAGTTATCCATTTCCTGAGCAATCCAAGAGCGGGTTTTGATTCTTTGGGTGATCAGTTACCTTCTCATTACTAATTCATGGCATCAGAAGACCTCTTATTTCAAGAATGAAATTCTGAACTGAAATTGAAATTCCAGATTTTGCTCTTTAGGCAGGCACGATGTACCTGCAGGAATAGCCGATCATAAAAAGGTTCAGCCCAGGTTCAGGTCTGCAGATTGAGGTTCTCTCAAGCTCACTCCCTGCCTACTCACATGCCTTCTTTGAAGCTTGGAATGTGCTATTTAAAGAGTTAGATTACCCTGGTGACCGTGTGCTTTTATAGCATTTGAGACAAACAGCAAATGTTTTCATCAATATTTTAATAACAGTTCCGCAGAAACAGGATATCTGCCTCCTCAATTCCCTTCCAATGTTTCTGGAATGCCTAAGCATGGGAACCTGAAAATCTCCAGCAGTGCTGTGAATACCTGTAACCCTGATTAGTCTATTTTCACCTTCCAAGATGACAGAAGCTCTCAGACAAAGCAAGGAGAGACTTTTACTGTTACCTTGCATATTAAGTGGAAAAGCTCCTGTGAAGAAGACCGGCTGAAACGCTGGCACAGGCCCCATGCAGGAGCCGTTCTCTTGCTGAGATATGGGCTGATTTGATCCAGCTGGCAAAGGGGGATTTCTGCTCCAGGACACCGATCCCTGGTAAACAGGACCTCTTTGGAGGGCAGGTTTTGCGTGTGGCAGTGCCGTACAGCCTCCGTCATCAGCCGCCTCGGGAGCAGCGTTCCCGAGCTGTACCGGTGCACGTGGGCCAGTCTCCACATCAGGTAAGGATGAGGAGTCGGTATCTTGTGGTTCCACGTGTGAGATACTCCCGTTCACAGAGGGCTCTGGAATACTGTCACTCATGGTGTTATAAACATAAGGGAAAGGTGGGTTAGCCAGATAATTAGGGATGATTGGCAGATCTGAATCTTTCTTTATGTCTGGGAGTTCATCATCTTCCACTGTAAAACAAACAGAACAACATTCTCCAAGACTGATTTGAAGGGGGGAAAAAAAAAAAAAGTATCGTGATTGCATTGTGGAGTTTCTTTGTTTCTTTTTTTTTTTCCTCCAGTAAACAAAACCATGCTCAGGTGTTGCAATACAGTAAACACAAAAGCAGATTCTAGTCATTCTGGGGGTGCTACTTCCTTCTAAACGCTACACTACTTTTTTTTTCCAGTTTGCTTTGTTTTAATTCATAGCCAGCGTGTTGTAACATGGTCTCTGGTGGTATAATGCTGTTGTTTTCGTAATGTATGAGGCAGTGAAAAGCAAAGGGTAATATGTTGTTCGATATTAAAGCAGGGGATGGAGGGAAAAGAACAAGCAGTACTGGGAGAGCTGAAACATTACCAATTCAGCAGCTAGGAGACAATAATGAAAACAAAACCAGACAAGGGAATACAAAGGGGAGGAAAAAAGGTTGTTAATTGACCACATTTCACATTACTTATCATCTCTACCAGCAAAGCCTGCTCGGCTCCAAGGGTTACAAAACAGGACAAAATTGCTTTACCAACATCCATTAATGAGCTGTTTCTCTGAGCTGCTAATTTTCCGTTTACTCAACACAGAGTCTAAGCTCCACAGAACATTGGGAAGATTGGTGTTGCTCATATGTCGCTTCATGCAAATTTGAGAGATTATCTCCTGTTGCACTTCTGAAAATAGGAAGCCACGTCTATCTGTTTAACCGTGGCTTTTTTTGAAATACAGTTTCTCTAATTTTTCACTGTTTAGAAAAAAAGTTTGGCTAGCTGCATATGGAATTTGTTGGTAACTCTTTTTTCTTAAACTTTAATTTTGGACCACGTAATCCCTCCAGAAATCAAGGCACAATTTTTACTAAAACCCGAACACGGTATCTTCACGTGCAAAATAAAGATCGGAACGTAGGTGCTTTCACCGGCCTTTTACTACAGCCTTTGACAATCTTATCACGTAGCCAATAGGTTTTAGTTTACCTCCCAGCATCTTCTTTATCTCTTGCTTTGAGGTTAACTGGGCCGGCCTTTCTCCTTTCTTGGTGAGGATCTCCTTGTCCGCCCCGGCATGCAGCAGGTAGGCCACCACCGGAGCGTGGTTCCGTTTACACGCCCAGTGCAAACAGGTCCTGCATGTGGAAAACATTAACGCTGTCTGAAATCCTAAATTATGGATGATTACTTTCACTCTTGCTGCCTATGAGAAGGACAAGGCCTAACGCATGTCTAACATGAAAAAGGGTTTAACCGCAATCTTTCTTGGAACTTTACGCTGGTTTTGGAGCCTGCAGTGACATCTGCTGATGTAGTTTTCTCTTGCTCTAATGCTCTGCAGACCCAAGTTATCACAGTAGGATTTTTACAGTTCAAGGTCTTTTCGATTTGTCATTTATTAGGCTACTAACTTTTCTGGACTTGATGATCTCGGAGGTCTATTCCAGCCTCAATAATTCTGTGATTCTGTATAAAAGGAGGTCTTGTGTATGCTATCTTAATCTTTGAATGAGTAAGTTGTACTTAAAATATTCATCTGACTATATGTGAGCTAATAGAGATACTTTCCTAGAATGCTATTTTTACTCTTCACTGCCGTCAGCACAATGATTTGCACTTTTTGGAAAGTAACCAATGTTTAAAATATCATAAGCATATTTTGTAAGCACAGTTCTTTGCCCAGTTACCATTGGAGGCACTGGCAATTGCCGAGCTTTGATCTGCAGACAACCACTGTTCTGCCATCTGTAACCGAGGCACAGAACTACTGCTTTTCTGGCTTTTTTCACATTATTATTTGCTGTTGCTGACCTAGAGAGGCTAGCATAGAAACAGCCTAAAAACCACTGAGTTTATTTAGTGCTTGATATTAGGGAGGTTGCTAGAAAATTTGTGTTTCCGAGGGGATACCAGTAACTGTAAAATCCCAAACTCTCTCTCCAAGGTCGGGCTGTGCGTTGCTGCCAGAAAGTGCCGTTTTTAAATGGGATAAAAAAATGTTGTCCGTAGAAAAGTTCCTGAATTTTTTGCACCAAAGATTTCACAGAATCTGAGACAAGCTCCATGAAACTCAGACCAGGTTTGTTTAGTTTTTCTGTGTGGTGTTTTCTGGACTTTTCACAAATACCTCCTTGTGAAAGGAGTGTGAACAGCCTGCAGGAATCCAGCAGCTGCGCGTTGCCGACTCATACGCTAGTCTGGAGCAAAGTGGGGAAAAAGTGCAGACGGTGGGGCCGTGTTTGCTTTGTCTGCAAAATCTGATTTAGTTTGTACAAAAGGTATGTAAGGTATGAGAGAGCTGGTCTCACGTTAGGATCCATTCTGACCATTTCATGTGGTCTCATGCAGAGGTACCAGCTACCTACAGACTCATCACACATCAAAATGTAGGTACTCAGCACCTCTTAGCATCACCAACACTGAGAATGTCAGTGGAGAAATGTGAATTCTCCAAGAAAATTAAATAACGGTGAAGATCCATTTACTGCCATAGTTAAATACAACCAGATCATTATTTTTTAAAATAAGGACATGACAAATTTCTTTCATCAGTTCCAGGTACAAAGTCATTTTGATGACAGGCAGCTGTTTGACTTTCACATTAAGATACTGTCTTATGAATCGGCTCTCTTAAATTTTTACAAGTTCTAATTTTAATCACCACACTTTGAACCTCAAGTTGCAAGTTTCCCACTCGTCTCAAAATTGCTGATCAAGCTTTCATCTTTAGCTCTTTTCCTCATTTTACTCTTCCTATTTTTAATTAGAACTTCAAGCACAACGCAGCACAGCACAGGCTGACTTGATCTTATGGAAACCAGTCTCCAAAAATGCCTGAGCATTCCCTGTAAATCCTGCTTCAAATAACATTTTGTGCGTGGGTCACCTATAAAGTCCCACGCGTACAAGCGTCTATTACAGAGAAGTCTCAGGTTTAGTGTCGTGAGGTGGTGTGTGAATGAGATGTCCAAACCAAAGCGTTTCTATCTGTCGCTGAAACAGCCTGCACCTTCCCTGCTTGGAAGTCATCGTCAAACCTGATTTAAAAGTTAATATAGAATCTTTCTGTTTAGATGTGAATAGGTGCTGGCAAGCCGAGGTTTGGCTTCTGACAGCCCGCCCTGTCTCCGGCTGCCAGCACGCCCTTAAAAAAAACAAACAACAAAACCCCAAAACCAAACCAATATAAAGTCACAACACAGTGACCTGGAGAAGCAGCAAACAGCACAGGACCTAAGCAGGAGGTGGGAGGGGGTATTTGTCACAGCGGTTATCAGCTGCAGCACCATTTCCCCCTCTTTGGACGCTTGGTATCTGCCTAGAGGAGCCTTTGGCAGCGGACCGAGTTTTAACGACACTGTCAGTTCAGACCGATTCGTGTTTCGGGGGAAGGAGCGAACCTCGGGCAGCGCCGGCTCTGGGAACCCCGCGGAGCAGCCCCCCCGAGGGACCCTTACCAGCCGTTGACTTCGTTCTGGGAGTTGAGGCTGACCCCCAGCTCTNTTCCCGGTGACAACCTCGGCCCGGGCATCGCGTTCCGGCTCATTTCGCGGCGGCTCGGCCCCGCCACTCACCGGGCAGAGGCCGGGCGCGGCCGCCCCGGAGGCAGCGGGGTATGGTTTGAGGTACATGGAATTGCATAATGCACAGTATCTCCTGTCCTCTTACTTGTTTATCGGGCTCTAGATTCATGTAGTTGTTCTCTCTAGGAAATTCTTTGTGCATTGTCAGCAATTATTCTCTAAAAAAATAATAAAATAATCAACATCTGCCTGCAAATTAACTGGAAAGATTACAAGTCATTCCTGTAATTTGCACCGTTTGTTTTGAAAAACTGGGTTTGGCCGTTGTGGATTTGTCCTAAACCCAAGCTACCAGAGACACAACAGCTGGTAGGAATTTCACAACTAAGAAATTATTTTTAATAATTTCAAACTCCAGCCAGTCAACCATTTCTGCTCTGTATGACCGTGCCGGGAGAATCTCCAGCAGACTGCTAGAGGGTACCTGTTTGCTTTCTCGATGCAATTGGAGCAACATGAAGAAGCTGAACCCCAGCCCAATTCTGCCTTTTTTTTTTTTCTGAAGCAAACACCCACCTCCCGTCCCACCCTCAAAACCAGACTGGAGGATATTGACTGAAAATTCATCCAAGTTGCGTGGCATTATTTTCAATTACACTTCTCCAACAGTCCAAGTGGGTTGTTTAATCGCTATGAAATTGCAAAGCTTGAAAGAACTTTGTGGTGCCTCAGAGGGCTGCCTAATGGAGGTGACAGGACAGATTCCCGGCAGGAATCACCGCAGGTAACGCTGGCGGTTGCACGAGGCCCTCGGTGGTTCGGAGCAAGGCTGCGCTGAGCCCTGTGTTTTTTACAGCATCAGCATGAATACAGACTTCAAGCTCTTAAAAAAAATAGTTTAAATTGTAATTAATTTAATGCGCTTAGGGTGTTCAAAATTATTTTTGAGGAATTGGCAATTAGTTGAAAATTGGATGTGTGACGTTCAGTAAAGACAAGGTACAAAGTCACATCTAGAAAGGAAAAAGAATCCAACTAAATGGCCAGAAACTGGTTCCAAGATCAAACGGTAAGATTCAGGTTAGATCTGAGGGACTTCCCCCTCACTGTGTCGGTAGAAATCCACGAGGAGATGGTTTTGGTGCTTTGACCCCGCCAGGGAGTAGAGAGGACGGTGATAACCGTCCAGCTGCGGCTCAGGACACAGGCCAGCCAAAGGCTCCTGCCACAGCACGGTGCGCCTAGACCGCGTCCCAGCGCCACGACACCCCGCGGGCCCGGACACACTGCCGTTATTTCCCGCCGGCGGTGCCTGCTCGCGGACCAGGCCCCTCACCGGCCGCGCACACGACGACACTCCCGAGGCCGGCCGCGGGAAGGGGACTAGCCCCGTCCCTGTTTCCCTCCCCTCCTCCCCCGCGCCATCTCGACCCCGGAGGCTCCGCAGAGGCCGCGGCGG
>VWZK01002308.1:49279-121143 GCA_013396935.1 Baryphthengus martii | reverse complement strand
CGCCAGGCCCCGGAGGCGGTGAGGAGGCGCGCGGTGCATTGTGGGCAGGGCGAGGAGCCGCGCCGCCATTTTGTCTCTGTCACTCTCAGCGGCGGCGCGGTCGGTCGGTTGGGGAGGAGAGACGACGGCGGCGGCGGAGCCGGTGTTTGGCGAGGGGGGGATTCGGTCAGGACGACAAGATGATATCGGCCGCCCAGCTCCTAGATGAGCTTATGGGCCGGGATAGAAACCTGGCCCCGGATGAGAAGCGCAGCAACGTGCGGTGGGACCATGAAAGCGTGAGTGAAGCGGAGCCGCCTCTCCCCTCCCTCCTTCCCATCCCCTTTGCGGGGCCTGGGTTTTGTCGTAGCGACGCGGAGCGCGGGCCTACGGCTTCTCTCGGCCGGGGGACAGCGGCGGGGGCGAGGGAGGGTTGCTTGGGGGTGCAGCGGAGCTCTTCGTGCAGAGCCTGAGGCTCTGGGGCTCCTGCATGGCGGCTGCGGGGCGCGCTAGGCCCGGGCCGTTGCGCGGGAACCTCGCTGAGCCTTGAGAGGAGGAGGAGGAGGAACCGGGTGGCCGGGAGGGAGGAGAATCCCGCCATAGCAAGGCCGTGCGAGAGGACTTGAGTTGTTGTTTGGGCTGCTGGGAGGAGAGAGGCCTCGTGTTTGGGTTTCGGCGTAAGGGGGAAGAGGTGGTGTGTTCCACGGAGGGTTAGTAGACGGGAATGGGGGTGGGGGGTGGGTAGTCTCATAGGCCTGTGGGTGGCTGACAGCTCCCGTGGGGAATAAGGAAAATAATATATGGGGGAAGGGAAGATAGTAGAATTCTGCTCTTCTAAGTAGAAGCTTGCTGGTTTGCACGAAGGGAGATGAGACAGATGTTCGTAGTTTGGAGATCTCTGGAACTCTTCTTGTTTGTGGTATTGGGGAAGGAAGCAGAAGGATACAGACGTACTTGACTTAACTCCGTGAAGGTTGTAGCAGAACCATAAGACTTCTGAAACAGGATTTTGTTCGGAAAAGCTTGATTCTTTCTATACTTTCACAAAGGAATTTTCCCATTCTTGGGGAGCGGGGAGGAGCTAACCTAAACAGTACTGTTGTTTACTAGTACTTATGTATTTTTTGTTAATGTGGTGAACTTTCTACAATAAATAGCTCTAACGAGACTTTAAATCATTATTAATAACTTATTATTATTTTGTAGTGGGTTTTCTCTTTATACACGGTTGGGCTTTAATGGATGATGGACTCTTAGTGACACCCATCATGGTGTTGTTATAAATTATTTCACCAAAAATCACTGGAAATTCCAAAGTTCCTATGGCTGCTTCTTTGGGAGGGATGAACACTCTACTGAAATGAAGTGGCTTTGTTTTTCTTTTTTCCCTTTCTCTTTCATGGCATATTTTTTGAGCTACAGTATATATTAAAAGGAAGTGTCGCAGTTACAGTAGTTTATTTATTACCTGTGGGATAGGAATTTCTGTGATTTAAGCAGCAAAAAGCACTTACCTCCTCCTCTCCATAGCATGGGTTGTTAAATTGGGAGAGGTGCTTGCTTTTCACTGTTCTAAATCGCATCTTAATCAGAGGTGGGAATTTCACATTTTCAAACAAGAGTTATGTAATTTTAAACATGATTAATATATTTTTAATTTTAAATCTGGCTTACCTTGGATTTTGCAAGTGCAAGGAAATTCCCACCCCCCTTTAAAAAATGCTGTTATATAGATAAACTGTGCACATCAGGAGGAAACGGTGAGTTCAGGAAGTTTTTGTGACCTTAATGTCTTTCTAGATTTCTGTTATTAACCAAGTACCATTATTCAGTTAGGTATTCAGTTATGTATTTTCTTTTGATTCTGAACTCAATGTAAAAAGCTTTGGAAATACGAAGTTAATGGCTTGAGCTATGTTGGTTCAAGTAGAATAGGTAAGGGGATTGTTTTGGTTTATTTCTTAAGGTGACATTTTTTTTTATGTGGTTTTTCTTTATTCTCTTTAATCAAGTTCACATGACTTTCTTAATCTTTAAATGCTCAGATCTTTCAATTTTACGCTGAAGAGATTGCCTGCGACCATAGGAATCTGTAAGCGGTTGTTCAGTTCTGTCCTTTCAGACATGGGACCTTGTCTCTTTTTCCTAGTCCTCCTTTGACAGTTCAGAAGGTGGAGAGCTGTCCCGTGGCTTAGGCCAGTCGGAAATTCACAGGCTTAGGGTTGAGCCTTCCAAGTCTTGCAGAAGCTGCTGCTGTTGCTCTGTTCCTGCTTTTGTTTGTGAAGTTTGTAGGCCCATAATTTAATACAACCTCTCTGAAAGGAATGTTTTCATAGATTCCTATAGTCATCTGATGAGTTCATTAAAAAAAATGACCACTGTTCAGACATATTTCAGTTTGACTTCCTCCATCACCTAAAGATTAGATTATCAGTGGTGACGTGTTTCAAAAGACAAGAAATGCAGATAAAGTTCAAATAGTAACATTAATTCATCTGCTTGATTGCTGTTTTGCTTTTCAGGCAAAATATATATGCTAATACCATTTTTTGTCAAATTCAACATGTATCAACATGTAGCCTTTTTGCTGTGTGTTGTACTCATACCAAAGTTTAGAATTTTGTGTTGCGTTTGATCGGTTTTGATATGAAAGGTTATCAGGACAAACTGATCTCTTACTTCCTTTCTCATTTGTAAATTGCATCTAGATGGCTATCAAAAACTGGAAGATGCCGTGAAGTATGAGATAGGAGTAGGTTGTTTTCAGGGTGTGGAAGCAGAGTGTGTGATAGCTGAGCATTTAATTGCAGTTCTAATAAAACATGTTGATTGTGTATTGCGATGCCTTTTGCTGCGCTTAAGTTCTTAGTTTAAAACTTTGACGTGATTAAAGCCTTTAATCTTGAAAAATTGAAATCCCAGTTGCTGTACATTTCAGTATTGCAACATGTCCTTAGATGATCAGTTCTAGTTTTGGTATAAAGGCTTTCTGTTTTGTATGCAGGAGGAAATGATTAGTATCATATATTTTAGTTTTTCTGCTTACTGTCATATCCGTAGACGTAGTATATTTCTGGAACAGTAACTTTTATTGATTCACACGTTCTTGCTTTAATATGCTACCTACACAAAACAAGCTCACGTGGGAACAGCGGTTACATAAGAGTTGTCAGGTTGTTCACAGCACAAGAAAGGCCAGCACTGACTACTCGTGCTTCCTGTAAGGCTTTTGGATTGTGATGGTTCCTTCAAGGCAAATTCAGTATTTTCAGAAAGCGGGGAGGGATAGAGAGCCATGATGGACAAATAGCTGTCTTTGATAGGAATGCAGTTTCTCAAAATACAGGTTCTGTAGGTAAAATATACCGTGAGTTGATGGTATTAGCTATTTGTGATGTGTTACGCTTTTATTTTTTAATGCCAAAGACCTGAATGGGTTTGCGTTTAGATAGAATCTCAGAACTTAATCCCCCAGGGGATGAGGCGGGGAGGACTTAAGTGCTACTTGTTTTGAAAGAATATTAGTAATGGATGATTATCTGTTTTGGGTTTTGGAGAAAGGCTTATATTTGTTTGGGTTGGGGTGGATGGGTATTGCTCATAAAATGACTGATGCATATGAGTTTTAATGGTTTCAAAGAACTCACCTATATGAAGGAATTTTCTGGTTTTCGATCTGTAAGCCTCAAATTGCTGCATTTTATTCTTGACATTTTTATTATAAATTATCTGCCTAAAGCAGTTGGCTTGTGTGATTGTTTCTGACAGTTATACTGATACCTCATCAACAAATAATTTCTTGCAGAAGACGAACATGTTAACATGAAAATATTAATGATGCAGAGTTGTTTATATAGGAAAGCTCTGAATTAGTTCACAAACTCTGGAAGAGCTGGCCATTCCTGACGTCAGCCTAGTCAGCGTTGAGGTGAAGGATACTACTTTCCCAGCTCCATGAGATTTCAAAGATTAGTGAATTCGAGATGAAGCGGAAAGTTCCAAGCGTCTGTCTATGTTCATTCTAGTGTTTTATCGAAATGTAAGACCCTAAGAGCTTTGAGACGTGAGCTGTGGCTAATCCTGCTGCAGTAGTTTGACAGTGCCATTCCTCTCTGTCGCACCTTCTTGGTAGAGAAGTCATCAGAATAATTTGGCAAAAAAAAGACTAAATGCTTGTTGCCTGCATAGGTGACTGTCTATGCTAAACCGCCTGTTGTTCTGTTGCTGCAAATATGGGATATATTTCCATATTGCTTCTGTGCTGAGCACAGCCGTCTGATAAGCCGTGGATGAGTAACGCCATTTGAAGCATATCACCTCTGTTTCAGTTCTTTAATGGCTCTGTGACTCTTCAGCCAGTTCTCGACCCTTTCTACTCTTACTTGTCATTAGTTACTTAAGACTGACTGGCATCTACAGCCTGCCAAGGCAGATGTTCCACATGCAGAAGCTAAGCCAGAGAGGTACCTTTCAAGATTCTGCAAGATTCTCTCAAGTAGTATATTTCTGTGGAGACAAAATCAGTTAAAAAGCTTGATGAAATAGGTACAAGGCAGGGAGAAAATTGCATCAAATGCACCAGTCTGGACCACTGATGTGAGTATTTCTTTGCAGACTGCTTCTTAGGAGGGAATGTTAAGTAATTCACTGAATACCCTTGCATCCAGAGCTAGTTAGGAGACCTACCGTAGCTTTTCCATCTGTGTGTTTTGATGTTTTTTAATATATAAATAATTAACACAATGTGTGCCGCATGTTTAAGCTACATATTTTAGTATTAGTTACTGCAACTTTTGGCTGTAACCATCAGCTCATAAGAGGAGGCTTTTCCTAGCAGTGCTGTTTCGTCAAATAATTTTAATTATTTCTGGTATTGGTTTGTTACATGTTTCCTTCATCGTAGTTCTGTCCCTAATAGCTCTTCCTTTGCTCCTTTTGTTGCTACTTGCTTCAAAACTGTTATAGGCCAGTTTGCTTGAACATCCTACAACTTTTAACAGCATAGTATAGTCAGACCATTACTGTTGTGTTCTCTTTGTCTTAGGAAATTGTCTAACTCATCCCTGAAATTTTTTCGGGGAAGTGTTTTTCCACTGACCCTAGTACTCGGATGTGAGGAGGAGAAAGTGGAAGGTAAAGAGAACTTGGAGAGATACTGTATTTCTATTGACTAGTGGAGTACAGGAGTTCATCTTAGAAACTGCTCCCTTGGAACAACTTCATATTGAATCAAGGAATATTGCAGCTTTCAGAGAAGACTGCAGATTCTGAAATCAGATTTTAGGCAGTAACTTGCTTCTTGAGAAGAAGAAAAAATGTGATTTTCTGTGGTGTTTTCTTAACTGTTCTTGATAAATTGATTCAGATAAGGTGTCACAGTGTCCTTACCTTGATCACAGGAGAAATACTCAAATTACATAAGAAACAAACCAATAAAAATCTCTTTTTTCATATCTGTGGCTTGTTAGTAGAAAGCCCGATTATTTTTCTGTGTAATCTGTAAAGCAGTCAGTACAGTTTTAGCTTCTGGAGTCTGATTTACGGTCTTGCAGTTAGCATGGGGAAATAAATCAGACTGATCTAATTTGATCAGTTGGTGTCACAGGCATTCAAGTGACCTGTTGGTGTGGAGTAGGTTTTTGGTCTCTCCTCGCATACATTTGTTAAAATATCTCAGAATATGTCTTAGGAAACAAGATTGCCAATCTTTGTCCACAGTGTATTCGTGAGAGCATTAGGACTAGTTTGCAGTACGGAGTAGCGATTATTACATTTGCCAAATACTAGAAACTGCTGTAACGTAAAAGAGATGTTGGGAGAGCGTCCAGGCTAGTTTTGGATTGACAAGTTAGGTAATGGCAATCAGGTCTAGAAGAAGGGTCTACAGAAGAGTTAATTATTTAAGATTGCTTATGAAGTTAGGGATGAAATTATTTCTCATTGCATCGTTTTGGCTGTTCTGATGGATAGACAGGAGATAGTTCTATGTTAAGAACTTCAGGAACTGACCAACTTGACTCTTGGGTGAATGAACTTTTTAACAAAAGCTGGTTTTATCCCATCATATGTTAAGTTAATACTGGCTAGGATAACAGGTTGAGGTTTTTTTTAACTTCCTGGTGTGTGTGTGTTTTTTTTTTCTGTTAACAAAAAGAACTTGACTTGCTAATGTAAAAATAGACTATGTAGAAACAAAACAAACCCTTTGTAGTTGGCAAGAAACCAGGTTAAAGTGAATGTCTTCTCTGTCTGCCTTAAGAGGTATAAAGTCTCTTTGCGTAGCTTTCTTAAAGTAGGGATTTCAAAAAACATTGGAATGCAGAAGCTTTTGAATAGTTCTCGTATGTGTTCTTAAGTCTTTTAATCGACATCAGAATCCTTGAGGCAGTACCTTATGTTTGAGTGCTGATGACTCCCGTTCTCCAAGCCAGCAGCACAGAAGAAAGGAAGGCTGGACACAAAGTTGTTCCAGGCAGGCCCAGAGGAACTTGCTTTCACACTTCCGTGGTTGACATGCTGACCCTTTGTAGGTTTTGACCGTTAGGGAATTGTTCCTTTGGAAATACAAAATACTGTATTGTATTTACAAATAGATCACATTTTCCTGTAATCTTAAATATTTAGCAGTAAAATTAAGAAATGCTATTTTTGCAACGGAAAGTAAGATTTTTGATATTTTATCGTTAAGATGCACCTCGTAGCATTTACTGCTGCCAAGTAAAGCAAAGATAGAGGTTATATGTACATGTGTAAAATTTTCAGAAATTCTGCAGTGTACGAAGGGAATTTTTACACTGTATTTTAGAAAACAGAAACCATTACCTACAATTGCCAGTTCATGAGGAAAAAAAATGATGCCTGTTTCTTCTCTCTGTCAGGTTTGTAAATACTACCTTTGTGGATTTTGCCCAGCTGAATTATTTACGAATACCCGTTCTGATTTAGGTAAGTCCGTAAGTCTTGTCATTTTTTTTCTCTTATATCTAATTACAGTTGAACATTTGTTTGCAAACTGCACTTTTATTGTTTAATGCTATATCAAAACACTTTGAAAATAGACGTTTTTTATATTTAAAGAATTACCAGTAATGTAGCGTGTTAACAGCAATATTTATTCCAGATCCTACTTCCTCTAAGTGAAAAAACTTTTTTTTTTTCCCCTTATATGTAAGCTACGTTATTGGGTGTGGGGTGGTTTTCTCCTCCTGAATAGTTGGCTTCTAGTTTGGTTTATTCTACCTGGGAAGGGATTTAACTTGGTTTTGTGTATGTGTTGCTGAGCTTCTTTACTTTGGAGATTCATCTACTGCCATAGTTATTACTGAAGGACGTCTCTTAAGTACTAGTAGCTTTCAAGCGATAGTATGTGGACAAGATGGAACAACTAGGAAAAACAATTATCTTGTCTTAGCATTAACTTCCAAGTCCATTGAAGAGTTTAATGGGCTGGAGAAAGTGAGGATTTTTAACATGACTGTCTTCATGAACTCAGACCACATACCTCCTAATTTTGCTCTGAAGATCAACATTTTTAAGTAGCTATTTTATTATAAAGAACACTGGAGCTTAGGAAGTGCCTGGTGAACATACCCGTCATATGTCATTTCCTCCTTTTTTCTTTTTTTTTCTTTTTTTTCTTTTTTTTTCTTTTTTAATAAATAGCCCAGGTATTTAAGCTATTACTTTGTTTCTGTGGTTTTACCAATGCATAAATTGATCTGGAAATTCTGGTTTATATGAAGGTTTTATATGCCATTCAGAATCTCCTTTGGTTTTTTAATTGCTAAACCATATCACGTTCTTTTGCTTTAATGTGTCTTTCAAACCCCAAGCAAAGGAAGCAGACAGACAGGCATAAAAATCCTTGGGAAGTGTTTATAGCTCGCAGTGCACAAACAGATACTGATGGAATGTGAACACAGCATTGAAGAATGCAAGCTTTAAGGTTTTGTTTGGTCTTTTTAGGTCCTTGTGAAAAAATTCATGATGAAAATCTACGTAAACAGTAAGTATGTTTGTTGATATGTTAATGCAAATAGTGTTTCCAGTATGCTTGAATTTATTTTTTTTTTAAAACAGCTCAGCCATGACAAATTAGTTGCTTTTTGATTTACGTAAGCATTTGTTTAAATGTATAATATTCTCTTACCTTGAGCAAGAATTGGTAACATTGCAGGATTTGTTAATTATTGTTCATATGTTATGGATTGATGTGAGCTTTCATTTTTAAAATGTTTTAACAGATATGAGAAGAGCTCTCGTTTTATGAAAGTGGGCTATGAAAGAGACTTCTTACGCTATTTACAAAGCTTACTTGCAGAGGTAGAACGCAGAATTCGAAGAGGCCATGCTCGTTTGGCACTGTCACAGAATCAACAGTCTTCTGGGGTGAGTCTGGGAGATTCACTGAGGCAGTTTTTCCTCCAGATAGTGTCTTTGTGTTCTCTTCACCTTGTCTCTTCAGGTAAAATATATTGTTTTCCAGAAGATTCCTCGTGAATAAGTCTCTTCATCTGTTAGGGCTAGATGCAATCTGCTGACTAATGGACAAGCCCCAAGTGGCTCTGCAATCAGCAGGAATATCTCCCCTTTTTCTCCATCTCCGTTTCCTCAGAATCAGTATCCGTTTTCCACCCTGCAATATTAATCTGTGTCAAGTGTTGTATTTACCCTATTAACCTCAGTTTACCTTCTCTCCCTTAGTAGCATATTCTTCCTTCCCTACACCGGTAGTATCACTGTGAGTAGTAGCTTTACCGAAGTAGGGAAGTGCTGAAACACTTAGCTGCTGAGCAGCTAATGGAGCTAAATCCCCCTGTCAGCTGCCACACTTAGACAGTAGCCTCTTTCTGCTCCAGCAGCACCATTGGTGGGCAATGGTCAAATCACCAAAGTTTTGAGAAAAATACTTCTGTGCAACTTTTTCTGAGTTCCAAGCTGCATACTAGACAGCTGTTCATGAAAAGCTTAAACTGACTAGGAGGAAAATTGGGTGTGTTTACTCAACTTGTTTTCTCTTGTCCTCTAATGGATTTGGAGCAGTGTGTGTGGCCTGTGCTCTGAGAGTTTGACTGCTAGAGTAGCCTTGCTCCTTCTTGCTGCTCCAATTAATTGTTCTGTGCAAAGTCCAGTTGCTTCAGAAGGAGCTGTATCCAGTCAAGAGAGCTTATTGGCTGTGGAGTAGAGCAGAGCTTGAGGGGGGAGCAGATAAAAGGCTGTTCATGCAGGCTACAGAGAGGACACTGCTAACAAGCACATTTTAATGGAGTGAAATCGTTCTTGCATTTCTGCTCAGAAGTTAAATTTCAGAACCCACAGAACTTAGTCCTACTTGAGTGTCTGCAAAGATAAGTAATAGCTGCATGGCAGTTTCAGAGTTTAAGTTTAGGACTTTGAATTCAGATGCGTTATCTTTTATGGGCCGGGGCCTTGACACATTTTTGTTGATTTAGGAGGAATTGGTGTGACTAGGACTTGCTTCACTCGCAAGAGTAGAGTAAGCTGTGTTGAAGAGCGTTTTATGTTGGACTAGACTATTATTAGTAGCCCCTCATGGGAGAAGAGGCAGGAGGAGGTTATTTCTGAATGTATGAGATGATGTGTATTCTTGGGTTTTAAAGCTATTTTAACTGAAAATAACCCCAACCCAATCAACCAACCAAAACCACCCACACTTGTACTCTTCGGCAGGGAGCGGGACCTACTGGTAAAAACGAAGAGAAGATTCAAGTGTTAACTGACAAAATTGATGTACTTCTACAGCAGGTGAGGTTTTTTTTTTCCCCCTGTAACAGAGATTTTTTTGCTTTTGTTACTTGATTAAAAATTACAGTTGCTTTTTTATTGTCCTTTAGATTGAAGAACTGGGTTCAGAAGGGAAGGTGGAAGAGGCACAGGGAATGATGAAACTTGTTGAACAGTTAAAGGAAGAGAGAGAATTGCTGAGGTCTACAACTTCAGTAAGTAATCTGTTTGTAGATCTGTTTGTAGATCTGTCAGACTTACTTCAAAAATAGGTGCTATTAACAGTAGGTTAATAACCTGTCCATGCACTTAAGCCATGCAGGTTCTGTGCAAAATTTATTAGGCAATAATAGGATGTTTTAAATGCGTTCGTCCGGTGTGTTGATTTAGAATGCTACCTTCAGAGTGGGTTTCCTGCACACAAATGATGAAATGATTTACACAGCGGTCCTGGAGGTCAGTTTGCATCTTACTCTACTTCAGGTCTCAGTTAAACTTGGCTGTGTAGCCTCTGCAGTATCATTTTACTGAATTACTAATTTGACGGTTCCAGCAAGCCCTTGTGTCAGGGCGGTGACTAGAGAAGGCAAAGGTAATGTGTTAAGTAGCAGGTTCCTGTCAATAAAAAGTTTATGTTTAAACATTATATTTTGGTGTTTAATAATGTTCAAATCATGATTCCTGTTTTGTGGTGTTTGTTGTTTTTTTTAAAGTTGTTACACGTTGCAGGCAGTAGTGTTTGTGTCCATAATAAATAATTAATGGACATGGCACAGCAATAATCACTTGGTTTTATGTTGAAATTTCAGGGTGTTTCTCATATGTCTATTGAAACAGTGAATTAATTTGACCACCATCCTTTTAAATAGAAACCCAGCGTTCCTTTTTTTTTGTAATTCTTCATAGGATATTCTAACTTTTTCATTCTTTGATACGTATTCCGTAGTTACTCTGTAGCACTGGACATTACACTTGATGCCAGAGAACTTACCTGAAAACTGATTTTTATTTTCCTTACTTCTGAGATGGCAAGGAAGCTGCAAAGATGTCTGTGTGCATATTAATCCATTCCAGTGGGAAATTAAGTTTCTTTTCTGCATTTTCTAATTGACTCTTTGTGGCTTACTTGGAATGGGCGTATGTAGCCTGGTTTTGCCCTGTTCATCCTAGTTGGTGCCGTGCTCTGAAGAGAAGGCGCGCAGATACCATTCTCAGCTTTCACTAGTGCCTGGGATTTGCCAATAGTAACAGTAAAGTTCTAAACTTCGTCACTGGCTTCTGGCTAAAACTTCTTTTACTTTATCAAATCCTTTTCTTTTGCAGACAATCGAGAGCTTTGCAGCCCAAGAAAAGCAAATGGAAGTTTGTGAAGTTTGTGGAGCCTTTTTAATTGTGGGAGATGCACAGTCCAGGGTAGATGACCACTTGATGGGAAAGCAGCACATGGGTTATGCCAAAATAAAAGCTACTGTAGAAGATTTAAAAGTAAGTTCTCCTTTGGTTATTGAATGTTAAAAAATCACCTGGATGCTTCCTATGGTAAATAAAAGGCTGTCCAGCGGACTTTCTCAAGTGGGTGAAATACACCAAAGATGGTATATGAAAACCCAGTGGAATCCTACACTGCACATTTAGCATTGTGCCTGCACTGATATTCTTTGTTCTCTGTGATTGCCATAGATAAAAGCAAAGATATAAATTCAGGTGGGATTTTTTTGTGGTCTTTGTAAAGAACTGCAATGCGGCCTCTGTTCCTGTGAGAATGACAAGCCAAAAAAGTTGTGCAAGACAAAGGATCTCTGTTTCAGGGATTTTTAGGAAGTGCTTCTATGTGGGCTGTGCTGTGTTGGGGAGAAAAAAAAAAAAAAGAAAAAAGCTTTTATGTCCTCAGAATGTATAAATTAGGTTATGATTTATCTTGAGTAATCTTCATTTCTTCCTGCAAACTTGTTTTTAAGGAAAAGTTACGAAAAAGAACAGAAGAACCTGACCGCGATGACAGGTTAAAAAAAGAGAAACTAGAACGAGAAGAGAGAGAGAAAGAGAGGGAACGGGAAAGAGAAGAGCGGGAAAGGAAGAGACGACGTGAAGAAGAAGAAAAGGAAAAAGAGAGGGCTCGTGATAGAGAGAGACGTAAACGGAGTCGTTCACGGAGTAGACATTCAAGCAGAACATCTGACAGAAGATGCAGCCGTTCACGAGACCACAAAAGATCAAGAAGCAGAGAAAGGAGGCGGAGCAGGTGCATTTGTGTGTTGGGAGGGGTGGCTTGATCTGTCAGCCTGGGTCACATCACTGTTCTCATCTCTCAGTGAAGTCAGACTTTACTGGTTCTGAGGATAAGCAAGTTTTGCTGCCTGTCACTGTTTCTCTCCATCTTTGGAAGTAGATGACACCACTGTGATAGAAGTGGTCTCACAAAGGAGCTTGTATTAGACAAATGCTTCCAAAGAACAGTCTTGTTTTGTTCCTTAAGTTGGTCTTTAAATCATAGTAGTGGATGTTTTTAAGCTATGTGGTTGAATATTTGAGTAAATGAAGATGATGATAGATACGAGGTCAGGACTTACGTATTGAGAAATATCTACATACTGTATGCTAAGGCTTGTTTTAAATAGTTGTTTTCTGCAAATTATCAATGTATTAGAAAGTGCTACTGGTTTACTACTTTTTATCTTCTGAGTTAGAAAACACCAGCTGACATGTAAAGTTTTGAAATGTTCTCTGTATGTTAAGGAGTCGTGACCGAAGAAGAAGCAGAAGTCATGATAGATCAGAAAGAAAACATAGGTCTCGCAGCAGGGACAGGAGACGATCAAAAAGCCGAGATCGGAAATCCTACAAGCACAGAAGCAAAAGCAGAGAGAGAGAACAAGACAGGAAGTCAAAAGAAAAAGGTATGTTTGTGTGGACACGTGAGTTCGTATCAAATTCTGAAAGTGATCTTTCCCTAAAGTCGCAAAAACTATTAAGTCCTTCAGTGAGTGACCAAAAGTTCTTCTTAGCATCAAATCAGATCTGTTTTTATAAGCTTTATGTGTTGCTTTTAACCAATTGGAAGCATTTTGTTTGTTCCAGTTAATGCACGTGCGTGTGTATGTACACTCCAGAGTCCACCTCTTTTACCTGTTACAGTAGTTACTAAAAGATTACCACTTTGTCTGCAAATTGTGTGAGGATTTTGATGTATTTTAAGACCTGTTTACCTTTAGAAAATCATAAGCCTATAATCAGATTTTCCTGAGAGCGAGTATCTTCTATTCCTACTGCTAGCAGATAGTTCTGTGATTACCCTTTGCTGGTGCGTGTTTTGTGGGAGATGGATGGCTGGTTTTTAACTTGTACCATCTATGACTTCTCTACACTATAATGTTTCCTTTATTTTTCCTTTAGCAGTCCTTTTAAGTTGTTGGGTTTTTTTCTAATCTATGAATGCAGTCCAAGATACATCTTGCAGTATTTCTGTAATGCTCTAAATTACAATTTCATGCCCTCTCCCCAATCTCCTGCTCTTCCCCCCCACCCCACCCCCTTTTCCCCATGTTTTGTTTGTTTCAAGAAGTGAGATTTGCTTTGTCAGTGTTAGGTGAGTCTCAGAGGAATGCTCTGTTACAGTGGCCTGGGAACCCTTTTGTAGCGGTCCATGCCATGTGCAGCAGCATTGGTGGTGGCTCCCTGCTGCATCGAGGGCTGGTGTTCAAAGCTTTAACTTTAGGTAGGGTTAAAAAGAGCTACAGAGTGAACACTACAGATTGGCATTCTGTGAAAAAATACTAATTCGCTGTTACTGCTAGATTTTCCCCTTCACAAGTCTTTTGGAACTTCTGAAGGAATGCAGTACTAACTTCTGGCTCTCTTGGGGTGCTGACTAATGTCCAGTCTGAACCAGCCACCCCAGTTGATTACTGTCAGTAACGGGTGAAACAATTCTGTTGTGTTTCGGAGGTGCTTCCGGGTTCTCTGGAATGAAAGGTGCCACGTGCATGTTTCTGGGTTGCATAGGCCTGTTTGCCCTGCCCTTACTTTTCCCATTAATTAGTTCCCAAAATGTTGGTAATGCTTGAAGTATTTTTCTTGTCTGACTTCCTTGGACCATTTTAATTTTTCTGGAGTATACTATGGTGCATCTTTAGTATTGATTCGTCTCTCGTTTTGCTTTGCTCTTTAAAAGCCAGGGGGTTTTAGGTGCTTGCTCTTTGGCAGTGGAACTGATGTGTAGTGTTTAAACTCGGAGTCGGTATTGTAGCCTGTATCTGTCCATTTGTTACTTTATTCCTACCTGATACTGTGCTTTTTTTGCCTACTTTATGAACTGGTACTTAGTCAACAATGTCCTACTCGGTATTCTGTGTGTACCTATGCATATCAATAACTGTGTTCTTATTTATTCAGATTATTTGGTCTGGTTTTGAGCTTAATGGCTTTTAAGTTCTTTCCTCAATCCTTCCTTAAATAGAGGAGCTAGCGAACTTTCTTCAACATCTAGATATTTAAGTTTTAACTTGACTGATTTCCTTGCTGGCCGTTTTATTTGCTGCTTGCTACTTTCTTCCTCCAGAAATGAGAACAGTGAGGTGATGCTATGAGCTGTGATGAAAATTCCACCTGGGAAAATCAATTACTTTTCTTGACTATGTAATCATAACCTTTGTGGAAACACAAATAGGCCTTAGAGCAGGACTGTAATGCTGAAGAAGTCTGTGTTTTTCCCTTTGTTGGGAAAAATTTGTAATTAACAAGAAAAAAAAAAAGAAAGGGAGAAAAAGTTTAAAAACCAGTAGTATTTAACAAGCAAACATTGAATTTCTATGATGAAGCTGTAAAAACCATTGCCTGCTCATGTTTGCAGTGTGGCAGTTGGGTAGTTGGCTTTAGAGGTTCTGAAGCGTGTGGCTGGCTACCTGCTCTGCTGGTTGCACAAAAAGAAGTGATGTTGAAGAAAAGACTTAACTTACTACATTTACTGCTCCATTGGGAAAACTGGCTTCAGAATCTAATTGTCTCTGTCTCCACCACTGATCTACAGTTCTAAAAGTAAGCAAAGTCCTGGCTGCAACTACTCATGATAGCACCTTTCCTCTTGAAATGTCAGGCAGCTTTAAAAACATGAATCTTATTAACAGGGGAAAAAAGAGCAAGGCACAGTTGCCCAAGACTTGCTATTGTTACACATTAAATTAGTGCCATACTTTGAAAATTCAGAAGTCCTGGCTTCTTGTTCACTGAAATACTGTGGAATACCTTTAAGGTGGTAAGAAAAAATGCTATATGGAGACACTTCATTTCTGACTCAAGTTTCAGGAACAGGAATACATTTGGAGGGAGCCACCAGCCGTAAACAGCACCCAAGCATTAGCTTAATATAAACCAGGGGAACACAACTAATGTTTAAGTAAAGTAACTTCAGAGAAGTGGAATAAATCAGGTGGGTGGTTTGTTTTTACCAAAGAAAAACATCTGTTCTGAAAGTACCTTCATTTTCTGAAGGGTTAATACTGGCACATGCCTCCAGACCACTTAACTTGGCTCTTTACCTTCGTTAATACGGATTCGTATGCTTGGATAAAAATAATTATATCTGTGATTGTGTTTTCATGTTAGTGAATAAACCTTACCAAATACTGTCAGAACACCCAAACTCGCAGTAATACTGGATATTATGTTTGACTGATTTTTGCGTTCTCTGAAGAGTAAAACCATTCACATTTATCTTGGTAAGAATTCTCACAAAAGTTATCTCAGTTGCCAACGAAAATGTGCATGCGTTGAATCAGGAAGCAAAGTCAATATTATGTGATTATACCTAATAGATCACAGCTGAAATAATTTAAACAGTTTCAGCAGCAAATTAATTGTCTGTGGTTTTAAAGAAAGAAATCTTACCGATTGACAGTACAGGGGAGGAACTTTAACTGTTGCAGATACCCCAGGAGCTGAAATAAGTTCAGTTATTGGGCTACTTGTTGAATACACTTTCTCAGTTCTGCTTGGCAAACTGGAGGTTTGCTATGGTAAACCCACTTTATTATTTTAAGTTTTTAGAAGAGTTTCATCTTTCATACCACAGCTTAATAGTAGTTGGTGTTTTTTTTAACCTTAAACAAAATTATCCTTCCTGACCAAATTCAAGAAACAAACAAGACAGAACAAAACCCTGCACACTGCACATCCATAGGGCTATTAAGATCTACCATATCTACATAGGACAGAAGATAAGATTATTGGACTGACTACTAGTCCTCTGCGGGGAAACAAGACTACTATTCCTCAGTGGATCTACGTGTGCACCGGAGATACCTATAAGACACAAAAAGAAGACTTTTTAACAAGGTTAGTTAGAGTGCAATCTACCTGCGGAGTTGCAAAACCGAGGGCAGACAGGTACAAAATTCTTAGTTCTTCAGTTAGCTTTTTGCCGTGGCTGCGTGCTTCCGCCGAGCACCCTGCACTGGATGTGCTGCTGCAGATGAAACCTCAGTCGTAGTGTTCGTCAGGCAGTTGCCCTCATTTCTCTGCGAGGGATTTACCCCTCTCTTTGGTGGTCTGTTTTAAACCAAACAAGTTGGGATGTTGCTTCTGTTTAAAGCTGAATTTCTACTTTGTCTTCTGGAATATAAAAGTGTGTTATGCCAGTCTAGGTGATAACATTATTTTAAAGAGCTTTTTTCAGTGTTTGATCTGTATGCTCCTGTGTTGGGGATGTGTGTATATATACATTTTTATATTATTTATTTTAATTGCCCGGATAGCAGGGAATAATCAGAAAAAAAAGAGCATGAATGTTGTTCTGTATGATGACATCAGAGAGGTTGGTTTTTCAGATTATTTTTTTTTCTCTCCAAAGTGTCTTTACTGATCAAAGGTTGAATATTACGGTGTGAAATAATTGATATTTTTATTAAATTTGCAAATACTGAATTTACGAATGAGGCACGCAGCTCTAATACTGAATGTTTTTCTTCCCGTGGAAAGATTTTTACTTCTGGCTTCCTTCTTTTTTCCTCGATAATCTTCAAAGAGATGGGTTTTTCAGCAGCATAGCAAACTCTTCAGTCTGCTTTCCAACTCCTGATGAAATTGTGGGGTCCTTCCCATCTTGCTGTTCCTTTGCCCTTGGAAAATAGTGCTCGTTATACATCTTCCAAACTGTGTCCCCAAGCCTTTTTCATGAGTGGATTATAAATGACTGCTGGTTGTATAGAACTGAGAATGAATAATGCTGACAAGCATGCAACTTCTGTGACATCCTGTACAGTAATTTTGTCACTGTGAGCCCCACCTGCAAAGCTAGCGGCTCTTAATATTTGTTTCCCCAAGTATTCGATTGTATTGATACATTTGATAATGTGCTGATGCATTGTCCCATCACTCCCTTCTGATTCTCTTTCCAAGAATCGTATTTACTGAGAATTGTAAATCAAAGAAGGCCATACACATAGTAAATTAAAACCTGGGGACGAAAGCGTCGCCGTAAGTAAGGCAGCCAGGCACCATAATGACATATTTGCCTAACTTCCCGACGGCCTCTTTCCCTCCAGTTTATCTATTCAACAGACGGCTGAGCAGCTGCCTCTGTTAGGAGGTCTGTTCTTACTCCTCTTCTCCCTGCCCTGTACTGTGCCCTTTGACCTTTTTTTGTACCCTTTCCATTCCAGCATGGTAGGCTGAAGCCTATTTCTGTAACTTGAGTATTACTGTTATTGCTATAGAAAGTAATTATCCCAGTTTGTATGCAATGTATATCTCACATGTGCAATGTTTGTTTTTACTTTGAAATCCATGGTCAATGTCTTCTTTCATGGCAGAAAAGAGGGGATCTGATGATAAAAAAAGTAGTATGAAGTCCAGTAGTCGAGAAAAACAGAGTGAAGACACAAATACAGACTCGAAGGAGAGTGATACTAAGAATGAGGTCAATGGGACCAGTGAAGACATTAAATCTGAAGGTGACACTCAGTCCAATTAAAACTGATCTGATATGACCTCAGATCAGACAGAGGTAAGTGCATTATTTCAAACTTTGATTAGGGCTTTTTGTTACTGTTTAACAGTGCAGCGTAAGTATGCACAGATGAAGATGGAACTAAGCCAAGTAAGAAGACAAACTAAAGCACCTTCTGAAGGAAAAGACAGTGTAGTCCTGCAAAACATTTTGAGGTACATTGTTTTGTCTCAGCTATTTTGTAGCAGACTCGTGCCCCCCATTAGTGTGCCTCTTTGGGACATATTTGTAATATAGTCACCATAGAAAAATTAATTATCCTTTTTTATTTGTAGGGATTTTGTTATCGTTTTTTTTAAAAAAAAAAAAAAGTTGAACTGTTTTTGTATTTAAGTCCATATTGTGTTGGTACATCAGCAGAAACTTTTGCTTTAATACTTAATATTTGAGGCACATGTTGGACTACTTTGTTTTCATATAAACTGCTAGTATTTCTTTGTCAAGGATGTTTCTAGTTTTTTTGCTTTATTGCCTTGCATTCTAATGCAGTTTGTTCTGTAACTCGAGAGCCAGTAGCATTGGATTGATGGAAGTGTAGGGTTTATGAATTATTGCAGCTGACTACCATACCTCACACAGCGTTGGTGTTGTGAGCGGCCCATGAAAAGCCAAATTAAAAATCAAGGATTCAGTCAAACTAAGCAGGTACTCATGCCAGGTACTCCTTTCTCTACCCACATCCATGTTTGAATGCTGTTGCCTGTAATCTTTAAGCTTACTGTTGTGTTTTTGATTTTCGAGATAGTGAAAAGGACTTTTTGTGTATTGTGTGACTTCTGTAAATCTGATGTTAACAGAATGGAATTTTCTTTCAACTGTATGTAGGGATGCAGTGCTGCCCAGAATTAGATATCTTTAAAGAGTTTAAAATGCAATAAACACTACATAATAATCGCCTTGTTACTTTCAATGCAATTCAAGTCTTTAAGAGGTATGTGCTTAATATTTCCTACTGTGTAGGAGACTTTGCAGTCAGCCCTAGTACAGAGTGAAATGGCTGATAACAGAGTTCTAAGGCAAATGTAAATGCAAAGACAGATGCCACCAGATGTTTACAATGTTCATGGCAAGAATGTTTGCTGAAAATCTGTCTGTGGAAATGAAACAGCTAAACAATAGGAGATACAAATAGTGTATTAAAAGGAAAACTTGGAAGTTTTTTCCCCACTGTTGATGTAGCTTTCTTACCCTTGCAGAAGGTCTTTAGTTGTATTCCTGAAATAAGGGACTAACAATGGAGAGTACAGCTGATAAATGAGCTGCTTGCAACATAATTTGTTACTGTAGTTTCATTATTTACGCTAGGAACTCTTAAACACTTAATGTTGATTATTAAACCGTGAATGCTACGTTATTGCTTCGAAAGCCAGCCATGTGCAATGTTGACATTTCTGTAGAGTTAAGCTGACAGCTAACAACTGGGCCAATATATAGGAATGGTAAACTAAAGACGCTTAGTGCTGTTTTAATTGTCTGCTTTCCCAAAATTTTGCATTATAGGACTACTACGTGAAGAGTCTGCGAAGACGGCGGAAGACAGCTTAAACTGAAGATCTGCTTTAAAATGAGGTGAAAGAAAGCTGTAGTGGCGTAGAAAATTATAAAGTTGAGTTAGAATTTTTTTTTTATAAAGTTTAATTCAGGACTGGTGTTTCCTCCCAGAGTTCAGAAAGATGTGTTGATAATAGCACATATGCTACTGAGAATATTAAGTCCTGTATCCTTTTTTTTCTTTAAGACTTTTTAAGATAAGAAACCAACATAACCCGAACACATGGCTTGCTCAGTGTTTAATTGCAAGTTTTCATTCTTGGACTTTAAAACACAAAAATAAATGTTTAGTATTTGTGTGAATCGAACTAAAATGAATCCCATTTTTACAACTAAGCTATTCCTAGCTTCTTGATATATGAGAAATGGAAATAAAGTATCTTTGAATTTCTGTTACAAACTTGATTGTCTCTGTCATTGAACGTTTAATATTAAATAAGTTTCTTTCCTAATAAATCTACTCATGTCTTCAAGCTTAGTCCATTAATTTGGATGCTTAGTTATTCTGTGGTGTTTGCGGGCTCGGGGGTTTTGGTGCCATCAGTTACTGTTTCATTTCAAGCCTACTTTTTCAGCACTTGGACAACTGCTGTGATCTGCATCCCCTAAAAAGTCAGGCTTATGTGGCAGTTGGTTAAGAAATTCTAGAAATCTCACAATAAAAACCTAGACCTTTAAGCCTTTATACAGCAGTTAAGACTTTTCCAGCATTATCAGAAAGATACCCCTGTTGAGATCGACCATCAGACTGCCTTAGATTTGCATTGGAGTGTGTTTGGAATAATACTTAACACTGCAGTTGGTAAACGTGCAGTCTGCCTGCCAAAACAGACAGAGGGGGAAGGAGACGTGCCTTTACCCCTTGCACCTTCCATTGCACGTATTTGTTTGTGTTTTCCTTTCCTTATTTGGCAGAGGTCTAAATGATAAAATGAGCTACCTTGAGTAAATTGGACTGGGATTGAGATTCTGATGTGTCTGATAGGAGTCCTCTCTGGTGCATTGAAGACAAAGGAAAAATTGTGTCTTCCAGACCATAGGAAACACTGTACCTTTTAGTAGCTGCCTTCAGATGGGTCTGTAATGAGCGTCTCTGCAAGATTCAGCTGTGTGAAAACTGTCATCGTCACAGCACAAGCCCAAGATAAATATCAGCTCAGATTTTCTAGGAATGTTAAGCAAAAGGCAGGTAGCTTATTTAAGTAAGCACCTCGTACCTGCTTTCTCCAGACTGGTTTTGTAACATCAGATGTTAAAAATGTACTGGCCCATGACTTTTTGAGGTTGTGTTACAATTTTACAGTGTGCTGCCCACTCTAGAGGGTCATGTATCATCCCCCCAGCAGCCCCTGAAAAAGCAAGAGATCTGGGTACTTGAAACAACCGGTATTTTAATATAAGTGAAGAGTAGCAATGTCAGTTCGGTACAAGTTTGTAGTGCAAACAAAAGTTGTCCTTGGAAGAACAGTCAGTTTTGTAAACTTAGTTTTAGTTGTCATACCAACGGTTCATTGTTCAAAGAAAAATAAAACCCAACAAAAACCAGTTAACATAACTAGTGTGCCTTAGAGTTTATCAAACTGCATAAAACATACAAAAATATTTCTCTGAATGCATAGACTTACTGTTATTACAGTCTGATGATGATTAAAGGTTTAGTCTTAACCACATTAGCAGTTATTCTTGGTGGAAACTAGAGCAAATAAAACTTTTCTTTTTTAACCAGCTGCTCCTATAGCTTAATGTTCAGTAATTAGTAGAGGTGGTCTTTACACTGATTTCCTAAACAAAGGAACTGAAAAGAAATTCGTTAAATGGCTCAAAATTAAGAGTGTCTGTTACTGGTTTTTAAACCCGTTATTGCATATGCTCTGAACTCGCTTCCAAGCTGTGCTGGGAAGATAAATACACAATTGTTAAAATAAACTCCTTTTTTGTCCTACAAGAAAAACAAAGCGGGAGCCACAGTTGGCAAATTTTACTTCACACTGTGTCACAATCTTGAGCTTAACAGCAGTTGAATTGGGTTTTAAAGTAGCCCGGCTCCTGGGTAGGGAAGGGCCAGGACTGGAACGGGCAGTTAGCGGCGCTCACTTGATAGGATGTACACAGAGCAAGTGGGAAGGGATGGTAATTACTTGGAATGCACTCAGCAAGAATTTTTAAGCGTAAGTAACTTGGTGAAAGCCTGAACCCAGAGCCAAGCGTCTCTGCTGCTGGCAGAAGGGGTTTCTGTGTTCTCCTGACACACGTTTCCTGGCCTCGCCTGGAGGAGCAGCTCCTGTGAGGGTAGAGCAGCCAAGGCAGCCATGCTGCTCCTACCAAAACATGGTGGTTGTGCTATTTATGGTCTGAGTGTCTGTGTCACGCTCCAGATCACAACCACCGCTGCATCAGCCGCGCATAAACTGCTCTAGTGCAGCTTCAGAGAGCAGGGATGGAAGGAAGATCGATACTACTAGGGGGAAATACACACAAAAAAAGCAGCTCACGTCCAGAAAAAACATCCTCTCCCCTCCACCCACACCAGGTAAGGTGTTGGGTGTGAAGGTCATCATCATCGTTTTTGGTTCAAAGGAAAACAAAAAGCCTCCTAAGCTGTAACTTTGCAGACACCCACATTAACAAGAGAAGCTTCAGGCTGTTAATACTCCCACAAGGCTGTGACCTAAATTCTTTGTTTGGACTAAAAGGGAGTGACTTCAAGGTGTGTTTTAATGATGACTTTTGCCATTCATAAAACCACAGCTGGATGTTTTCATTTCCGACTTTGCTTAAATGCAATTTAAGCAGCCTAGGCTTGGTTTTTTTTCCGCCAGAAACCTCCAGCTGAAAGCACCTGGAGGCATTGGGCCCTTTTCGTGCTCTTCTGGGTAAAACTCTGGCCATGATGTCAGAGTGCTAGCAGGCTGTGCAACATGCACAGCTGCAGATTAGTTCTTTGCTAGGTTCCAGTTCAGGGTGGCTGAGGAGGAGCGTGGTCTGTTGCAACACCCCGAGGCTACACTGTTGTGCTTCTGCTCCTCACACAGCAGGAACTGACCACACACCTGTAACTGGTCTGTGAGGATGGGCCGTAGAGGAGGTACCTGCCATAACAGTCCTGAGGTTTGGTGTGAGTCATGCATCGTCTACTCACACTGATGGGAAAACAAATAAAACCAGGGACGCGGGTTTGTGATCTCCTCCCTAGCTCCTGAAACATAAGGGCTTGCTTTTGAAAGGGCACTTTAACTTGCTCTGTGACTTAAATGCTCCGTAATTAAGAGAGGCTTCTGTATTTTTTTGTGGATGCCATCGCTTAAGGAAAGGAACAAACATTTAAATGTGGACACTCTTAGTCCACTTATTTTCAGCTCAGTGCAAGTTTTCTTCCTTTCACTTCAGTGCATTAAGTATTTATCTGCAGCAGGCAAGACAACACGTCGTGGTAACGCTTTGTGAAGGGACAAGAGATTAAGGACTCGCAAGTTATACATTTTTAAAGAGCAACTGTTCACTGTGTGCCAAATCCCCTCTGACGTTTAACTTCATCAGAAAGTTTAAAAAATACATATATACACACACAATTTCTTATTTGGTCAGAGAGTGGGAGTACTCAACATACTTTTCACATCAATAATTCTTTCCTGCCTTCCGTTGCCAAATACAACCGAGAAACTTCATTGAAATATATTGGAAGCATCTGATTTTTAGTAGACAAATGAGGTATCCCTTATCTGAATACAGTATCAAGTAAAAAAATAAAAGCAAAGGGGATATTAAATATAAAAGATAAACTATTAGTTAAAATAGTAACCCTAACAATAACTTAAGGTTTTACACACATTTCATTCCCTGCCTTCAAAAGGCAGCAGCGTCTAATTACCAGGTTTTCACACTCTAGGTGTACGTAGCAGAGTCAATACGTCAGCTTCGATGCTCGGGTGTTGTAGCACGGCCTGTCAGCCAGAGCTGACGCAGCGTTTCGGAACGGAGAGCTGTCGCTTTTCAGGAGAACCAGCTCCAGCTCTTGGAAGTCCTGAAGTCTGGCGACATCCTTGTCCTTTTGAAGAACAGACAGAGCTACGTGTTACTTCTAAACGTTACGGGGTTATTACTATTTCTAATAACGGCTTAAGGAAGTCAAACTAAAATGCCAGGGAGGTCACACCCAATGACAGGAATAAATACTGAAAGAAAAACAGTCCTACTGGTGTACACTTCCAGAGCATGTTGGGTTTTCTGATTCCTTGAACCGTAAGGGTTTTTTTCTCCTTGAAGCTCATTGTGATTTAACAGTGTGCATGTCACTTAACTTAGAGTGGTGACCAAAGGCATTTCATTTACGGACCTCCAGAATAAGTAGTTATGGAACAGCAAAGCATCCTCATTTGTTAGCAGTGTAGCTTTAAATTACATGCCTCTTTGTTGGTTTTTTTTTCCCTTGCTATTTGTTCTTTTGGGGCAAGCAAATGGTGAAGCAGTATCTGCCCATTACGGTAAAAGCACTAATGCACTTTCTGATACATTTTAAAATAAAGTCAAGCTGTAGTTTTATACACTTTAGGAGCTGAAATACTCTGCTTGATTTGACAAGAATATTTTTGAGTGTTAAAAAAGTCCAACATCCTTTTGCATGTGTGAGCTTCAGCCAGTTTTAGTTTTTTAACACAAGGCTGTGTTTTGCCAGTCTATACAAAAATACCTTTTCCAACATCTGCAAAGTCAATCTCTGATTTCAACTCTTACCTTTCTTACCAGTGTATTAGGTAATTTTCTGATCTTCTCGACATGTTCTGGATTAACGCCCAATTCACAGCAACTCACTCGGAGCAGATCTCGATAGGTCAGTTCTTGTCTGTCCAGTTCAATTTCAATGAAGTCATTGTCTCTGAGGTTCTGGACTCTTACCTTAAGCACAAGTTCTGATTGAGAAAAAGATTAAAAAGGTATGGTTTTTTTCCTTCAAAAAACCCCAAACTAACCCAAACCTAGCAATAAAGTATTTACCGTTATCTTGAATTCAAATTTTATAGTGCAGCTTATTATCTCACTGAGAAGTACTGTGATAATAATAATAATAGAAGCTTCCCTTTGAACAGCAAGAAATACCCAGCAGAGCCACTTTTACAGACTTAAAAACCTGATCCATCCAGTCACAAAGTCAAGTTGTTCCCAAATTACCAGAGGTGCATTTGATGCTGTATAATGAAAGTGCAAAATTTGGGGTTTTATGTTGCCTGGATTGATCTTTCCATTGGTTTGCAAAGTATTATACCATGTTTAAAATGCAGTGCGACAGTTATTTTACTTTGCAGAACAGGAAAAAAATAAAGGAGTTCTGGGTCCTTTTGGCCAAAGAATTTAACATCTCTGCCTCTATCCCACAAGCCTGAAAGTGGAATGATTCTTTAACTTCACCTTGCACTCAGTAACAAAACCATGGAACAGAATAGAATAGAAGGCTGGGAAATGACACTTCATTACCTTGCATGTTATATGGGAAAGTTCCAGTAAAGAAAAAGGGCTGCAACGCTGGCGCGGGACCCGTGGGCGAGCTGTCGGTTTGCAGAGGTACAGCCTGTTTGGACGCCGCCGATGAGAACAGAGCTGTGCCGCCAGGCGTGGGCGGATGGCGAGCGGGGCCGTTTGGGGCTTCGGGGCCGTTCGGGGCTTCGGGCTCGATGTGTTTTGGTGCTGCGAGAGCTGCAGTTGGGGCAGGCGACTCCTCCGCAGCGTCCAGGGCGGGGAAATCCTCTTCGCTGGGGCATGATGTAGGTGAGCGCACGCTTTCGGCCCGAGCGGCCGATGAACAAGGGCTCGATTCACACTGGGAAGCAGAAGAGGTGGAAGCACTGTCGTTCTGGGACTCGGCCAAGCTGTCTGGAATGCCGTCCCCAGAGTAAACATAGGGGAATGGCGGGCTGGCCAAGTAGTTTGCGACAACTGGCAACTTTAAATCCTTCGCACCTTCACATTCCGTTTCTTCCTCTACTAATGGAAGTTCAAAAATGGAGCGTAGGGGATGGAGAGAGAAAAATATCCACCATGTTACTGGATAGAACCTCCTCATTTTGAATACAGTTAGTTTTCCTATTAGGTCTTAAAACTACGTCACATCCTGAGGTCATCAAAGGATGATACCGATATATCATAAGCATGTAACACATGGAAGGCAAGTAGCTGTCAAATGAAAGAAAAACCTAGAACTGTCTACCCTGGATTGTGTTCTTTAAAAGCAAAATGGGGAAAAATACAGGACACAAGTAATTTGCCACGAATTAAGGCCCAGAGCTGAGCACCTTTCCCAAAAGGAAACAAAAATGCTCCTGCAAAGCACACGCCATTCCTTTGGTTGTGACTGTTGTAATCTTAGCCATGATTTAGCTGCAACTCCCTTTAAGATCAGCACGCACTGCCAATGTAAGAGCGTTATCGCTGTAGAGAGCAACTGAAGTGCAATTAGCAGAAGATCGAACATCAGCATTTCCAAAGGTGAAGTACTTAAGAATTTTCATCTGGAGCACGGTAGCTAGATGCTACCAGAAAGCGGCACTGGCAGCGTTCAGGAGCATGACGTACATCTAACCAGGCTGGCTGTGCATGCGAAAAGTGTAAGATGACAGAATTATGGAGCAAAAAGTAATCATACTGCAAGTCACAGTGTAACAAAATGCTCAGAAGCCATAACTTCTGAAATGCTGCGGTCGTTTGGAATGGATTTGTAAGATCTCTTATGGTCAGACAACAATCAAATTGCACAATTGTGCAAGCCTCCAGCTGCAGCCTGCATGCTAATGAGAGCAAATAGGACTGCAGCAGCACAGCCTCCAAAGTGTACAGCTCTTCAATCTCCTGATTACACAGCTCACAATAAAAGGCCTTCCTACCTGAAATCCCCAAGTCTTTTGTCTGAGTATGAATCACAGTTATATATCGGAGCTAACTAATGAGATACAGTAGTCCTGGCCAAAGTTTTGGCAATCTACCGCCTCGGATGAAAGCACTAAAAACGCTTTAGACCAAGAATTCTAGGTGACTTTTAAGATGGGAACAGTACCTCCCAAAATCTTCCGGATGTCCGGTTTTGAAGTTAACTGTGCAGCCAGCTCTCCTTCAGCGGTGAGGATCTGCTTATTGGCACCAGCATCCAGCAGGCAGGACACCACCTGAGCGTGGTTCCTCTTACAGGCCCAGTGCAAACAGGTCCTGCAGGAAGGAAGCAGAAGGGTTGTCAGCATCCTCAGACAGGATTTGAGGATCTGTCGCCCTGGCTCTTCATGCTCCTGTCCTAATTCAGCTCGGCTGCACGCAGAGTGACAACTGGGAATAAAGTTTCCTTCACTGCATCACTTTTTTAACGTTATGACTCTACTATAATTCTGCAGGGCAAGCGCCCCCTCTGCCTCGCTGCAGCGTAAAGAGTGACTGCTGCCGTCCGGACGAGACAGGACATGAGCAACTTCAGAGGAGAATCTCCAGCAAACGCAAAGTGACAGGTGGAAGGAGAGTGCCCTCCTTTTATTATGATCCTCTTTAGCAGTAAAGCTCAAAGCCTCCCGAGATTAGCATTTCCTTTTTTGTAAAGAGGAAAACGAAGGAATAGAAGAGCTGCATCCTCCGAGCAGCTCTCCCCACGTCTAACGGGGGGTGCCCAGCCTCGTGTGGGGCGCCCCGAGTCCAACCCACGTCTAGCCGAACACGCCGTGCAAGGCAAGGGCAGCGCCAGCCGGGAGCCGGGCCCGGCAACAGCCCCGGGCCTGCCTGCGGGAACCGACCCACCCGGGACGCACGTACCGNCAGGGGCAGCCGCGGCCGCTGTCTTGCCCCAGGGCAAACCGGCCTGGAGGGGAACCGAGCCCCCAGCGCGGGTGAAAACACCCAAACTGAGGCATTTCCTCTGCAGGTTTCTTTCCACCCGCCCTCGCCGCCCTGCCGGGCGAACAGCCCTGCGCCGGGGGCAGGAGGGGAGACGGCTCCCGGCGAAGGGGGACAAAGCTGCGATTCGAAATCGCCTGCCCGGCTCTCTTTGGGACGTTTTTACCCGGCTGAGCCGCCGCAGCCCGGCGGACACCGCGGGCTGTGGCCGGGCAGGTGTCCCCGGAGCGGCTTCAAACGCCCTGGGCTGGAATCGAAACCCGCCGGGGGGTTCCCGGGGCACCCCCAGCTCTGGCACCTCCGATTCGCAGCCCTTCCCTCGCTGGCGCGTTGCTCACGCTGTTAATCAAATCACTGCAGCCTGTTGTTGGGGAGCTCTTATTTTTAACTCCAGGGTTTCTATTTTGGCATCGGTGTCAGCCACCAGTGAGCAAGTTGCACTAAACTGGGGTTTTTTCATTACCTCCCTTTTATTGCTTACTTTTCTTATTAGCGACATTATTTTTAACCTACCATTTAATTTAGGACTTGAGTTGCAGTTGCTTTGAACTGCCATGTCCCTACTGTGGCACTTGTGGCGATTAGGTGAAGACTTTGCCTGCAGCATTTACCGCCCAAGCGCTTCCTGGGTATCAATATAAATGCAGCTTCAGAACACAGAAAAGGAGGAACAATCATCTTGCTTTTAATCATCTTCCTTTTAATCAGTCGGGAAAAGCTGAGGCCCACGAGCTAGACCTTTCTGTTCAGCATCCCTGCAAACTGCCCTGGGGAGCGCCGGAGGGACACGCACAAACAGCGGTGACATTTTTAACTAACGTGACAAAGGTTACACGGTGACTCGGTGGCATTTTCCTAACACCAGATCACATGCTGTTGGATCTCACGCAACAGGCTGAGCAAAAAAATTTTGCCCAGCTTATGCCAAAAGGCACAACCAACTCTATGAGAAATAATTTGATGTAGAGAATGGTTTTAAAATGAGGTTTGCCCGGGGAAAACTGCAAATTCAGAGACCTAGAAGATCAACCTTCAGCTGGGTGCTGTTGTGCCCTGGATGTTTTTATTTTAACTCTCTTCCTTTTTCACTCAAAGCTGTCTTAAATAATCACACTTTTCAAACTGTCATCCTTTTTATCTATTTGTAGCGTCTGTGGCATAAATTTGTGAAATGAAGCCAAGGCCTCACACAAATGTGGGGAGCTGGCGGTACGCCCCAGGTAGCACGCTGCGAAAGCTTCAAATCCCGACTTATTAAATCTGGGAAGGGATAAAGTGACAAAATAGCCTTTTCCAAAATGAGACATCTCAGATTGATGGGGAAAAGCTGTTCAGGAGTCGAGTGCAGGGGTAGGTAGGCCCAAAACCAGCAGCGCAGAGCCCTGTTCACCAGTAGAGCTGCACAGTGCCACTAGATGTCACGGTGGAACAGCAAGAGGAGCCCAAAGTGTGGCTTTGTGCTTCCTGCTATAATTGTAAAAGCTTTTAAATTTGTCTCGGCACATCCATAGTGTCTCCATACAGCTTTGATCCTGCAGATTTCAAAGCTCTGTGCAGAGCAAAGGGACATTATGCAACGCTTCAATAAGCTCAGGGAAGCCCTGCACAGTGAGCTGATTTCTTTAGGGTTATGGGGCTTTTTTTGCTTTTTTTTTTTTTTTTCGTTCCAGCTACTCAAGCTTCTCTCCCAAGGCCACACCAGGGCTTTTAAGGACTCGATGCCGGCGGGTGATGCACTGAGATGGTCTCTCTCACGCTCTCTTGGGATGAGTATCCCACTCTTGTCGTGCTTGTGCCAAGCCCCGTTCAATGCAACTCGGGCTCACCATTGCTTAGTTACACAATGTACTTCTCCCCGGAGTCATAAGATTTCCTCCCGCCAGAAAGACTGTGTAGAAGAGGATTAGCAGCGAGTTCCCTTGACTCAAAACTCCCCGCTGCCGCCATGAGCCTTCCTCGCGCCTGGAGCTGCAGACGCCCTCACACACGTTGCCCCCTCCGCAGCTACCGGCACTGGTGTTGCACGCACCAAAACGGAGCAAAGCCAAGAACAAGTTCTGTGCCTGCTCCTTCCCTCCCTTTTCCACACGGCAGCGGGGTTTGTGCTGGCTCGGCGAGCCCCCCACGGTGCCTGTACCTGTGCAGGGCACACGTGCGCTCGTCTCTCCTCCGAGAGCAGCAGGGGCTGCGCGGATCCGGATGCACGGGGGCAGGTGCTGGCGAAGGGTTGGCCATCGCCTTTGGAAGCCGCTGGGAATCGCACCCGGTGCCGCGTGCTCATGGCTCAGCTGCGCAAAAGCCACCGGTCGCTTCGCCTCCCAAATGCTCCTGCTGAATGTCCTTGGCCTTCAGCAGGAACACGCCGAGCTCTGAGCCACGATCAGAGAGTGTATGTGTGTGTGGAGGCCACATCGGTGTTATTTTGTTTTCTTTGTGGTTTACAGGTGCTTGTTGCTCCTTGTGTGTTCAGCTCCTGAGGGGGAACTCTAGCCACCAGCCTTGGACGAAGGCCTGACAGCCTGTGGACATCGCTGGGAGCGCTGGAGCTTCCCTGGCAGCTTGGACATCCTGCTGCTGCTTGGAGTAATCACAAGGGAGAGCTGGGCCATTCTTTGTCCTCAGAGCAAGTTTTCCAGATGTTATTGGTTTAGTTTTAATATCTGTCTTTGTGACTGAACCTCTGGATTGGTTCTTTTCTCCTTTTTTGGAGAAACCATGGTCTGTCTGTGTGCTCTTTGCTCCTGTTTTTTGAGGGTGTTTTTTTAAGACTTAGGAAGATTTTCACTCCCTTTGTATTTCAGGTTTCATTCTCTAATTCCTTTAACCAAGTTCTCAGTCATTTAAAATTATTATTAAACATGTTTTTAAAGGCTTAATTCCCAGTTACACGGTGATACAGCTGTAGAATCATATTTGAAATACCCAGTCTTAACCCAATGCACCAAAATAATGTTTCTTGCATATTCAACCGACCCTGCACTTGTGTACAGGTATTAGAAATAAGATTTAGGGACGGTCAGAAACTTTAAACAGTGTACTTAATGTGCATACACAGAGAAAACTTTAAAGCCATTATGTCATTAAGGCTCAGGGAAATGGCAGGGCTGATGGAGAATCGAGGTGGTAGGAATTAAAGTCAAGCCAAATATTCACCGAGATTTAAACTAATGTATGCTGCTTACTTTGGGCCTTTCAATGAGTGTCTGAATGCAGAGGAGACAATTTCAGAGGAGAAAGTCAAAGTCACGTGCGAGAAGCAGTTCATATTACGCCAGTTTTTGTGCTGGCCCCATGGAAGTCCTTGTCTGAGAGTTTGTAGGTGAATTGAGTTAAATTCAAAGCTCCATGCTATCAATTCTGAGCCTGTGTCACCCGACTCTCACTTCATGCCCATGGGAAGAAACATGCAGCACAGAGGCTGATTCATCTCATCCTGGGGCAGGTGTCTAAGAATAGCACAGACGAGTCATCCTCTGGAGGTGCCTATTGTGTTCTACCTGCTGTCAAAGGAGCTGAAGATAATGAGCTTTGAACCCAGTAATTTCCAGCTCTCTATTGTCAGGCAAGATGAGCACCTGAGGCAGGGTGGCTGGGGCCTTACCTTTAGCTTCTCTGTTCTTGACAAGATAAATAAATCCTTCCAGTGAATTGCAAAGTTGCAGGGAACTCAGCGATCATCTTTATTTGGACCTTAAATCATGTCTCTTCTCACCAAATCACCAGGCAAGAATTGCAACAGAGATAGTGGTACAGGGGGGCTGGGATTTAGGACAGGTCTTAGCCACCTGGAGCGTCCCCATATCATAGGGCAACCAGCTATCCCATGGATTTTCAGCCCTGCTGAGCATCCCACAGGGACTTGAGGGGAAGTTGAGTGCCTAAGAAAGAGATTTTTCAGCAGGTGTGAGCACGCACACGCCTGCAGCACGGACTGAAATCTGGTGGGGGATTGGAAAATGCCACTGATATTTGGAGGAATGGTTCTCTGCAGGGGAAGGACCTGTTCAGGCAGCCACATCCCTTTAGAAATCAGGCGTGGTGTGCGGCTGATTATTTTCATGTTTGTTAATTTAACATTATTCTTATTTGTAAGACAAATCACTTCTGAACAAACAAGTCAGAGAACTGGAACCTGAGGGGGGTGGTACATCAGCTCAGGGACTCGTGGTTAAGAAGTCCAATAGATTTTGATAACAACTGGAAATTGTTCCGTGGATTAGTGGCTAAAGCCAGTTTGGCTTCAAGTAATGACAAACCTGAGCTGCAGTGCCATGGATCCAGACTTCTCCCCCTGAGGGTTTTTGTTGCTTCTCTTGTGTTTGAGGGTAGGGTTCCCAGGTGTGAGCCCATCCCTTCGGAGCTAAGAGACGTCCTAAGCCAGAAAACTGAGTAGATGAGGAGCTGCTTTTGCTTTTTCTCCAGACATCTGGCTGCATTCCTCTCTGCCCACGTCCATAGTCCCTCACTTTGCCCTCCCAAGTCACAAAGCAGGCTCATCCTTGGGACATGGGGAAGGTGTTTGTAGCTGCCCTACTCCTGCGTAGGGCCATATCCTATCTAGGTTTTCTGAGACAAAAGGCTTCTGTGGAGCTTGTCCCAGGTCATCTCCTGCAGATGCTGAGTCCTGTGGAAAGTGCGCATGCTCTTAACAAGGTGATGGAGATGGTTCACCTGCATGCCTAAAAAAAAATAAAATTGTTCTGCTAAGACAAGATCTACATGTGTTTCTGCAGGGCTTTTTCCTTTAGAAGCAGCTGGCCCCATGCGGAAGACCAGAGCAAGGTGCCTGCATTCTCCTTAGGCTGTGTTTTGGCCATCAAGGAGAAAGCCACAAATGCAAATCATAACCAGTTACACTGAAGGGCTATGCCCTGTGCACTCTTCATGGTCCTGAGACGTGGCCAGTCAATTAGAAACTCTCCATTGACTTGGATGGGCTTTCAACCAGACACTATACAATTCAACAGAGTAATTAGCAAAGCTGTAACTAAAGAGGTCTCCATGGAGATTGACAGCATCACCTCCCAGCTGGTACATTCTCTGCCTCCTATTCTAAATTTGTTCTCGCTGTCTTCCTGGCTCCAATCCATAAGGTTAGCGAAATCTTCCAACATTTGTGATACATCAATGCAGTGGAGAGAAGGACAAAGGCGATTGGGATGGAGCACAGAAAGAAATAACCCAGTGACTTAAGGAAAGCAACAGAAACTGTTCAGACATATATAGCCAGAGTTTTGAGAATGGGATTAGGCGGAACAGCACCTCTGCCTGCCTGTCACTTGCAAATTCTTGCTAATACTTTAGGAGCTTATTGGAGGTCAGCACCAAACACCCAAACAGACTAATCTGTATTATAGACACATAATCAAAGTCACAAGGTTTTACATAATATATATTGGTGACACAAGAAGTGTTTGTTCGAATAATTTTGTCATCAAGATTAGTGGACCATGAAAGCCTCTACTGTGCACTAACCTGGTTTTCTATAGCCATTGGTACGCCAGATTCCTCAAAGAAATTGAGAAGGTGCTGAGAAAGTACAAACCGAGTCTATGTTCTAAAACAGTACCAGTATTAGGTTTCTAGTCATGGCAAAGTTTGAAAAAAAAAAAAGAAAGTTTGTGTGTGTATGAGCTAGAAAGGGTTGTGCCTAAGCTGCAGCTTAAGTCATACAAACAAATGGCTGTAGATACCATTTTTGCATTCGTCATTTTTTTCAGACAGTTTTGGGGTTGCAGCAAATCACACCTCACGTTCACACATCGCTTCTGTGGCAATGGCAAGAAGTAGGGAGTTAAAAGACAAGCTGATGTCACTTAACCCACTTAGGAGCTTTATAGTCCCCTTCAGAGGGGTGGGAGCTGTGGCACACAGGGAGCAAGTGGTCTAGGCTCACAGAAGAAGTCAGTGGCAGAGACGGGAATAGGTCCTGTGTAGATAACAATTCCATATCGATAAATCTAATTGATTTTAAAAGGGAATTAGTTTATGGAAATGTTTGGAAATATATGGAAAAGTCTGATTCTCCACCCTGCCTAGACCTTTTTAACTACGGCGTTACAGAAACAGAAAATTAAATTACGAAAGAAGAAACACGAAAGAAAAATGAGTTCAAGACCATTTTCTCTGTGATGGGAAGAGACAAAGCCACAGCTCATGCCGTGGGTTGCAGAGATGATGTAAGGATTTTCCAGGCACATAGGCCAGCTTGTTCTCGTGGCTGACGCACAGCAAAGCCAAAGGTTTTATGAGGGTACCCCAAACCATCCCGTCTCGCTGCAGGAGTTCACCCCACCGAACCGAAATACCTAATTAGGAATCCCATTGCCCTAAACTTCCCCACAGTCGACGAGGAGAGAGCAAGAGCAATGCCAGCTGGACATCTGCACAGAAGAAATCAGAACCTGGGAGGGCTGAATCGTCCTCTAGATTTGCTGCAATTCACATGCTGCTACCATGTGAACCCAGGGCTAAAATCACTCCGGCAGCTTTTACAGGACTCCTGAAAGCTCCTTTGTGGAAGCAGAGCTGACTGAACTGGCCTTCAGGTCACGAAAAATCAAGCGCCGGGTGGGATTTCCAAGAGTGTTTGGCTGTAACTTCACCCCGCTTCCCTTTGAAGTCAGCAGAATATTTACCATCGACTTCAATCGGAGAAAAATCAGGCCATTATAGGGCGCGTTTGAAACACTCGCCTCTAACGATGCTCCGATTCCTTTGTAGCTCCCGGCTGAAAGGCAGCCTGCTGCGGCTGTCATTAAAACACAGGCCTAGCAATCGGTTAGATAGCGCAATGAGCCCAACGTGCAGGCCCTAGAGGCACAGGAAAATTATAACGATTAAACCACATGAATCTCTTCAGCGTTACCTACAATTGCTCTGCCGGCCACCGTCGCATCAGACAATCGAGGGCTGGTTATCTTCGAACCTGCCGTGGAAAAGAAAGCGCTGCATTTCAGCGCTGTGATGGAGGCTGCAGGTGGACTCTGTGCTGCAAAAAATAGAAGGTCAGAATAGAAGTGCACGTTGAATTAGCTGAAATCAGAAAACGGAGTGACAATGAAAAAAAGCCATTAAAGGCAGACAAATATCCCCTTGCCGGGGCAGGCAGGATTGGCTTGCTACTCTAAAGATCAATGAAAGGAGATCATCACTGCTTTGCAGACATCACTTGCACCTCTAGCTCGTGTTCAGATCTCCTGTCAAAGGAATATTGGGAGAGGAGCGCCCTGTTTGCACCAGGTCTGCATTGAGTCTTCTTTGGCCATTTCAGTGGCCCAGAAGAGATTTTCTGATGCCTCTCATCCGGGTGGAGCAAAGCTGAGCATGCCGTGTCTTGCATCTGATGGTAAAAGAGGGCATAGGGCAAAGTGAAACACAATAGTTTGCCTCCTGGAAAGACTGTTGATACACCCAGCTTACCAGGTAGGGGACTGCTTCTGGCAGAGGCCACACTGAGCACGGTTAGAGGACAGGCTGTGTGACAGCCAGGACCGCCATCAGGCAGCAAAGTCAAATGAAGGCAATAACTCTTCAGTTAAAAAGAATGTTGTCCTAATTTAGATTTAAATTCCAAGAAGACAGAATTGACGCTAAAAGGATTTCATTATATTTGCAGAAATGGAAATAGTTCCACTTTGTGAAAACTGCTTATTGTTTACAGCAAAGTTTTGGATACCAAACCCTCGGAGGAGCTCTGGGAATCCCAGGTTGTCTGGAGAAGCCAACACTCGTTGCCTGATGAAAAGCACAGTCGCTGGGAGCTGCTCTGCATCTCCTGGAGAGGCTCCCAGCCACAATGAGGGCTTCCAAACTTCGACACATTCAGTGGTTTGGTAAAGTCTCAAAGTGAAGCACAAAACCAGGCAAATCTGTGGCAGTTTTAGCTCACCTTACAAACTCTCATCCACTGAAAGGTTTGCAGAAGGATCGGCTCAGAGTGACGGCGAGATGGTACCTTCGTGCTGAGGCCATGGGGAGATCAGGCTTACAGTAAAAAGCAGGAGAAACTCTGGGTTTTCAAGGAAGAAAGATGGCAGCTGGGAGGGGTTAAATCAAATTAGCAGAGCAGGTTAAAAACTTAGAGTTTGTATAAGCTGAATCACATCAGAAACAAAAGCAAGGTGACATTTCTGTATTGAATTAGCTTATTGACAAGGAGGTTGGAAGCAGGGTCTCGAGGCTCCAGCCTTTCGTGGCTGTTGCTGTGTGATACTCAGCAAGTGATTTCCTCCCAGCTTTAAATTCCTAAAAGTAAATAAGGGAGGTTAAATTAGGGTCATTTGCAGACTGAAGCGAGTCTGTGCAATGGGTTAAATAGTTTTCATTAGCCTCCCACAGAAGTACATGTGGAACTAAATTAACCCACGTTCCTGGAGAAACATCACCAGCTTTGGTGGAAGAAGAGTGCTGAGCGCTCAGCCTGAGCATGTGCCAGGTCCGCACCTTGCTTTTGTTCTGAGCTTTCATTCAAATCGAGCTGGAACCAGTCAGAAAAACTGAAAATCATGAACAACAACAACAGAAGTACCAGTTCTGAGGTTTTCATGCAATGGCTTATACAGCCACAGCAGTGCTGCAAGACATGGGAACATTTCCACAGCATGGGTTTGGTGCCACTGTTTCCTAAAGTGCTGTTACTGAAGCTGCCCGTGAAACTAGTTACTAAAACCTGCAGCAAAGCGAGGTGCTCAAGCCTCTCTGCTGCAGCCGTGCGTCTGTGTGGGACCGTGGTCAGCAGGTCCAGCCTGTACCCCATGGAGGTAGCTAACTGAGAAAGCCCAACATGGGGAGTGCTTGCCCTGCAATGATGCCACTGAGGCTGTGTTTGCTGCTTCCAGGTTCTGTTACAGATCTCTGATTTCCCTAACTCAGAGTTCAGCTGTTGGAGCAGGTCTTAGCATTGCAGGTGATGGAGAACAGGGCTGGAAGGGACTTTGAGAAGGGACTTAGATGCTCCTGCTCTAAGGCAGGATGAACTCATTCCCAGCATTGGACCTTTGCTGTCTTGACAATCCAAAGATATCAACTCCACGGCCTCCCTGAACTATCTATGAGATACCTAAGGCTTTACCTCTGAAAGAGACAGAGACAAAGAGATGGGCCAGTGAAAGACAAGCCTCTGAGCCCAGCTTTTCCCCATATCTCACTGATAACTGGTTGATTATCTTCCTTTGTACCCTCTTTGCCTCTCGCTGTGCTGTTTCAGACAGAATAAACCTAGTCGTAATGAACCATCATCAAACTGGCAATTGCTTCCTGCCCAGCTTACGTTAGCAGAGAAAGAGAACGCAAATGCTGATTAGTCGTATGTCTGCACTCAAAGATAAAACCCCCGAGCAGAAGCCATCTGCCGAGGCATAAAATAATAATTCTGGCGCTCGCCTTGTCTGAGTGCAATGCCATCAGCTCTCACCGAAACGCAGCGCAGGCCTAATGCTGAGTTCTAGCAGGTGGCCCATAACCCTGTAATAAACTCCCTGACATTATTGATTCCCACCCCCCCCAACCGAGCCCTTTTGTCTAACTACATTGACTTCTGCTTACTGAGCATCTGCGCGCGAGGCAGAATGCACATAAACAGCGGCTCATTTGGGTGAGCAATCGCTGCTCTGAACATGCCCCCGGTTCCCCGAGCCTGTCCGTACATGCTCTTCTCTGCTCAGATGGCTTATTTCAGAAGGCAAAAGTACCGTGTGCTAGTTATGGGTGCTTACAGGGAACCCTGACGAAAAAAATCTTGACTGGGAGGAAATTGAAATATGCTTTCACCGCTAATGATGCCAATGAACAGCCCCCAAAATAGGACCCAAGCACACCATTACCAGCACGTACCTCCAGTCCAGATCTGCCCCAGCTCGTGTACATGTGCTTCCAAAACGCGTGGCCAGCGCAGCAACCGGTGCCATCTCTTTGATGTCTGGAGGTGCATCACATGGTGCCGAAAATCCCACTCCCTCGGCCGACCTCAGGGCCATGTGAGACGTGTGCTTTTCTAAGGGAAAGGCAGCCCGGCTGGGCTTCCTGGCCACTCCCTGAGCAGGTCATGCTCAAGTTCATGGGAGCGGGGCACCACTCAAAGCAGAAAATGTGGCTCTTTGCAGTCCTAGTAAACTAAAGCCAAGGTCCTGAGGCATCATCTGGATTTCTGTGTGAGTTTGGAAGCAACGTTACCGCTTGAGGCAGGCAGCTGTGCTCCAAAAGGGATCTGGCAGTGATGTGCCCTCTCAAATGTCTGACTATCAGCTTTAAGTGCAATAAGCTTTTCATACAGACTGGAACATCATTACTTTCTAAATGAGACAGAGCAGTGGTTTTTGAAGCACTCTTCTGTTCAGGCATTACATTTTTGTCTGTGCATGGACAGGGAGCCACCTAAGGAGTGTCAGTGATGGTGGTGGGGCTGAAGAAGAGCGCGCCCTTGGGGCTGCCTGTGTGACCGGGATCCATACAGGCAGCGCAGGTTTCAGTGCCCTGCTTGGAAGAAGAGGCAGATGACCAGCAGGTCCTGTGCCCGGCTGCCCTGCATGGAGGAGAGAGGCCTCAAGGACCAGAGTCTTTGCTTTAAGCTAAGCTGAAAGGTACAAGAGGTCTAGCAGAGCTCGCACCCCCGGCACTGAAGAGAGCCAGCTCCAGCCCTGAGCCCTCGCGTTAGGGCTCTCGATGCCGCAGCCGGCGAGCTACCACCCGGCAGCGATGAATCACTCGCAGCCGTGCCTGCAGAGGGGGTGGTTTGTGTTTGTGTTGGCAAAACTGGCTGCGAGTGGCGACAGGCCCAGACAGCACGAGAGGCCGAATCTGGAAGGGCCCCTTTGCCTCGGCAGACATCAGTGGGAGATGGGAGGCTTCACAGCGCAGGGGGACAGTTCCTGCCAAGAGCTCTTCCACAGATCAATCCGCCATCCGCTGGGGAGCTCCAGGTGAGGATTGCTCGTTGTGCCTAAGAAATACGATTGACAGATTGCTGTTCCTTTAACAGTGGTTTAAGAAAAAAAACCAACACCATCAATGTCAAAGAATCCCATTTGCCACCTTGATTAGAAGGGGTCACATCCAACACTGGGTCAACGCTTGGCACAGCAGAGAAGGACAGGGACATCCCGTAAGAACTTGGCAAGAGTAAGAAAAAGGGGAAAGAAATTATAAGTTACAAAGTCCACCATCAGTTAAGCCAATTCTAGATCAACAGCATTAACCAGGACACTGGGCACCCTTGGGGCACTTTTCCGGACTGTAGTGTAGTGTCAGACGGACATCTGTGAAGCACAGGCTGGTCTGAGACCGTGTGCCCCTACTGCGTGGCCAGGACGTTGCTTTGTGCCATCAGGACTCAGGTTTGTTCTTCTGAGATCCAGAGAAAGCTCATCTCAGCTCCCCATCCAACAGACCCAGATCAGCCCCTTGATCAGAAGGGGGCTTGGGGGAGTAGTGGGGGTTCTTCTAAAGCTTGAATTCATCAGGGAGTTCTTTATCACATCAGTATCTGACACCGTAGATGAGACAAGATAAGTTTGGTGTTCATAAGAGATTTGTTCACAGAAATGGAGAATAATAATGATTTTACTTCTTATATTAAAGGAAAAAAAAAATGCACAGTGCTCTGTGAACAAGAAAGAACAGAAAAACTATGCTCAGGTACCTTGACAAAGGCCTGGTGTTAGCTGGTGTTGTTCTGGAGTATCCAGTAAGACCCACTGAGGTCAGTGGAGTTAAACTAATTTAAACTAGGCAGGAAAACAGCCCTCAATGAAACCCAGGAGACACTGTGCATTAGGCAGAGCTTGGCTGTCCATGCAGGGACAACCAGGGTCCTCGCTGTCCCTGAGCCAACCCGGGGCAGCCTGCATAGTGGTGTCCCCTCCTGGCTGTGCTCCTCAGGTTGGGTAACAGCATGTCTGGGATGTCCTGGCAGGGGTGGAGCAGCTGTCGAGGGTTATTCAGAGTCCTCACTGCCTCCTCTGACCTCAGGAGCTGCCTGCCCACATTCATGGGGAGATTTATGGCGCTGTTTTCCTCTCTCTCCCGGCTGTATTCAAGTGGCCAAGGGTCTTATCCTGCACAGGGCTGAGCACTCTCTGCTCCTGGAGCAACGGGAGTCAGAGGGGCACAGCACCTGTCCAGACTCCATTGAATTAGGCCAGGATTTTATTCCCTGAAAGGCTTCCTATGCAAAAGCTTTGCTGAAAGCATGATTGCTCAGTTAACACGGGTTTCCTTTGCCTCAATTATAATGGTAGTGCAGCCACCCAACAAAAACATCGTTGCCATTCATAGTAATTGCTTTGCCCCTTTCCCCAAGCTCCTGTGGGATGTCCTTGCCCCTCTCTACTGTGCCAAACGCTGGCCCAACGTTTGGGGTGACAATATGTCAAATCCAGCCATTCAAATGGCCTTTCCTTGAATGACCCCAGTGACCTATTAACACAGTTAAAACAGCCGAGTTGCATGTCCTGTGCAACTGCTCACTAACCCCTTGAGCTTCACTGTCCCGTCAGTCATGCACTCAACATAATACCTGAGAGTCAAAAGCAAAAACCTGCAGTGAAGCTTACCTGTCCCTGGAGAATACCCCTCTGGATGGTGGAGGACAGAGCAAAGCAGAAGACTGCTCCATCTGTCCTATGCAAACCAGTATCTCATTCTTCAGAGTCCTACTCTGCTCCTCCACAGCTGAAAAGTGTCTCTGGGCAAGGGATCTTTGGTCTGCGAGGGGAAGAAAAAAAAACAACAAAAGCAGAGATAACGTTATTTTTTCCTCCTTGGAAAGGAATCCCACCTAGGGTGGGTCCACTGATGAGTCTCTTGCTCGGTATGACCAAAGCTTGCAAGGAGGTGGCTTTCTGGCACCAGGAGAGGAGGTGGAGGCTGCAAGAGCACTGTGGACCCACCAGCTCCCTGCCTCTGGCCCAGTGGGTAAAGGCGTTAAAACAGCTCAAAAAGACTCAAGATGGCAGAGAGAAATGACATCCGTGGCAACATGGTGGCAATGCCGTGGACTGAGGGCAAATCCCCTGCACATACAGCAGCTGTTGGGCTTGTCACCGTGGCTCTTCCAACACCCGGGATCCCCACACTCCTCGGGACTCACATACAGCTGGTCTCAAAGCTTATCTGTAGTCAGTTTTACAATATAAAGTGTCTTTGTTTAGTCAACAGAACCACTAATACATGTGATTTTGTTGTTAATAGAGCTGTAAGAATTTTAAGCACCTCTTGGGAATGTGTCATTTTTGGTTGGCTTTTTTAGGCATCACAGGGTGCTGCGTTTGTCTCTGTAAACAAGTATTGAATAAAACATTTTGCGCACAGCCGCACTTTGTACAAGTGTCATGCAGGTTTCTAAAGTTTCAGAGAGAATAAATCAACTGCAAACTGCTGCCTGGCGATTGACTTCGCTCCTTATAAATAGCTAATTTGGACAACTTCTCTCCGCACGTCATATGAAATTCAAATACCGTGCATATCGTTAATGCGGTCACACAAATCAAAACTGCTGGAGCCTCTTTTATAAGCCTGGGTTGCCACAGAAATGCCACATCAAGGGCAGGTCAGCTCCAGGTTGCTCTCCCTTCCTTTCAGAGGCAGTTCTTGGGAAACAGCAGCAGGTCACTGTGCTCTGCTGCCTTGTCCCTGGGGAGCAGCAGGAGCCCCACGGCCCAGGACATTGCCTGTATGGTGGCCCAGTTCACTGCTGGTTGTACTGGTTGGCAGCCATCGTCACTCAGAGAGAATTAGGCCCAAACTGAGCCGTGAAAAACAGCCCCGGTTTAATAAACCCAACGGAAAAACTTTACTAAGGTAAGGGTTGATTGCGCCCGGGTCTGTCGGCTTTGCAGAGCTCAGCGCTGGGCACAGGGCAGGAGCACAACCTTCTCTCCTCCCAGAGCACTGTGCTGCCGGTCCGGCCCTGCGGAACCCCACGTGGGATGCAAACCTACCTCGTCCTCCCAGGAGGCTCTGAGCACCGTGCAGGATCTATCCAAGCTAGCCCAGAACTCAGCCCAAAGGCTCTAATCCTGGAAGGTGCTGAGCAACTCCAACTTCTGCCACCCGTCTCTGGATTTTGGCACGTGTTCAGCACGAGCAGGATCAGCCACTTGCTGTAATAATCAGGGAACGAGGAACTCGGCTTGATTGAATTTCCCCTCCACCCCCCAATGCAAAAATGCTGTACATTCCTTTATGCAGGTTTCCATAGAGTTGAACTTCTACTATTTTTTTGTTGTCGCTGTTAAAGGGGTCAGCAATGCACTGTACAATGCGATCGGGCTGTCAGGAAATGTGGAGGAATTCAGGGACACTTATAACATCTCGCTGGTGGGGTTGGAGGACAGCATTAAACCCAGCATCCTGGAAACCTCCCCAGCAAAGAGAAGAAAAAAGCCTGGAGGAGCCCCAGGAGAAGTTAGGAAGGCGTACTGCTCTGTCGATCCTAAGTTTAAATCAGTTATTTCTTCCCTACTTCCTTTGTTAAAATATGATATTCTAGCTTTAATTGCTTCAATCCTATTACTTGTTCCTTTTAGCAAGTGATTGTGTAGCCCCTTGCCGTGGGGAAATCCCCTGACCGTGGGTCCGTGTTATTTAGACAAGTACTCTTTCAGAAGTAAATGCCATTCTTAGCATAGGGAAGTACTTTAGGTCTAAAGGGGTTAAGAAGGCCTCCCTGCATTCAGAAACATGCAGGGGTCCCACCGTGCCAGTTCCAGCCTTTTGAACTCTTTCCAGCTTTTTTTTCTTGCAACAAATCTGTCTGACTGCCACCAGGACATAGGAAGCGTGTGCCTGTCAAAGAAATCAAGTTTACTTTTTCTGACTTGTTAACAGAGGCAGGGTATAAATAGAGCTAACTCTGCTCAGACTATTAGCGTTTCTCTTAAAATAAGGGGGTAACTTCCTAGGACCTTTAATCCAATGAGGTCCAGACAAAACTGCACTATCAACAGAGGCAGCAAAGGAGCTTGTTGAAGTTTTTTGCAGAAGTCAGGTGCATTTGGGTTCCTCGAAAATTCAAGGCTTACCAAAAAAAAAAAAAAAAAGCAGCCCCAAGCAAAGAACTACCTCCAGCTCAGTCACTGCCATTGCCCTGGAGAAGTTCTGAGATGTTGTTGGTGCTGTTCACTCGGTGGATGTGGATCTTGCTGGGGAAGAGCAGTGTCCTGTTGCTTCTGGAGGTCTCCCTGAAAGGGAGAGCTCTACCTCCAATCCGCTATTCCCACGCCGGGATATGCCCCAATGACATGAACCCCAACCTGTGGGTAGACGCGCAGAGCACTTGCAAGAGAGAGTGCGAAGCTGATCCGGTGAGTGATGCGCATTTTTATCTCTCTGCGTGGCGGGCGACGGGCTTTGTCGGTGGGCTGGTTTGCACCGCGCTCGGTTTCTGTTCCAGATAAAAAGGCGCCGGCACTGTGCAGGGCTTGATGCCGACGGCGCATGTATTTAATTGACCCGTGACCTATATAAAATAGCAAAGGTTTGATGAGTTATCAGTTAAGTGGGGAGGTGTGTGGCAGCTGTCGCTTACCCCGAGGTGGGTACAGCCCTCGCTCTGTTTGAGCGTTTTCCTTGCTTTCTTGTCAAAAGAAACGTCCGAATTCGACAATCCAGAACTCAGCACGTCTTGGGGTCAATCCATAGGATTTTAGCAGTGTCACCATGTTCTTTGGTGGTGGTTCTGGTGGCAGTGATCATCAATGCTTTCTATTCCTGGGAGGAATCGTGTATGAAATAATTCAATTTAACATGTAAAGCATCAGCCTTTGCTGCACTTGACACACAAAGCGTGCTTGGAGTGCAAAACAGGGGCACGGCTAAAATGACCAGGCAGATGTTCTCTGTGATGCTCCCAGCTCAAAATGTGCTTAGCTTACAACCCTAAAATTCATTTTTCAACCTGTCAGCACTGCCAGCTCAAGCTGGCGTCTGTAAATACCCGCTCGTCCTGCCTCTTACATCATGTCCGATGGCAAAGCTCCTGCAGCCCAAACCAGGCTGACGGCAACGTGTACCATGCTGAAAAAAGTCGTCGGCTTTATGTTCTGTAGCCAGGTTGTTTGTGCAGTGCTAAAAGAGAGGAGGGGGATGGGGGGAAAAAGCAAAAGGCTGGTCATCAAGTAAACAAAGAGATTTGCTCAGATGGATCCCATGTGTTGTGGATGAAGGTGCTGGTTTTACTTTTGCCCTTCCCGAACAAGCCCCCTTTATTTCAACTGCCAGGTGCGGCAATGAATATTAAAACACTTGCAAAACCCCAGCAGCAGCAGCAGGGGACGTTGTTATAATCATTTACCGGTCAAAACGTGAAAGCCAGAAGCCACTGGCTAAAAATCCTCCCTTTTGCCAGCACAGAGTCCTGGGACGTCGCACAGGGCAAGTGGTCCGCGAGCAGCCGAGGACTCTGCCACCGACTTTGCTAAAGCCACACTCCTTAACCTCAGCCAAAAGCGTTGCCCGTTCTGGTTTCTGACTTTGCTTCTGAAACCTAGTAATGTGCTGCTGGAAATGGGGAAAGAGTTATGTTATTAGGTCATCTATTTCCCAATAAGGAAAGGATACTGGACTCGGGGGAAGCTGTTTAGTTTGGTAGCTTAAAAAACATTTTGTTCTCGCTTACCGAGAAAGCCGTTGGGTTTCACGGGGTTTCTAGAGGTTTAACACCCGGTGGAAATGCGCCCCGTTGGGTACACGGCAGCAGCGGTCACGGTCCCTTAAAGGAATCCATAACAAGACAGCAGCTGTGATCACACGTATCGAATACCTTTTCTGCGCGGAAGATGAAAATTCTGCTAAAATTAACTGCAATTTAGAGCTGAGTGGAGCCGAGACAGGGTGTAATAAATCACTAGAAGAGCGATGCTGCATTTGAAAATAGGACTAAAATAGGACAGAGACGCCATAATGAGCTGTTTTGGGTTTGTTTTTCTAAATACCATAGAAAAATTATTTTTGGAGCAAGAATTTCCTTACTTTTGAGATATTCTATTATTTCCTCTACAATGTGAACAATTACAAATCCTTGGCAGTTTCACCTCCAAGAGGAGGCTGTTAGTCTCAGGGAATTCAAATAATACTTTACATACTTCTGTGGAAAATAAGAAGGATTACTGCCTACAGCCATATGATAAGACTTTCCACCCGCTCTTGTTTCTCAGGGCTTGTCCTCAGGCATTTCGGGGAGTGTGGAAGGGGGGTTGTTGGTTCGGTAGTGAAGCAGTCCATGTGACTCTAGGAAAGACTTATGATGAGGTTAGCGTTTAAGAAACAGAAATACATTTTCCTTCTCAAGAGTCTTCTCCTGAAGCACTTCAGAAACTCCAGTGTGTTTAGACACCTCCTGGGAGATGCTGGGGGGAGATGTTTCTACTCATTGCCAGCGGGTTCATCGAGTTTCAGACCGCAGATATCTGTGGCAGACCAGGTCCCCTGAGATAACACCTTGGAAGTTTCTGGGCTCTCTGCTTGCTGAGTCTCTAAAAAGGATCTTACGCTGTCCCCAGTAATGATTGAGTCTTTTTTTTTTTTTATCCACAGGAGTGCGAGACCTTTGAGAAATGCTGCCCCAATGTCTGCGGAACAAAGAGTTGCGTGGCAGCTCGGTACATGGACGTCAAGGGGAAAAAAGGGCCGGTGGGAATGCCCAAAGAGGCAACCTGCGACCGTTTCATGTGCATCCAGCAAGGCTCGGAGTGTGACATCTGGGATGGGCAACCTGTCTGCAAGTGCAAGGACAGGTGTGAGAAGGAGCCGAGCTTCACCTGTGCCTCCGATGGGCTCACCTACTACAACAAGTGCTACATGGATGCAGAAGCTTGCATCAAAGGCATTACACTGAACGTCGTCACCTGTAGGTACCATCTTACCTGGCCAAACACCAGCCCTATTCCACCAGAAACAACAGCTCGCCCTACTACTGCCTATTCTGAGACAACGGTCATTGATATCTTGCCACCCGTTCTAGTGAACAACCCCGTCCATCAGTCAGTCTACGTGGGAGAGACCGTCAGCTTCCTCTGTGATGTTACAGGGCGACCCAAGCCAGAAATCACATGGGAGAAGCAGGTCGATGGGAAAGACAAAGTTGTTATGAAACCCAATCACGTCAGAGGGAACGTTGTGGTCACCAACATCGCCCAACTGGTCATCTACAACACCCAGCTTCAAGATGCAGGCATCTACACCTGCACCGCCAAAAACAGCGGTGGCCTTCTCAGGGCCGATTTCCCTTTGTCAGTCATCAAAGGAGAACCCACATCCAAAGAAGCTTCGCAAAACAAAACGCATTTTCCGACCGATGAGTGCCTGAAGCAACCAGACAGCGAGGACTGTGGGGAAGAGCAGACCAGGTGGTACTACGATGCAAAGAAGAACAACTGCTTTACTTTCATCTATGGGAACTGTAACAGCAACCTCAACCACTTTGAGACCTATGAGAACTGTATGTTAACGTGCATGAACGGCCCAATCAACGTTTGCAATCTGCCAGCCCTCCAAGGGCACTGCAAGGCCTATGAGCCCAGATGGGCCTACAACAGCTTGACAAAGCAGTGCCAGTCCTTCATTTATGGTGGCTGTGGAGGCAACGAGAACAACTTTGAGAGCCGGGAGGCCTGTGAAGAGATGTGCCCTTTCCCGAAGAACACGCACTGCAAAGCTTGCAAACCACGCCAGAAGCTGGTGACGAGCTTCTGCAAAAGCGACTTTGTTATCCTGGGCCGTATAACAGAGCTGACCGAAGACCAAGACTCGGGACACGCCCTGGTGACAGTGGAGGAGATTCTCAAAGATGAAAAAATGGGATTAAAATTCCTGGGGAGGGAACCACTAGAAATCACGCTTTTGAACATGGACTGGAGCTGCCCGTGTCCCAACATGACCACAGTGGATGGCCAGCTCATCATCATGGGAGATGTCCACAATGGCATGGCTGTCCTACAGCCAGATAGCTTTGTGGGGACCTCCAGCATCCGGCGCGTGCGGAAACTCCGTGAAGTCATCCACAAGAAAACCTGTGAGCTTTTGAAAGAGTTCCTGGGATTGCATTAACCTCCTTCACACGTGTCAGCCTTCCAGAGCCGTGTGTTACGTAGGGCTAACAAGCGCTAGGCTAGTGCACAAGCTAAATGAGCTGTTTGAAGATACACTGTAGGAATTTATGCAGACCCCTTATTTTAATCCATTAATGATACTTAGCAACAATGTAGTATGGTCTTTGGCAAGCACGTAAGACAGCAGCAGAAGGCTATTAATCTTGCACTGAAATCAGTCGGTCCATATAGGAGTGCCGTTTAACTAGATGGCTCGCTGCAGTAATGACACAATTTTTATGTAGCTTCCATCATAAGTGACGGAATTCGTAGCATTTGTTTAGCTAATTGGTACACAGCTAAGTAATATATAATGTCAACTTAATCTGCCTCATTTACAGTATGGAAATGTTATGGTAAGTCATAAGTAAGTCACACTCTTGTCTCCTCATAGCAGCACTAATACTTCAAGAGAAAAGCCTGTAAGTTATTGTCTATATTTACAATTGTGCACATTTAACCAATCTATGCGTTATCAATTTGCTTCTTCTAATTGAAATTTTCCTAGCAGTTTTCTTTGGACTGTACCTCGTTTTTAAATGGCAACTACTTACTGGAGAAAAAAAAAACTCCCTTGATCCTATGGCCAGGACAACAGGTCCCTGGAGAAGCTCAAGGCACAGTCTCACCCCAAAATAACTTTTCTGTCACCAGAACAAGGTCAGCGAACACCCGCATTCCATCGCGCTTCCCCGTTTTTGCTTTGATCGATATATTGTCTACCACAGAGAGACCAAGGCAGGACGCACTGTGCTGCCAGATGTCTCGCTTTTGAAAGTCCTTTACACCTGAGCACATGCAGCAATTTGTTGATTGCGTTTGTTAGAAGTCCTGCTTTTATAGGGGAGAATGCAAAGTGAGAAAAAGCAGAACAAAATTCCAACTAGAAAAGTGCAAGACACAGTCCGCAGACTGCCTTACGCAGGCACCGAGCGGCTGAAACCGAACCACACAGGCAGAGGCACACAGAGTGAACACTCCTTAAAGGCATGTATCAGTGGGACCCGTTTAGAACATCTTTCATCCCACAGAAAACATTTTCCACCAGGCCACTGTATAGATGCGTCTGAATAAATACCCTAAGACAGCCAGCCAGCACGGGCTGTGGGCGGGAGCGCGCGCGTACGCCGTAGGATTGATCATTTTAACATTTGTGCGTCCAAAAATGTAACATTTGCCTATGCAGAAAAAAAAATAAAAAAATAAAAAAATCCTTCAATAAAGAAAAAGCTGATCCTGGAAAAATCCTGCCTCCGCTAAGGACGGTCATTGCAGGGAAGAGGGGCGAGCGCGGCGCGGCGAGGCGAGCCTTATCATCACGCTTTGTTCCGCTGGTTCAGGGAGTTACCGCGGCGGTGCCCAGAGCTTTCTGCCTGGCACAAAGGCCCAGTTCAAGGCTGGACTGGTGTCAAGCCACGTTTGGACGAGAGGAAGGAAGGTGCAGCGAGTGCTACTCCGTGGTGCCATCTAATGGGCTTGCTGAGGGGTGGGCGGCTGGACGAGGCTGGTGCCCAGCGGTGGGCACACAACTGCTTCTGCAGGCCTGTGTGGGGTTGGGTACGACAAAGGCTGGGGGAAGAAGGTTAAACTGGCAGGTGCTGGGCTTCAGCGTGACGCGTAAGGCTCTAAACCCCCCGAAGCCTGTGCGCGTTGGGTGTTTTGCTGTCACAGGGAGGAGGAACGACATTGAATGTGGGACCAGTTATGATTTCTGTGAAGGGTTTCCGTGCCCTGCTCTCCACGGCAAGAGACCACAGCAGGATGGAGAACTGGGCTCCCTTCCCAGTGGTCTGGGCTTGGGTTATGTCTGAAATGCTCCTTCAACAGGAATAGATCTAAATCTCCGGTTATTGGTATAATTTCAGAAGAAGCTGCGTGGGAGGGAGAGGAGCCTGGACCAGACTTGCTGGCCAAGAAAATACCTGCTTGGTTGTTTTTTTTGTTGCACCTCTCCTAAGTGTATGTGAGAAAAACTCCAATTAAAGGTCCGTAACATTTGTGTATGTTCTTGTGAAGACTGTTTTCTGGAGCCAGGAGATGCCAGCCCTGCTGCCCTCCTCTGACAGATCATGCCTGGCTGTGGCAAGTGCCACTGTTTTGATGGCTCATCTGTCATTTTCCAAGCAAACCGTAGGAAGTGGCATGTTCTTGCCATACTTTCTAACAGAGAGGATGAAGTTTTAGAAAGACTGGCTTTATATGGCGCTTTTTTTTTCCCCAAAAGCTAAAGGATTTTGCAAGTGTGGGAGTGTTGGAGTGACTCGGGAGACATGTACCCGGTTGTTCCAGAAGAGCTGGGATGCAAACGCAGCTGAGAGCAAAAAGCACACGATTCATTGCTTTTTCAGCTAGCACATTACAGTGCTTAAGCCTGGGGTCGAAAATGCAGTCTTACCTTCTGCTCTCAGCTAAATCCCCGGGAATAAAGCTTGCGCTTAGAGTGACGTGAGCGTGCCAGTGCTCTGCCGCGTGGTGGCCCAAGACTGTGCAAGGTGTGAGGTGTCTCCCAGCCCCTGCTGTGCAAGGGTTTGCTTCAATGGGGAATCCTGGGGGACATTTGGGGTCAATTTTCCAATGTGGTGCAGTGTGAGGGGACGCTGAACAGGCCAGCTCAGCTCCCAGACATGATAGAGCCACGCTCCTGTAGCTCCTGCCCAAACCTATGGAGCCAGGCTACTCCAAGCCCAGCGGTGTCTGTGGGACGGCTCTGTGCTGGGCAGTTGCACCCTTAGCATGAGGCAGTGTGGACAAGCATCAAACCCAGCCTTCATCTATCCCCACCGGCCATGCACAGGGACATGGTCCCTGCTCTGCTAAGGCTCAGGCTGATCCTTTCAGCTCCTATGCTGTCATTGCAGGCATATAGGCCGGGGCCAGCTCAGTGCCAACAACCAGCCCCACAGTGACAAGTCACCCAGAGAAGACAAATACTAGATGTGACCAGCTCCATTGGGAGTCCTCCAGGGGCACACAGGACTGTGCTCCACCTCACTGAAACACTGCGGCTGCCCCGCGGCAGAGGGAGCAGTGCCGCGGGCATCCCCTCGCCTGCTCGCCAGGGAAAATCCATCCCTGGCCATCCCAAGAGCACTGCACCTCCCCGTGCCATGGGACTGACCCTAACCCTGAGCCTCTCCACCTTCTGACCTTGAAGAACTTAGCTCTCTACTCAAAGCTAGTATTTTAGTTCAGCCTCTTATTAAACCCTTAAGAAGCCTAAAATTCAAGTTCTACCAGTCGGCCGGCCCGAGGAAAGCCTACGCACAAGGCCAGGCACGGAATGATGTCCTTAAAGCCTTTGCAAGGCTAATAGGCACTTGCATGTGGCTCCTGATCAGAAAATCCCTTTTGTGTTGCTCATGCATTGGGTTTTCTATCCTGCTCTCTGGGGTTCATCTCTCAAGGTCGTCAGAGAGCTGGAAGGAAATGCCAGTATTTAAAGTTTGCATTAAATGTTTGAGAGGAGAGAGAGAAAAAGGGAAAAGCCTGCTTGGCACCTCTCCTTGCGTGGCAATGGGCTGGGAAGGAGTAAAAGCACCTCTTTGAGGCTCCAGGGAAGAGCTGGAGGAAGGTGCCACTCCAAAGCCACACGGCCACAGCTATCGGCCACTGTCAAAGCTCTCCTCTGTGTGCGGACACAAGAGAAGCAGCATTTCCTACTTCTTACTGGCCTGGGAAGCAACAAGGGAGCAGAGCCTCATTAGCCGGGTCCAAAACATGCAGGAGGTCCCCAGGGCTCAGGGACGGACAAGGGAGGCAGGAGAAGGGTGCAGAGCTGCTGGCACCAGCTCGGCGGGCCCACCTCCCAGTCTGGAGCGAGGATGAGAAAGTGCAACACGTGAATCTGCAAACCCTGCAGCTAGACCTCAATGGAAACCATCCAGCATATGGATCCGAAAATGAGTCACAGGTTATTGTGCAAACCATCTGCGTAGCCCAGCTCTATTACCAGGGGGACAAAATAGCAGCAAAATAAAAGTGGCAGCGTGCAGCTTCTGCACGAGGACTGTCAGAGCACGTCCAGATTACACACAGGGCCTGATGCGCTACCCAGCCGGTGGTGCCGGGCATAAGGGCCCCGCGTTGGCACGCACGGAGAGATGATTACTCAGAGGTAGGATCCTGCATCATCTCAAAGCCTAGAGCAGCTGAGGTCAAAGGAAGGAGGAAATTGAAGGTGCTCTCATTGCAGGGGCTTGAGATGAGGTCAGGCAGAAGTTTGTATGGGCAACCAGCTTCAGAACTAGGAGCAAAGAGAGATGATGATGCCATTGCAATACGATTCAGGCAGCAAAGGTATTTAAAAGCTTAGTTCCCAGGTGTTTCAAAGAGAATTAGGGTCCTCTGGGAGAATCATCACCTGACCATGGGTCTCAGTTCCTGAGGGAGGCGGCTGTGACAAAGGTCACGCATGACTTTGGCCAACACCTAATGACTTCCTGCAAAAAGGAGGACTAATTCAGCTGACCCCAAATTAGCACCTTGCGTCACGAGACCCATTTCCTCCGCCTGAAGCACGTTGCGCCCCGCTTTGCCCTAATGCCGGAGACGCGCACGTGCTGTGAAATTCTCATGCAGATAATTACCAGGAAAAGATCATGGCCAGGCTGGGTATCTGCACCGAGACCGGATGGAGCCAGGCTGCCGAAGGCAAGGCTGCAAAAATGTCACCCTGAGCGAGAGCTTAGAATTTAAAGCCTGTGTTTTTATACCAAATATTTAGTGTTTTCCCCTCTGCCAGCGCTAGTTACTGATTGACTACAAGTGACCTCCAGCTGCCTTATTGATTTACAGCACCTGTCAAAGGACAGAAAATGAGCCCCGTGCCCAGGATCTGAGAAATACTCTGAATGGAGGTTGCACAACTGAATAAATGTTCTGCCAGCTCTTTAAATCTTGAAAAAGAAAAAATGAAGTCAGCTTGAGCTCCTGATCTACAATGCAAACACCAGTGGGATATGAAGATAACGCTGCAGCACTAACGGGCAGATCTGTTAGCCAAAAGAGCGGCCCAGCCTGTTTAATTCACAGCTATTTATGGCTGGGCAAATGATACGACATTCAGGCCTGAGAGTTCAGAAAGCGAATGGAAAGTCTTCCAAAGGCTGCTGCATGATTCAGGTTTTAAACTCGGTGAGTTCAGTGTTTTCCTCTGTGCACGTCTCTAATATCACCTTTCTTCTCAGCCGACCCCGCAGGGTGCCAGCCTGCACTGGTGCTCACCCATCCAATCGCTGAATTGTGAGCCCAGTCGGCACCGTTTGAAGAGTTCTCCTCCAGACCTCAGGAATGTGCTGCAGAAGCCCCTGACCAAAGCAGCTCTGACAACAGCAAGAAGAGCAAAACCCAATGGACACGAATGTCCACATTTCAGGATTAGGGCCACTTTAGGGTGGGACGAGCTACCTCCAGACCTCGCTCTGGGATATCTTGTACACTCCACTGGTGCTTACAGAATGGAAAGGCCCATAGATCTTGTCCCACCTGGTGATTCCTACCTCATCTCGCTTGTTCTAGTGATGGCTAGAAATGGAGGAGGAGAGGAGAAGGCTGGAGAAAAGAGGAGGAAGAGGAAAAGAGTCATCTAAAGGGAGGAGTGAGAGCATTTTTTTCACCTTAAACTGGCATGACAACATGGTAGTTGGACTGGATTAACTGGCTAAAAAGGAACTACTCATGAAGGGGTTTGTGTCTTCTCTTCCTCCTAACACACCCAAGCAAAGGCACCCGCCTTGTAACACATGTAAACGACATGACTTCTTCTACTGCTTGAAATAAATAGAAAAACAACAGTAATAAATCCCCAGGATCAGATGGTATTCACCCAAGGGTAAAAGTACTCACATTAAAAATTGCTTAACCATTAACTGCAGCGGATAACCTTTGCTTCAGTTTGTGGCAGGACCAGAGGATGGAAGGTGGAAAACACGGGGCTAATTTTAGAAAAGGGCTCCCAGGGACTGGGTGTGAAAACTCAGCGAGTCGGATAAAGCTGTAATAGAGGCTAAAACTCACAGCTGAATGATGAATAGGATGTAAAGAAGAAGAGTCTGTGGGCTTTAACAGAGCGAAGCTCCGTAACACTTAACTTTCTTTGAAGCAATCAAGAGGACAGAGATGGTCCAGCTGATAGAGTTGGCTTGGATCAAGGCCTTAGAACAACTTCCTCACTCAAGGATTTTAAAGACCTCTAGCTGTCCTGCAGGCAGAGATAAGGTGGTGTTTTGAGCCACCAACTGCATGAAACATCTGAAAGAAAGGCTGAGACCAAAAGGTGACAGTTTTCTCAATGAGGGGAAGTCACCACCAGAGTCCTAGCAGACCTGTGCAGTGTGAGGACCTGAGTTGCTTGATGTCTTCATCTGGAAGAGGGATGGGAGAGGTGGTTACCAAGGTTGTTGTTGAGATCAAGTTATTTAAGGCTGCAAAAACGCAAGCTGACTGTGAGGAGCTGGAGAAGGGCATCGTAATATCAAATGACAGGATGATAAAATAGCAGATGAAACGCAATATTGATTAATATACATGGGAGGAAAAGTGAGTCCTAGCTGTGCATTCCTGTCCTAACTTCAAACAAGCTGTTCCCATCTGAGACCTGGATGATCCACACGCAGACCTGACCAGGGTGGCCGGTCCAGCCCACCCCTGGTGTGCAGGCAGCCCCCTGAGCAGATCCTGCACCTTGCACCTCTCAAAATACCACCAGCAGCGCGATGACTTGCAACACTCCCGTTAACAAGCACAAAAGCCTACGGACATCTTAAAAACCCAGCAACATTTGCGCATCATGCTCAAACTGGGTTGACTACCGTCACGCTAAGAAAATGCTACTTGCTATTAGACACTTGTTCCCAAGATCGCCAGATACATTTCAGCCACATCCCAGCCCTGTAAAGTCAAATCTTGCTAAAATAGGAACCTGACCTCCATCTGCCCCCACAAACAGATCGTGCTGCAGGAGGGACAACGGTCCCAGTCACAAACCCTTCCAACTCTGGAGCCCTGAGTCTCTTTAGAAGGTGTCCCACAATTGTGGCATCTGCAGTGCTTGGGAAAGACCCTGGAAATCACAAAGTTCTGTTTGGAAATGACTCCAGGATTGGCCACATCACACCATCCCTGGACAGAAAGACAAGGTGCAACCAGGATATTATAGAGCTGGTTGTGTGGCAGAGGAGGTCTCACTGTCCTCAACAGGACCAACCATACAAACAGGCAGGGTCAGGTTCTCCATCCAGAAGCGTCCAACATATAATTTAATGACGAGCACCGGCACCCAACGAGTCACACGCACAATTATTGTACCCACCACGGTCCCAGCGTGAGGGACCCAAGGTCTTCCTCACACGTTCACTTCTTCCTATTTTTGCAATATTTGGGGTGCAAAGGGAAAAAAACAACCTCGTCCCTCAGATGGCTGGAAACTGGGGCAGGAGCACCCAGCTACTCCCAGTGCCTGACACGAGATGGCGTGTGGCATCGCCGTTTGGGGACCAGTTTAGTTGCTCCTTGAAGTTGTGGTTAGATTTACCTCGCTCTGGTTAATTCAATTGTTTCGCAGAGGCTCGGCGGGATAATTTAACTTCTCTAAGTGGAAAACGACTCCCCCCACCAACCAGGTGGATGGCTGGTTCTCGTTTGACCAATTTCATCCTTGTCTGGTTAGTAACATAGCAGCAGAGATTGTAGGTTTATGGGGGCAAAGAAAGATATAGTAGGGAGCGTGAGAAGGGAATCAAAGCCATTCCCAGTGCTTCAGGAAAAAGGCACACTGTCTAATTGATTTCAGGCTTTTTCTCTCCTTGATTGCAGGCTGCACAGTTTCTAAATCTATTGGTCCAGTTATTCAAAATTATTCGCAAATCTCTTCAGTGAATAATACTTGACCTGCAGATCATCCGAAAAGTGAATATTGCACTCCATTTCCCCGTTTCTGCTGTGATTTATTGTCACTAACAGACGTATACTCCTCAGGTAATTAACTCAGGATGAAACTCAAATTGCATATTTGATTATAACATTTGCAATTCACAAATTTCACTGGGCTAGCAAGCTCCAAAAGTCATCTAATCAAGATATGGGCAAAAGTATCTTACCTCTGACACAACAGAATTGATACTTTTATCCGTTGTTTCGTGTTTCGGTGAAGGAGCAGCCGGTCACAAGGACGTGCGCCCAGAACCGCGGTGCTGGAAGGGCTGGGTATAGCCAGGGCAGCCTTGCACAGTGTCAACAGAGAATAAACATAGATTAAAAAGAACAAAGTTAATGACTTTCTCAGACCTGCTCATCTAACAGGTGTGATTAGCAGGTTCTACACCAAAATCTCCTTACCTGTTAGGTCTCTGCTGGTGCTTTTCCCCCTGAAAATAGCAGGAGCTGGGTAGGGTGGGCACTTTTCTCCTCGACTGTCCAGCCCATGTCTGTGCTTGGGATTATTTACAGGTTTGTATTACGGGGCTGCCTGGAAGGTGGCTGCACTCTGTGCAGAGAGCTGTAGGTCACCTGCAGAGAGCTTACAGCCCAAACAGGCAGGTGACGGGACGGAGCGAGTGGTCCCTTGGTGCCACAGCCCAGCAGAGTGTCCTTAGTCCGGGCTGTAGCTGCTGGAAGGGCTGAACCACTTTTCTGCAGTTGTTACGTGTTGGGCTTTTGGCTACAGAAACATCTCAGCGCACGGGAAACTCAAAGCATTCAGAGATCATGAGTCACATCCCCCAGCATCACAAACCTGGTTTTAAAACCTTGCTGTTTCCTTTAAAGAAATAAATTCTTGGGTGTTTCAGTTGTTCTTTCAATTTGCCTTCAGATGGCAGAGCCTTCCAGTGCTCACGAGTTTACGCTTTCCTTCGCCACCACCGACATTCAACGTACACACTTTTTCTCACTTTTATTTGTGAATGGGAGATTAAGGTCTCACTTAGTCACAGATCTCCAAAGCAGGAGCTTTCGGAGATCTAGCAAACACAAGACTCACAGGAGGGTCAGGAGGAGCAGTGTTGCCACCTAGAGACTTTCTGTGAGCTCTGAAAAAGAGTTTTCTCCAAGATAGGATGCTCTGATGTGTTTCACTCAGGTGGTGGCTGTTTACCTGCTCAGTGTAGGTGTGCTGGAAGGGAAGCAGATTTTGACGACGGTCTTTACGTCTTGGCTTTTGTTTTCCTGCAAAATGGCTCAGCAATGCGTGCCAGTCAGAAATCCTGCCCCAGAGCCACCACCCGCCTCACAAACACTGTCGCCCAGCCCCTCCATCACGGGCTCCGGGAATATATTCATCCCGAGATGCACTTCTACACCTGTTAACTTATTGATTCAGTTTTTCATGTTGAGCTGTAGAAGTTTTCCAGCAGACAAAAATTGAAGGAGGATTTGCTGCTCCTACCCTGGCAGGAAGATTTACACCTGAGCAAATGATTTGTAACAAATACAGTGTAAGATAGATGGAGCTGCTTCTCTTGTTCGAAAATTATTCACAGACTATGGGCTTGAAGAGGGAGAAATTTTTTCCTTGCTTTGTAAAATACACACACATGCATTTTTTTTATTATTATTTATGACTACTTTCACCATAAAAAACACTCCTGAGAGCATCTTTTGCAGAATTATTGCAGCTCACAGGTTGTTTCGTTGGTAATCTGGAGAGAGGACAGGTTTGGGATTTTTTGTCTCTTTCTCCTTTCTTTAGTAATTGCCTTGACCAGCGAGACTCTTGTCACGGGTTTGAGCCTCTGGGCATTACAAGGTCATAAAATCTAAGTTCCTGGCCTCCACTTTTCTCACCAGTCTGCTCAAGGGAGTGTATCTGCAGAAACAGCTCCTGGATTTTGCTGGCTGAGTGCAGCTCCCTCCATCAAGCTCCAGGGCAAACATTCAGGACGGACCATTTGAGATTGCGCTCTGCAAGCCTTCCTGAGCCTGATGAAGAAAGGCCCGTTTCTGGCAAGCAGGGAGATTTCTAGAGTCTCAGGTGCCACCACAGGAGGAAGTGGTGGGATACGGACATGTAAAGAGAAACAGAGGCCACCAACACCCTGAAGGACTCAGAAAGCTCTTTTAGGTAGGACCTCTGGAGTTTTGCTTATATTCCATATTTCCCATCTAAAGCACTAGGGTTTTTTTATGGATAAAGCTTTCTTTTCCTTACTTCCATAGCGAGAATTGAAATGCATCTCCATGTATTTGGCAATGCTGTGAGTGGCGGCAGATCCTCCATCCAGCTGGGCTACATCCATATGTAGTTTTTGGCGTACATACGGATGTAGCCCAGGAGTTTTCTTTCTTGACCAGCCAGGTGAGTGAAGCAGCTCCAAGCCTCGCTCTTGTAGTTGCATCCTGCAGGAGTCACGCAGCCCTGTGAAACAGGTGTTGCTACAGTCTGCTTTATAAAATCTAACAATTCATTTGAAAAAAAAAAAAAAAGATAAATATTATATTTTTGCCCTGAAGATCCTGTTAGGTACTAACTAGGTCACTTATCAAATCCCTGTTTTCATGGCTCGTGTGTTCCAGATGTGAGCGTGTGTGTCTACGTTACATATCGATTTGTGCAAATCATGTAACACAGGCAACACTCGCTGGCCAGCGAGCTGAGCAAATACACCACTGGTCTGCGGATCCATTACTGGTAGGAGCAGATGGGTTGCTTGCTTAAATAAATGCATTTGCAAACTCCTCTAGGTCTGCTTTCAAAACTACCAGCTTGTTTATATAACATGGTGTAGCCAGGTTCCTACACTCTCTGCTCACGAAACCTTCCCTGGCCTGGAGTTCAGGTGCTTTCATTTTTGCACAAACAAAATCTGAGCATGAATATGTTTTTGTAAATATAAATTATAATAAAACGATTCTCTTTTGATCTGCAGCGTATGAGTAAAGCATTGTTTACACTCATGTGCTGTTAATTGGAAGCATCCATCATACGTCAGTCTGAGGCAGAGCAAAATAGACACAGAATAAAAATATCATCTCCACTGACCTGGTCCTGCAAATGCTGAGTAACTTTACGCTCTGAAGCACAATCTGCCTTGAATAAAATCATTTTATTCATTCCCTCTGGAGCTGCACATCAGGGATGGCTGGAGTGAGCAAGAGCAAGAGCAAGAGAGGGAAATAAAAAGCTGCATTTTTCCTTATTGTGCTGTTGTATCCTCAGCTGACAAAATAGTCAATGGGCTGGAGAAAAGCACATTTGTTTGCTTTGTGGCTGCTTGGGTGGGTGTTGCTCATTCACCTGGAGGAGCCTATTTCCACCCAGCACAGTCCTGCCTCCTGGCTCGACACAGCCAGCTTTCATACAACCATAGAGCCTGCAACCTGCCACTACTCCCCAGACACCCTGGAGACCTTCTGCTGGTAAGGAGGAGGAGGTGGAGGAGGAGGAGAGCATGCTCACGTGGCTCATCAGCTGCCTGCGCAAAACCAAGCTGGTGGTTTGAGCCCCGTTGCCACAGCACAATCGCCGAGAGCGCACACGGGCGGCTCTCAATGGCCACCTTTGTTGGCAGCCACGGGCAGGAGCGCGCAGGCTGCTGACGTGGCACCCGCCTGTGTCACCTTGCCCTGTCCCCTGCTCCCAGAGAGCACTGGGAGGCTGGACGAGGGGGGAAAGCACTTCAGCCACAAGCAGGGGCTCAGAGCACATCTTTCCCAATCTTTATGTTTGCTTTTATGTCTTAAAATAAAAAAGAAAACCAAGCAAACAGCCCAGCAGAGGAGGGAGGAGGTGGAGGCATTTCCCCTTCAACAGATCTTTCCTCTTTCTTCAGTTATTTCCCCCCTTCCAGTTTCTTCCCCTACCTTTTGAAACGTGGCTCCCAGGCCACAATGACAGAAGAGCTACAATTTTAACGTGTGGAGCTGTTGCAGTTTTAAAGAATTGCTTTAAAACAAAAACAACCAAGAGGAAGAAAGTATTTCCCCCTCCCTGCTGCTCTGCCACCCACAGCACCCAGTGCCACCGACTGCCCTGGCAAAAGTCAATGTTTGCATTTGTCACATATGTTTTTAGTGCATCCTAGACCCAGCCATGCCTCAACCCGGCCTCGTGGGCCAATTGCCATGTTGAAAGGCACCTCCCAGCAAATGTTACTTCATTTCTGGAAGGACAGAGGGAAATAAAACCCCCAAGTGAATTCTGGCAGGAGCTTGCTGCGGGGTCCTTGTTTCACCAGTCCTTCAGGTTCTTCCAGTTCATGAGGACGACTTGCATAGCAAAGGCATTTGTTCTGCAAGTGGCCTCCCAGTACCTGACCTCTTACAGCAAACAACTCTTACAGCCAAAAAGCACCCAGTGCAGACCCCTCAACCTGGGCCGATTGCACTACGGAGGGGCCATCAGGGTAAATCTGTTGGCTTTTTAGGTGGTTTTTTTGCGGGACTGCTTCTAAGAGGACTTCAAAGGGTTACAAGTAATAGTGACCAATTTCCAATTTTCCTTCTTTTTGTCTCAACTGGTCTGTCCCTGTACTGCTAGGATGCGTCATACACAAATTAACACCTTCGCTGTGGGCACCGTGCAGCCCAGGTCATCTCCAGCAAAGCTGTTTGTGCCCCTGTCTACATTAAGTGACAGTCACTGCCATTTTGTCCCACTCGACACCAGCTCCCTTGAAAACCTCCCCATAAAGCAGCTGTCCCCAGTTGAAGCACATCCCAATCAAGCACAGGGTACTGAATGGAAAGCAAATAGTTCTTTCCTTTTTGCCGTGCTGTGGGAGCAATCACGCATTTCACAGAAGAGTAAGTCCAAATTTTATAGTGCCAAAGTCCACAGCCCACCTTGTCCCTGGCTCCTCAGGGGATGGCTGGTAGCTCCTCCATCTCTCCTCTGCTCGATCCCCACCTCTAGGCCAGGGACAGCAATACCACACAGAGCTTTTCTAAGGATAAAAGCCTGTTGATGACCGGCAGGTGATTTATGACAGTAGTGGTATCATACCCCAGGGTCACCCAGAGCTCTCAAGAGAGAAGGAAACCCCCCAGCATCTCTGCAAGGCACAGAAAAGGGGTTATACTTCATGCTGATGGGGAATGGACACTCAGAGAAATCAGAACCACTGCTGTAAGCCAGAAGGAGGTGAGCACAGTGAGCAGGTCATATCCTTTCATTCTGAACTCTCCATGGCAAAAAAAACCACAAGTAAAGAAAAAAATACGAGGCTAGAGGTTATACAGCCTGCACTCCCCTTTGTGTTTCAGCCTGCCCAGAGAAATGTCATTGTGGGAAAGGCTGGAGATTGGATACAGCCCTCAAGTTCAGGAGCTCTAATAGGGAATGGAAGAAAAGGCTCTAGATGAAGATAACTGCAGCAGTTATGTGACTAATCCCATCTAGGGACATTTTCCCCTCTGCCTGTGATCCTAAGTATCCTTAAGGAAAACAACCCTATTTTGGCTCTCAGATGACTCACTGCTTGCAAATAATACAAATCTCATTATATATAATAAAACACCAAAATATCCAAGATGACAGTGCTCCCCAGAAGTGACCCAAAGCTGGGCACTTGAGCACAGGTAGCTCTTTCCAAAAAGCAACTGGGAACTGGACCCAGGAGACCTGGCCGCAGCACTCCCAGCCAGAATGAGCCTTTTGTTTGAGCAAATGCAAATGTCAGGAGAGGAAATGGGCCAGTTGCTACCCTGCAGCAATGCCCCAGGTGGCAGGGTCAGGCTGGACAGCCTCAGATCTCTCCAGAAAACAGGCAAAGTAAAAAGCCCACTCTGGCTTTTGGAGAGAGTCATCTCAAAGTCAGTCCCACGGGTGATCCGCGTCTCCGCTTACATATCGCTCATTTTCTAATTTTGTCAGGCAGACATTTAGGGATGTGGAGTCCATTTGTGCAGGAATCAAAAAGCCAGGCTCATTGGAGATCTCAGACCAAAATGTATCTTAAAATGCATTATTAGCCACATATTACCCACAGCACACACGTAGAGAGGAAAAGTCCCAGTGATTGCTAAAGGTAAAAGTCTGTCCTGTATAGTTAAGGTTTTCCTCCCACCCCATTACCTCTGTTGTAGGTGAACAGGGTCATCCTCCTCTCCATCCATCCTCCTTTTCTGAGCCTCAGTGGGCATGGTGGTAGAGCTGAGCGAGCAGGACTCTTTCAACAGCAGCATCCGAGGCCAAAGAAATCAGCCTGGGCAGGGCTTTGGGATGCTGCAGGGAAGGAAAGATAAAGTACATGACATTACTATAGAAGGATTGTTTACAAGATTTAAGAGTCCTGTGTTGCCATCAACAATAAACTATAGATCTGAAGAGGAACACTGTTCTCTACCACAAGCAGGTATATTTTTAGATAAGTATGTTCCACAAATGTTTTGTAAAGAAGCTCCTTTGCCTAAAGCATCTACTTCTTCTCAAGCCTCCCGTGATAAAGCATAAACCATGTTGCTAATAACAATTGTTCCTGCATTTGTTTCTGGAACACAGATCACAAAATACACAGTTTATCTGGGAGTGTCTGTATACTCTTCTATTTCTGTCCTTCTTATTCAACCTTAGGCAACTGTGAGTCCGAAGAGGGACACAGCCCTACCCTGAAGAGATTACAGCCTCTATCAGATAACAGTCTGCAAATTAGACATGGACAGGAACAGATCTCAGAGAATAAGAATGGGGAGAACGGCCATGGTTTGGGAAAGAAACTAATAAATACAACTCTAAAGGAAGACTTTGAAGGAAAACAGAGGGAAAAAGCAGGAGGGAGAAACCTAGGAATTTAAAAGAATAAACAAGGTAAGAGAGGGTTTGTACAGCAGAACACTGAAAAAAAGGACTGATTCATAAAGATGAGATCCAGACCTTAATTTAACTGATCTCCTGGTATCTGACTTCAGGCAGATAAGCTGCCCCAAATCCTGAATTCTTCAAACCACAGAGACACCAAGAAAAAACCCAAAAGACAACCTTACTGACCTCTGAGAGTCCATCATCCCCGAATGCGTGCCATCTACCAAGGTGAGCATCAAGTCAGCTGTGCTCACAGGTCTCCAGTATCACCAGCAGCTTTGCTTACCTCCCACCAGCCACTAACACGTGGCACACTTGGGGACAGGGAGGCAATCCGAGACAAGGTGGGATGGATGGCTTACAGACTGAGCAGCTCCACCTCATGATGCCTACGCTTCCCTTCTATTAACTGATCTTGTAGAGTTCCTCCCATAGTAGCTCTATGTAGTAGGCTACGTCTTCTTTTGTAGCCTCAGCTGAGCAGGACCCAGCAGTGGTGCAGCAGATGTGCTGTAGCGAGGACAGTGCAAGATGTAAGTGAGGCAAGGGCAGGGAGAGGGGACACCGCTTATTAGGTCAGCTGGTGTACTTGGAAAAACTACACATGCTTTCAGGCACATAAGGCTTCCTCAGGTCCGAAATAGAAGCAGTAACCTTAGAGCTAAATACAGGTTGAGAATAATTGTTCTGAGATAAACTTCATTACATTAATGAATTAAGCAATTTGTGAGAAAGGCTGATTGGTTCCTGTTGATCAAAGGGAGGATACCAGCCAGAGGACAGCTGATAATGTCATTTATGGCACAAAGAGACGGCTAGAGAGACAGGAATAATTATTGCCCAGGGATGGCTGGCGGTAGCAAAAATTATACTGCAATATGCAATCAATATCGGCGTGATTTTTATATCCTAGAGTCAGGAATTTCAGTACTCGGATTGTCTTTTGAAGCAGATTTGGAGACCTTCCCTGAAGGTCAGGAGTGAGGGGTCAGAGATGCAGCGGTTGAGCTCTTAGCGAGTGTTTCTGTCCTTCACCAGTTTGTACAAGTTAATTTGGGTTGCTTGCCTGCAGTTGTTGCCACCAGCCTGTCCAATCTATAATGCAAAGCACAAAGACAGGAGGGCGGCGGTAGGTCCTTCTGTATTACTCAGAAATCTAATTCCATTAAGCAGCTGTAGTTAATTGCCAACACTTCTGAGTTCATCACTGTCCCTTAGATACGTTGTTTCCTGTGAAGTGCCAGTCCCAGGGAATCTGCAATTTCCTAAGGATGTGAATTTTCACCTAGAAATTAAGTTCTTAGTGGACGTGTAGAGAAAAGCTAGAACATTCTGAAATCTATTTAACTCTATTCCCAGAAGATAAATTAGTACGGTGTGAAGCTGATTATTATTTACAATTACTTCATAATTTCTACAATTATGGAGGCCTGAATCACAGTTTCTCAAGTGATTTGGTTTGGCAATCCTGAAACGAGTCTGTATGGACAGCACAAATGGAGAACATCCTTACGTGTTACTGAAAAATGAAGTATCAATGGTTCTCAAGTAAAATATGATCTATGGCGGCTCAAAGTTAATAAATATGAGATTCACAAATACCTGTGAAGTAGGTAATTGCCCCAGGTGTCAACAGTTTCAAGAGTACTCAGGAATTCTGCACTCTTCCCACTAAATTGCCAAACAGAGGTGCTGTACGTACCTGACTAATCCAGAGAGACGCAGACAGACCAAGAACCTGTTGGCTTCAAAAATGTGGCTGCAGTTATCTATTTGCAACATCTGAGACTCAGCAGGGAATTAAAGGCTCAAGCATGGGCTTAAAAACACTGAAACTATTCTTGACAAGGCTGAAGCAATCTGTTGAAACCTGGGCAGCCAGTTCAGAGCACAGCCGGTGGCAGGACCCAGCAGCCCTCTCCCTGTTGCTGGCACATGGGACACTTCACGTAATGGTCTAATGAAAATCAAAGGGGAATTTGTTTTAGTTTGTAAAATCTCTGTGCAAGTCTAATTTTGACCAGCAGCAACTTCAGTGAGTAGGCTGGTGTAAAATTTTCACATGATTTGTACTGGAGGAATATATACTGCCATATCTATAGAAACACCCACAGAAATTCTTTTAGAGACTGACAATAGTCAGTATGTGAGATCTCACTGCTCCAGAGGCCTTCTGCTCCAATGGTGGATGAATCAGACTCTGTACACCACGGACAATGAGCATCAAGGGCTTTGCTTTTATATGCGTGCCTTATTTCAAAATGTAAAGGTCATCTAAGACACGTGAAGTGAACTGAAGAACAGAGGAGACTCTCAAAGGCCACAGAGACTCAAGGCAATTGAAGGAGCCAAGGGTAGGTCAATCTCAGAAGATGTTCCGGTGCCATACGGAACCTGGATGAAGTTCATTATTGACAGCAAAAAGACAGCGATAGCCAGCTAACATCTCACTAATGGTGAATTTCAGCGGAAACAGAGGAGGAAACCAACACAGAAAAGGGCAGTGACTTGCCCAGAGTCAGATCTGAAACATGGGGTGCCTGAGTTGTCATCTGTTATACCATGTTCTTCACTAACCTGCCACCTCTCATTTCCATCAACGTGCCTAAAAACTCCCAGGCTGTTGCATTACTAGATGAGGCTGCCCAAGCAGCAAACGCAGACACTTTCCTCAGACTGTGAGCATCTCACCGAATCCTTAACTGTATTCTGACATTCAGTAGCTCTTTACACTATGTCCTCAGAGATAAAGTGAAGTCAAGTAAGCCTTAGCCTACAAGGGGCGCAGAGAGGGTACCTTTCGGTGGCTAGAGCCTCACACACCGAGGTCTCCCATGGCACAGCAGTTCCTGGCATCGAGCAATTTAAGAGTTGAGTTTCAGAGAGGAGTGGAGCCTGGGTGAAAAGGAGAGCGTGTCGATGAAAGGCTGGGGCAGCAGAGCAAGTAGCGAGAGGCAGCGAACAAAGGGAGCAACACACAAGCTGGTCCTTCTGAGGATGCTGTGGGAGAGGCAGAAAAGACAAAAGGAAGGGATTATGGGTGTAGCCCGGAATGAGTATCTTCTGCCAAGGAAAAGAGATGGGTTTCCTGGTTTGTTTTTAATTGCATTAGCCAGTCCTGTTGATACAACCTTCTCAAAGAAGCTCGCAGGGGCACTAAACAATAATTAAGGCACTACATTCCCAGAGCCCTCTTTTGGTTTATGCCACGGGTAGTCTTGAAGCTTAGGGGACAAGGGAATGCAGCGCAACGAGCTCCATGAGCCCATGAAGCTGACGGGCTCTTTAAATGTAATGGTGTCTCAGCTCTCGGAGGAGGAGAGGATCTCTGATTTCAGGCCTCTGAAGTGCTAAATCACCAAATGAAAACTACAGCAAGTTCCACCAAAACTGCAGCCATCAATACTACAGGCTGGTTTTAACAAACAAAGGTTGACAGAATAAAGGATGGGGGTTGAGGGATGTCTGCGCTGTGCGCCAAGGTTTTTCTAAAAATATTTTACACCTGCTATTTCTGCCGCACACCGATCATATTTTGTCCATGAGGTAGAGAACTCTTAGTGCCAAAGGGAATGTGGTTTATGTTCCCGAGTCTTAATGCTTTTTCCCCTTCTGTAAGGCAAAACTCCTTACTACCGTCCCTAAAATAAAGCCAAGAGGACAAAAGTCATACCAGCACGGCCACAGGAACAGTTTAACCGCTCCTCTCGCAGGTCTTTGGGAACAATCCCTTCAGCAGGATTTTACAGCTCTGGCACTTCGATTTAGCAAACTTTTTATGCAGCTCATGAGAGAAATGCAGCCAACTCTGTACACTCAATTTAAATCAACTTGCTGATGATATAAAAAAGAGTGCTGAACCGCCAGTTTGCTTCATCTGCTCCAAAACTACCAACACAAACTCGGAGGTATTTATTCCTGAAACGTTAATAGAACAGTCTAGGGCGTCAGATCAGTAGATGAACTCTGGTTTGATCCCATGCCGGTCTAAAGAGCTGATTTAACAACTCGTTTTTTGGTTACTTGATATTTCAGAGCTGCAACTGGGCTGCTTGCTGCTAACAGGCTTTTACACGTTGCGATACGGTGGGAGCCCAGGGCGCAGACAGGGTGGCTGTGCTGGAGCCGGGTAATCGTCTGCCAGGGCCGTCTGCAGCAGGAGATCATACAAGCAAGGTTTAATAGCTCTCCGATTTTGCAATGTGAAGGAGGGATGGGCCTTTCTGTGGCTTACACCCAGTCCTCCATTTGTATCAATTAGGGCAGCTTGGTTGAAGGCGAGAACTGCAAAACTTGTACTCACCGCGACTCCAGTGGCAGGCCGGCCCGCGCCCTCTGGATTCACGTCGGCGGCAGGGACCTCCAAGGACACGGCGCAGTGACGGAGCACTACGCCCTGTCAGCTTCACCCAGGAGCCGGCTCTGCTCTCCTTTACAGAAATAAGCAGATCAACTTCATTTTGGTGACCCCCACTAGACTTCTGATCAAGACCAAGGTCTGTTTACCCACAAAGCAAATGCAGTGCAGGCCGTGGCTGCCCATCGAATCCCCGCTACGCTGCCATGATACCAAGCGGCCTCTGAGCAAAATTTCACAGATCTCAGATGACGATCTTCAAAAGTTACCGCCTTGTGCTGAACTGAGTGAGCCTTCCAGATGAAAGCGCTTTTAACTTGGGCTCGGGTGGGGACGCTGAGACAGGGTGCACGAAGCAGCATCGAGGGGGACGGATGCAGACTTACGCTTTCACCCTTTTCTTCACTGTAAATGAAAGACATCTTCCGAAGTTTAACTTACACGGTCAATTTTAAGGAAGTAAATTGCATGTTCACATGAGAAAATACAAAAGAACTTGCACAACTGAGCAAACACTTCCTCTTCCCCTTCGCTCCCTCTTAAGTCCCTTCTCTCAAAGCAAGTGCACTTCTCTGGCCTCCCGGCTCAACAGCAGAATCCTGGGTGCGCGCAAATTAAACCACCAATTGGTTTGGCACTCATTTAGAACAGTATGTTGCAATGTAAATGTTTGATCTAACAAATTCAGCACCAAACTTCAGCAGAAGATAAATAAATGGCTGAAGTAAACTGAACATAGAGCACACACCTTTTAATTACCTAAGCAGCAAGAGAAAACATTAAAAATCTTCACATTTGCATTCTTTGAGAAAGCTGGAAGCTCTCTCTGCAGACTGTCTCCTTGCAAAGCACCACAAACCCCCGTTATTAAAATTTTGCTATTAAAAGCACTGAAAAAAAACATCCTTGTTGCCAGAGATTCTTCCTTGCTGCAAACCACTGCCCATCACACGCAGAGCTGGTTACCGTGGAAGTGAACAAGCGGGCATGGGAAGAGGGTAAGCTCGATGGCCCCTAAGACAAATGACCTGTTTAAATTACAGGAACAGAAATATTACAGGTGGTGTAGAATACTCTCTGCTGTCCGAGCTTCTTGACCTCCGAGGCAGTTTAGGTATTATTATTATTATTATTGTACTGTAAATAGCAAAATCTAGCAAGTCTTAAAGTCTCAGCATACAAATAGGAAAATATACAGAGTGAACATTCGCCGTTAATTAATCCAATATTTTTCTTTCTAATTTTTTTTTCTCTAATTCCTTTTAAAAGCAAAATCATCCACTGCAAATTAGATAGCAAATGATGCACTTTTAAGTATGGTTCTGTCCACTGATGCGCTGTTAGTGGAAAGATAAACCAGATGGCAAACTCAATAAAAAGGAGCCAGTTAAATAGAGACAGATGAATGCCCGAAACACCCCTTTGCTCCATTACTGCTTTTGAAAGGGTTGTCATGGCATTCGAAATTGATACCGCTGTCAGCCTCCCATCTCCACCCCGGCCTTTTCTTCATGGCCTCCATCCAAAGCAAAGATCTCACGCTGGTGTTGAAAAACACCCTCTTCCTTACAGCGCTAGGATATTTCCACCAAAACTGCTCGCTCCAAACCAGGGGTGGAATTTACACCTTCTGTAGAGGGCATCAAACAGGAAAAGACTGAGCTTCGGTTTCAAATTCCAGCCTGGGAACACTGAAGTTCAGATCATTTTAATCCCGTTCTCCCAATTCGTCATCCCGAGCCAAAGGGCTACGCGCTTAGTGAGCATCTTAGCGCCGTACAGACGGAACTGCCATGGAAAATAAGTTGACATTTGTTAGATTTACGTAAGAAAGAAGTAAGTTTCTCTTCCCCGTGACAAAGTCCATCATCAAGGAACATTATTTGCCCAACAGACGGAAAGAGCAAGGGATGCGACTCCAAAATAGCCCTGGAAAAGCTGAGCTGTTTTGTCAGCTTCTGAATTCTTTCTCCTCCCACTCACATTCACATTTTGAGAATCCATTAAGTTAAAACTGGTAAAAGCCACTAAAATAAAAACCTTAGAACGTCGCGCTGCAGTTGTATTACATTTCTCTTTTTAATAGAGCATATAAAATGAAACCTTACAATGAGTTTAGCAAACTGGAAATCAGCACTTTTATTCAGTCTCGTTTCTGAGCTATTAATCCCCAATACAGAACCAGAACGCTGATGCATTGCTCTAGGACCTCTCCAGAGAATAGTGCAACTCCATCCTGATGACACGGAAAGCGAGTTTCATTGAATCACCTGAGTCCCTTCTAGATACATCACATCGCACCGTCACTCAACACTCACATAGCTTATAGTTTCGACTCTCTAGGAGAAAAAAATAAAATAAAAAAAAAATAAAATTACATAAGCTGCAACCAGAGAAAAGCCGTGAAATTTCCTCAAAGAATTGTAGGCAAGTCCTTAATCAAGCCATGTGCTTTGTCAGTAGTATTTTAGGCAAAGCAGCCCGTTATTGTAGTGCATCAGGACAGCAAAGCTCCTTGGTGAGGCACCGAGTCAGGCCGGTTTTGCATCGACAGCGCCGACGCCACGGTAAGAGCAGCGCTCTGATCTTCAGAGGAACGGTAAAAATCACAGACCACGACAGTCAATTAATTTTAAAGAATTTTAATACAAACTTAATATAAACTATTTCAGTCCCTCTTAACATGTAAGACACTGACTCAAAATACTTTTATACCTTTTTTCAAGTATTGCACAATGTAGGTACAAAATTAATATTTACGATTACATTTTCTTCCATAATATATAGCAAAAATCTTTAAACTTTTAACAGAAAATACAATTTGTGTTTCTTTTGAAAAAAGCAAATATTTCGTACATTTTAATTCCACCACTAAGGAATATTCTGTACACAACTTTTTATTTTTTTTTTTTTTTTAGAATTGATGTCTTTAAGATGGATATCTTACAATTTCCGTAAAAAAAATACAACATGAAGCTGCTGCAGCTGTCACAGATCACTGTAGTAAAAAGATATAAATGCAATACCATGTTGTAGAAACAATATATATACTCTGATATTTTACAAACTTTGTACTAAATTAAATTATACAATTAGAAAAAGACCAATAAACCCACCTATTAGTGCCAATTTTTTAAATATATATATACATATATGTTTGGGTACATATACATATACACACATGAAAAAAATCAGCCACGTCCTTGCTATATCTTAAATACTGTAAGAGGCCATATTTTGAGAGTATATTTTTGTAATGTACAGTCAGTATAAAATAATTTTGTGCTTGGTTGGCAAATGAAAAAAAAATGATGCATGTTGTATTTATCTAACCAAGCCCGAATGTATTCATACTACAAGCCTTAAAAAAAATTCTCAAGAGGTGGAAAAAAAGATACACCCTTGGGTACGTGCATTTTAACTTGTACAATAGTATTTACTTCAGATTTCACTTTCGGTTTATTTTTAGTTAGCCATAACTGGCTGGAATTGCTGGTTAGAATACTGCATGTTGTTTAAACTAAAATTCAAGCCATCCACAAAAGACTTCTCATTTAGACCTCCATAGGCTGCAAACATATCAAAGGCATTACTGTACTGGAGAGGACTGAGGTTAAGGGGGCTGTCACCAGGAAAGATGCTACCGGTACTACCTTGACCCTGCATGTTGGGGAAAATGAACTCCTTTGCGTTAGGAGAAAGGGCAGAAGTCTTCTGCTGCTGCTGCTGCTGTTGCTGCTGCTGCTGACTGCCTAAGCCAAGCCCGTAGAGAGAGTGCATGGAGGAGGAGAGGGCTTTCTGCTTCAACAGGTCATTGACATTCAAGCCAAGGTTGGTGGGAGAGGTGCGGGCGACCTTGTTGCTACGGCCGCTATTCTTCATTTTGGTCGAGCCAAACTTGGTGGCGGCAAATGTGGCAGTGGTGAAGGTTAAAGGCTGAGTGGAGCGGGGCATGAAAGTTGGGCTCACAGCAGCAGAGTGACCAAAGGGAGGAGAAGGAGAACTAGACACTGAAGATGCTGGGTCGCTAATTGGCATGAACACTTGGGCCTCTGGGTTAAAGCTGTTCTTGATCTCCTTATCCAACTCACATCCATTTTCATTATCATCCACATAAAGCACTTTCACTGGTCCCTTTTCACCGATTTGGTAGGAAACCTCAAACGGGTCAATCCAAACACTAAGATCCTGAGGCAAGTTGCCACGAACATCATCAATGTCCAAACCGCTCTCTTTGGATGCTTGTTCTATGACTGGGTCCACTTTCTCCCCTATATGAATACATCTAAACCCTGATCCTTTGTATGGCTTTTCTGGATACCAGTGCCCTTCATACTTCTTCTTCAGAAGTCTTTCAAGCTCTTCACCAAAAATGTTGACACGTCGTCTGGGAAGCTTATTGTACAAATAGGAAATAATAAAATTGAGTGCTACTTGGATTTCAAGCTGCATAGCTGCTATGCCACAAAGTTATAAGTCTGTTTCAAAACCCGAAGAAGAAAAGTGTTCAAGATGCCACAGGGAAACAGAATTTCATTCAAAGTGCTGATTCTAGTCGATTATTATCCTTCACCTTGAGTGCTCTTGCTCCTTTAAGAAAAAACAAAAGCAAACACATCCAAATAAGGAAAGCGTAAGACCAAGCCCCAAGGCCTATTCGTTTAGCTTCACTTTCTGCACAAAACAGGTTACTTTTTAAAAAAATAAAGCAAAACAGAAACGCGCATCACACCAGTCGTGTTCCTGCCTGTGGAAGGTGAGGACGACAACTGCGTTCAGCCTCACTTACAAACAAATACTGCAGAAGATGCACCAGGCATGTGTTTACATATCCTGCACGGGGCATTTCAAAATCACATGAGCTTGTCGCTTAGTTATTCACAAAGCAGCTCGGATAATTTTTGAGACATCACAAAACTGCCAGGCCTGTCAAGGGTTCAATTACCAACCCGTATTTGGATGATTTATCGTACTCAGCTGCAAAATTTAGCACCAGACTATTAGTTTAGCTTGAAAGGTCTTAGTCCAAGGGTCATTTATCATTTCAAAGTTTGCAAACACACTGGTTGTGCTGTAAGCTACAGAATCATAAAAATGTTAACAGTTGCTTTAGAAGAGCTCACACAAATAACCAAAATTATGCAACGTTCATTTTAAGCCCAAGCCAATCATCCACATAAACTGTGCGCTGGCAAAATTACGCCAACTGAAGAGAAAATGTCCGCTGCCCATATACAACAATTCCTCGGAACAGCTTAAAATGACAACGCAGTCGATGCACACAAAATAGATCCAGGTATCTTCTGTCACGAGGGAGGCAACGGCCGTGGGATTATTACAAGATATTAATGCACACGTTTTTCCCTTTCCACACTTATTCTGCATTATCAGATGTAATATATAAAAACATACGAATTAATGCATCGCGTTGTCTACAGTTCAGATTTCCAAAAGTTACTAGAGCTAATGGGGCTTTTGACAGCCTCACAAACGACTGCCTTTCTCCTTCTCCACGACTCCATTTTATATTTAATATAAAATATGGTTGCCACTCCTTCACAAAGGACAAAAGAGAAAGGAGCTATGGAAAGTTAAAGCAGGGACGCGAATCAAGTAACAGCACACGTACTGCTAACGAAAATCCTGCAGCAGCTTGGTATAAAGGTACTCATCCACAGGAGACCCCTTTGCTCACAAAGTTCCAATGAAAGAGATTATAGATTTCTTGGCTCAAGTTAAGCGCCCAACGAGAATTTCAATTAACAGTGCGCTTTTCTGCACTGCATCACTAGGAACAAAATTTAGTGTAGCTGTCACTAAAGATTAGAGAAATCAAAGTCAATATCGAAATCCTTTAACGATGTGAACGCGATGCTTTTTTTATTTCTTGCTCCAAATAATCTCCTTTTAAAGTCTGGAACCCTATTTCCAAGCCTCTCGTGTTCTCCCCAACATGGTATGGGAATAGTTTGAAAGCTTGTACGATAAGGCGACCTTTAAACGTTTGCTGGATCAGCACTGGGTGGGGATAAGGAAAAGATCAAGGGCAAACAGAAGATATTTACAAAAGGGACACAATCAGTACAGAAAAGCTGATTGGGTGGTTAAAAGGGACATTTAAAAATGATTTATTAATCCATCTGTTTTGTTTCCCTTCCTCCACATCCTTTAGGAATGAAATGATCCTTTCAAGGAGCACTGGGCAGACGCTGGAGATTTTTTTCTAAGCCCCAAAACTGATCCGTGCTACAAGCAGCTGATCAAACAAATCAGCTTGATAATTTCGAACTTTTTTTTTTTCTTTAATTTTATTTAAAGAGGACAATATTTCTCCGGTATCTGAGCCCATTAACAGCTCCAGCAGCAGAGCCCTGGCGCTGGGGGTTAAAGGCAGGAGCCTTAAGCAGTATGCGGAGTTACATAACCAGGCAGTCGGGTCTCATTAGATTTCTGCTCACAGCCCTGGGAGCTCCGGCAACAGCAGGAGGAGGAGGAAGAGGAGCAATTTCTGAGCCCGTAAAAAAGAAGAGGAAGGGAGATGACTGGAAGCGG
>VWZK01002308.1:0-47996 GCA_013396935.1 Baryphthengus martii | reverse complement strand
GAAGAGCCGTGCGCCCGGCCTTGCTGTAACGCGGGGCACGGCTAAATCGGGAAGGCGGCTGCTGAGGGAAGCGGAGGAGCCTGCCAGGCGGCGGGCGAGGGCCGGAGCCGCCGCCTCCTCCCGCACCGAGAGATGCTTGGGGTGAGAAGCAGGCCCGGCGGTGGGAGAGCCAGGTCCTCCGTTCATTAGAACGTCATTGGGTTTGCCCTTTAAGTACCACTTGCGGGTGGGATTGGGGTTGGGATGGTTAGCTTCAAACCGGTGAGCAGGACTGGGGTTTGGAGGACAAACTGCAGAGTTTTGCTGTTTTGTGGTTCTTTTTTCTCTTCTTGCTCAGTGTTTGTGTAATAATAAACCATTTTGGCATAAAAGCTGCACGGGCCCCGGGAGAGATTTGGAAATGCCAGTCAGAAGAAATGCCAGGACTTTAACCCTTTGAAGTTTAGAGTATCTACGAGACTGTGTGGGAGGCAGGAGCCTTAAAACTGAAATGTTAAGGAAAGGAAGATAGCAAGGGTGATATTTGGGATTTTCCATAGCCGAAAATCTCAGCTAGAAGGCCTAACTTATTGTAAAACACATAGTTTTTGTTCAGATCTACCAATGCTGATGCTACTAGGATTGCAATATTGCAAACACCTTGAAAATCATCATTTGGATTCAAAACTATTTCCCCCCTATTTTTCATTTGTTCTTAACCATAACGGGTTGTATAGACCTTCAGTGAAAATTGGGTCATCTGTCATCACTGTGCACCCCAAATGGAAAATAAAATATGAAGATTATAGAATTATGAGCATTGGCAACTGAGAGACGACTGAGAACTGCAGCAGCACAGCCAGGAATCCAAATGAGAGATTCGGATTTTTTGTTTTGAACAAGTTTTCATTACCTTTACCACGAAAGTTAACAGACAAGGTGAAATAACTACCAAAACATAAGGTGAAAAGACAAGTACAGGTGGTTGTTTTGTTTTGGTTGGTTTTTTTTTAAATTAGTACTTGGAAATCTCCCTGGTACAACAAACACTGAACCAACTGACAGGTGACATCAGCTGTGTCAGGGAAGAGTTCAGGGTGTCGCTGCGCTCAGCTCGGCGCTGCCTGGGGTAGCAGCAGCAGCAGCACATTTCCCTTTGAAGTGGGAAAAACTGCACAGCTCCGTAGATCAATGTTTTCAGGTGAGATTTCGTAAGGAGCTTTACAAACCCACTAACTGTGCTGCTGAATTGCTAAAATAAAACAACCCGGAAAGGTTGTAAAGGCAGAGACTTTCTTTTAAATGGTTTTAACACTACATGAGAAGCATTAGGAACTGAATTAAATAGACAGGGCTAATACATTTATAATCAAGGCTGCTGCGGGATCCTTTAGAGCTGTGGGAATGGTGATGTACTTTTCTGTGGCTTATGTAAAGGCAGCTTCTAACACAGTCCGTGCTAAAATTGCACGCTGTTGAGTAAATCCGATGTTAAATGTTGGAGACAGGTGATTGCCCTGAGAATTACCTCTTCAGGTCAGCAGGAATCAACCCCGCTTCTAGTGGGCCAACAAAAGTTTCCATTTTATCCTCTTTACCTGAAAAAAAATACCTGACTTTTAAACTGCAGTGATCGTTATGTCATCCACATCAAACTGGTGGCCAAACTGTAGTAATGTTAATTTTTTAGCACTTAAAAACAGAGTCTTATCGAGGATCACTTGTATTCTTAAAACCTCAACTGTTTTTTTGATCCCCAGAGAGGTCAGAATAGGGCCTGAAGTATTTTTCAATCCTTTTGATTAATACACAGCAATAACAAAATGTCTACCTCGCCCTGCTAGAAAAATCTTTAAGAATGCAATCAATACAAAATAACAACTCCAGCAGCAAAATTTTACTCATGTTGCCAATTCCATTCAACTGAAAGATTAATCTTAAAAGAAAAGGAAAAAAAACATATATATATTCTCATCTTTCCTGACAAACCCTGATAGTTTTTCTCCCCAGCAGAGCAAATCAACAGAAGTATTTTGGAGCGTGGCAGGGAGGCAGGAGTGAGATTGGAAATCCGAAGGCTTTCTTAATCTGTATTAAGCAAGATGAGTTTTGATCTCCTGCCCCGTTCGTAGCCGTATCCTCTGATGCTGGCCAGCTGGCCACCGCCAGCCACCAAACTACAAATCCCACAGGCTGGGTCTCTGCAGTCTCATCTCTAGAGCCAAGATCTCTGTGTTGTCAAAGACCAATGTTTCTACAAGACTTCATAGAGTCTGTATGTAGTATTTATAAAGGGACTTTCTTTTTTCTACTAAACCATCGAAATTTGGTTCCTAAAATAATTAATAGCACTCGTTCAAAATCTCATATCTAAAACCGAAATACAGTTTATTAATCTTCAAAGTTGTTTAAAGGAATTAAAAATACCTAAGAAAAAGTTGACTAATCTATGTCACCACGGACAAGAATTTAAGAACAGAGGAAAACAAGGCTCAGAATTCCCACCGCTCATCTCTGTCCTTTTCTTCTTCTCTGTTAAATGAATGTTGCTGTTCCTTACAGAATATGTAAGGTTTATCCTGACATTGGACATAAATCTTTGTAATGTACATTCCCAAAGATGTAGTCTCTTTTTTTTACACTTTCCCATTTAAAAACACAATTCTCCTTTTCACGTGGGAGCCCGGGCTTTGATTTTGAAAAAAGTCAAAAAGCTTTTCCTGTTGTATTCATCCCTCTCTAGCCCAATTTTATCCATTTGCCGATTTGAACACGTGTTCCTTTTCCTCGTCATCTATCAGTGCGAGCAGCCAAGCCTGGCTGCTCTCCAACCTATACCTTAACAACAGTCTCAAAATGTAGTGTAGATTCTCTTACATTTCCCTTTACTGGCTTAAGCAGCGATTTTTCCCTAAATCCAGATTCTAGAGGTTGTATGTAGCGATCAGATGTTGGCCGGCTTCAGGAGCTCTCTCAGCCCCATTTTTTTTCAGATGGGAACCACCAAATGAGCCCGTCTATAATGTTGTCCTGATGGAGTCAAGGATAATCCAGAACAGAATTCAGCTGAAACGAGAAGTTCACGGCGCGTTATCCCAGCCAGCTCAGCTTCTAGGAGAGCCCCAAACTCATCTCATGATTCTGTGACCGGGGCAAATGGTTTGTTCCCTCCGACGGAGAGCGGCTGGCTGGTGGGGCTGCTGCGTGCAGGATGTGTGCGCGATAACTCTTGTTTGCAGACTCTTAGCCCAGGGCAAACGGCCACGGTCAGTGACTGGCTGCAAACGGCTGCGTGGCTCCACAGCAACCCGGACTGTGCCCAGACACGTTCCTCTGTAGCGCAGGGGGCCAAGGAATTCCAAGGAACGGGATTAGTGTCCTGGGGAGGTGGGAGAGTGTAGAGAAGGGATAAGGGGAGGAGGACCTGGTGGTTGGAGGTACAGTTAATCTGGCCACAGAGGGGGAGAAACAGCCTTTGAAGGGGAAGAAGTATTGTGGAAAGGGTACAGTAGCAAGAGGCTGCAGTTATGAGAACAGCCCAGGGTCGTGCGTTCTGTCCTGGCAGCCCAGGAACCCTGGATACCTTATGATTTTCATGCGATGTGCTGGGGCCAGCCTGCCCCACACAGCTCGGCCGGGTGGGCAAAGCCAAACACCAGCCACAGAAGTTCCTCTGCTGTTGCAGGGTGATGGTAGTGGCTGTGGTGATGCCAGGATTTTAGAAACTTGGCTATCAAGAGATGGAGCTTGTATGCCAGGGATTGAGAAGCAGTTTCTAGATATGGGTATCTACAACTCTGTGCAGTCAGTATATACTGAAAAAAAACTGTTCTAAGCTGATACTTTGTGAGATATTAGCGATTCTTCTAAAAAAAGAACAACACCAGAAAAACAAAACCAAACCCAAAAAACCTGTATTATTTTTCTGGGCCAATATCAGTAAAGGGAACTGATCTGCAGGAACTCAGAGCATACAAGGACATCACTCCTAAGTGGCATGCTACTAATGTTATCACTTACTTGGCAAAAGTTACTGGAGTCCTGCATATGACACAGAAGGCAGCTGCTGGGTAAGAAGGAAAAGTAAAAACGGGAGAAACCTAACACACTTTAATAAAGACTTTGCACCATAGCTTTGCTCTGGCCAAAGGTTCAGCCACCTTCAAGGATGAAATAAGGGGATTTTTGTGTCCAGAAGGTGGTATCAGGCAGGATCTATTCTTGAAGAAGAGTCGGATAAGTGACAGTTCGAGAATGGGTACAGATCGTGAGGAGGTTGAGTAAAAAGGGTGAAATGAGGAGTAAGGAAAAATGCTGAGAAAGGTAATGGTCACAGGTAGATAGATACTGTACTAAGGTGGGGAGAAAATGGGAAATATTTCACGAGTATCAGACTTTTCTATAGCTACAAATAAATGGGCTGAATAAGAAGGAAGGAAGATTGATTTTATACCTTGGAGAGGATGACCTTTGAGGAAAGTTTTATTAAAATCCAATATAACTTTTTCCTCGAATTCACCTTTGAGCTGGGATTTTGCCAGTTTAATGTCAGTTAGTTCCACAGCACCTAATAGACAAAATGATGAGGTTAGGACTGTCCTAGCTGATAGCCATGTACCTTCTTAGTTATTCAGCTTCAAATGCTTTACTATGCTCATTCCAAACAATGATTCATAGACAGTTTTAGAGACAGAAAGCTGCTTTTTAAACTCTAAGGACTGCTCACCTTAATTATTTTACAGGGATTAAAAATAATCACCAAAGATGAAGTCCTGATGTTTTGACCTTTCAATCTATGATGGATGAAGGTAGCTTGAAAAGTTTCATTAAGAACTTACTTCAGAATTCTGTGTACTTAGCATTTTCCAGGAAAATGAGTAAATCTTTTTCCTGTGAGGGGAAATCCAGGAAAATTGTTCAGTCTTTTGCGTGAGTGATACTGAATGTGAAAAGAGAGATATTAAAATGGAAAAAAAAATTAGTATGAGGAAATAACATTGATTCTGTCTGCTTAAACTGAGAGAAGGAGCAATGGAGGGGCATCTGTTTAACAAAAATGCCTTATAAATACAGAAGTTCCACTAATTTTTTGACATCCTGATTATCTTCAGTTAGGGTGAAAAAGGATTACCTGAGAATTATCAGGGGGCTCCCTTTGAAATAAATGAAAACTCAACTTTATTTAGGCAAAGATCCAGCCAATACTACTTTTTCTTGCTAGCCATGATGTCCTCTAAATTTGCACTCTTTGGCTCTCCCAGAGATGTCTTTTTTACTTAGTAAGGATGAGATTTTACTTAGTAAGGGTAAGGATTCACTAGTCCTTCAAGAAAATGAGGTAGACATGTCTTGAATGAGGAGGAAGGATGTTTCCCGCATTGTCAATTTATCATAAAGAAGCAATTGGAAGGTGCAACAGTTTTTGCAATAAAATCCAGAACGAAATATAATTTTAATATCCTTAGCAGATCTCACCTGGTTCTTGACTAAGAATTTAAAGCAACTGAGACCGATACAGCTCAGGAAGAAACCATCCGTATTTTAAAGTTTCAGTTGATGTGCAATCTCTTTTTTTTCTGCGGCATGTGGCTGTTGACTGGGTTTCTCATGGCTATTCCTGTCAGGAGCAGTGTTTTATGCAGAGCCCAGTACTTGCTGAGGAGTTTGAGGGTTTAGTTGGTGACACTAGATGACACAGAATATCACATCTAGGAAAGCCAAAGGCCACAGGTATTGATACCAGGTCTGAGAACATTGATTTGAGAAGCACCGAGTTAACCTGCTGTGCTGTCAAGCTGTGGCTCTAAATGATGGTGACATCAAAGTAAAACGAGTTCAAATGTCGGTGTCTTGATGAATATAGTCTGAAAATCATTCTCATGAGAGGAAGATTATTGAAAACTATCTTCATATTACTAAAAACCCAAGGATGCTTCTTTTCAGATGAGCAAAAGCCTAGTGGCTATATTTGTGCAGACATGAAGAGTGGAAAGATGCCAGCTTATGCCAGCTGACGGTCTGACCCTGAATCTTTAAGGGTATTATGCATGGAAAAAAAAAGCCAATGGAAATTTCTCTTTGAGTTTGCTGTGCTCCAGAGCTGGCCCTTATTCAGCTCTTATTAAAGTCCATCGAGTCATGGTGACAGGAATAAAGGAGGGGAATGAAGATTCATGCTGTGTGTTTGCTCCTGAGACATACAAAGGGGATTTTAACACAGTTTGTGCATCCTGTTTCTAACACAGTTCATGTATCCTGTTCCTGCAAGGAGCAGTTCATGGAAGACTGAATCTGTCACTGGCATGGAAATGATCATTCAGTTTAAATTGTTGTTTCAAAGCAGAGTAAATCACTTATTTCCTCTCCAACTTCTGATTCCTAAAGGTATAATTGCTCCAAAAGAATAGAATACATGCCTCAAAAGATTAAGCAAAAGGTCAAATTAGCATGACATCTTTCCTGAGCTGATGGCAAAACGCTGTGTGAACCCAGAGCCACACCTTGAAATCTCCTGGGACAGCGCTCTTGAGACTTGCCAATAAAGCAGCAGCAGGGAGAGAACACAGATTCTTCTATTTCACCGCTCACAGGTCTTTACCATGTGATGGACAGACTGAGCAATCCTCACGTATCTACGGATCTGTAACCCACTTGGTTATAACAGAATGTTTTCTCTTGAATACACAAAGCAGTAGGAACTATTACTTCACACGCTCTTATTAACGTGCGAGACTTCAGCCAGTGCCTGCACGCAGCGGTGGATCTGTCTCGTCTCAAGAGTCGCCGTAACTAACAACTTAAGAAAGAAGGGATAAACCGGCCATGTTGCACAATTAGACTGGGTTTGGCAATGGGAAGAAGAGATTTCTCCTTGATCCCAGATGATGATCATCTTACACGCTGGCAAATGAGCACTTGGAGTGACATACTTTTTATTGTAGCGAATGTAACTCAGATTTGTAAAGAAGGAGATTCTGCTATATGACCATATTATCTAAATTGCTTTGTCGCCAACGCATAGAAAACTGAATATAAAATTGCCTGAACATAATTGAGTGCTGACTCACCCTCTGATCAGTGTAAACGGTGCAGCGTTCCAGGGTGTCTTGGAGCTTTCTATAGTGTCACAGTCCTATGTGAAATCTTCTGCTTGATTTTTCTCCCCTCCAAGCAAACTTATGTTTCATGCTCCTATTTGAGGCTAGATGCTACAAATCCAGCTACTGTCACAAGACATCTTCCCCCTGCTTCGTTATCTTGATCAATTTTCTCCTGAAACTCTCATCTTTCATCCTGGCTGGTGCAGTTGCCTCCCTTGTGATTATCCCAACTCCTGGCTCTCCATATTCATAGCCACTCTCCGAGCTCTAACTCTCTAGTTTCTAAGGCTACATAGCTGTGAACATTTTCTCGCAAAACACTTTTCCATAAATTCTCACAATTTCAGATTTGAGGCTGCATATGTACATGACACTGCTCATAGCAGACTCTTTTAGTAAAAGCACCTGCAAACGTGAGCTAGAAAACACAGCCCCAAGTATTTTAAATGGAAATACTTATTTTTCTTGAGAATAGCTTCATATCACAAAACTCCAATTGGAGGTGTAACTGTCTGGCTATCCTCAAAATCAGAACAATTTTCAGTTTTTGAAATGCAAGTGGGAGAAGGGCAAAATTTTAAGAAGCAATGCCAGAGACCTGAGGTGAACTGTGCCGTGGATACTGGGCAGAGAGCTCAAATTTAGCTGACTGTGGCAATAAGACAAACCAGCACTTGTGCCTTTAGGTAATCTCTGTTCCAGTTCAAGTAGTGAAAAGAAGAAGGGGAAGAAGGGCCATGACCTAAATCATTGGGAGAACAGCAATTATTAACCAGCAATCCCACCCACAAGGATCTGCAGAAGATGCCAGCCCTGAGCTGGAGGATCTGGGAGGGAAACCAGTCATGGAAGTGGCAGGACTTGGTTTAGTTTCCAGCTAGCTATGAACATCTCCTTTCTTGCTGACTGAAGTATTGCATTAGTAGCTGTTGAAAATCAGGTAGGGAAGAGGCTGAAATTTGTTTCCTTTGTACGTGGGACTGGTTTCATATCGGGTAATAACTCAGAAATGAAGAGTAACTTCAGCATGCGCATCAGGCTTAGGTTCTCCAGTAGCACTTGTCACTGTACAGCCCAACCTTGTTCCTCCCCAGGAATTTTAACTTTTATTCTCTGGTAATAAATCATAGCTGCCTTGCCCCAAAGTGGATAAATCTTGCTTATCTCTAATTACAGAGAGATAATGCCATTGGTCCTTCACACCAGGAGACCAAGCACCAGTTATCTAGATGTTCTCTTCCAACTTAGATCAACTTTTCTCCAAGGACTTTCTTCAGCAGAGTAAAGAGAGACTCAGTTGGAATGTATTTCCAGAGACAAGTGAATCCCCAAAGTAAAAACATAAAATTGATTGTAAAAATCCCACTATGGTATGGAGGGGTGAATGTGAAATTCAGAGCTGATCTAAAGCTGGATCAGAATCTGGCCAGAATTAAAGATCCGATCTCTTGTGGTTGATCTGTACTACAAACCCATTTGTAGCTCTAACCCTAACAATTACAAAACACAGACACATTTAAAATAATGCAAAAAAATACCAAACAGTGGGGAAAAAAAAAAAGGCAATCTCCAATGATGAAGCAAGCAACACATTCTGAGAGAAAACGAAGGCTGTCTGAGTCTTCACAGGTAGCAGCAAAATACATAAAAATATCCTTGGCTTCCCTAGAGGGGTCAGGGTTGTTACTGCCAGCCCAGGCTGCATTTGACAGATCCCTCTCGCTTATATGACAAGTCTGTTTTCAAAGAGGAAAAACCAGATGCTCAAGCTCAGTGTTCCTATCCAGGTTGCTCTGGCTAAATGTTTGACGCCAGCCTATCCAAGTGACGTCCAAATGGGGACAGCGGAAGTAGTAATGTCCCCGATTCAGCTGCATCAGGGAAGTGCCTAGATGACAAGGAGGAACATCACCGGGAAGCCTCGCGGGAGGCGCTGGCGGGGATTGCAGCGGCGGGATGTATGCCGACATCTGCATCGCAGCGGTCATGCTAGCGACTCCAGCTTTTAAACTTGTCATCTCCAGCGACTGGTGGGTCGCTCGGCTGCAATTTACCTTTAGGCTGCTGGGAGGAGCGTGGGCAGAGCGGGGAGGCAGGGCACCCTCGGCTGAAAGCCTGAGCTAATTCTGCAGTGAAGATAAGCCATCAGATAGAAATTCTTCAAAGGGATGTGACCAGGCAGAGTGTCACCATGGGGGTCACAAAACAGGCAATCAGTCTCCCTTTTAATAAATGGAAGAAGATACAAGGTGGTCAAGGAAGAGTATACTTCTTAAACGTGCTGGAGAAACAAGGCTGAACCATCTCTCGTTACTGATCCGCAAGGCGACGGAGGTTTTTGAAGAAGCAGTAGCGCCTGCGTAATCAAACAGGAGCAACTGTGCTGGTCCTGCCCCGAGGCTTGTGCTCTAAGCTATAACTAATGAGTGTAAAGGTACTGACAAAAAAAAGCTTCCACAGAATCCCTTTTCTAAGGCCTTTGATTTTACTGGAACATGCACAGCAGAAAATTCACATAGGCAACGGGAAAGCCGTGTCCTGACCTGACCCTGCCACAGAAAACAGCAAAACAAAGGGACAGGGATTTGGGGTCACGTTTGGGGAGGATCCATGATTCAGCATGTCAGTTTAGTAAATCTCCTCTAATTTGTCACGTAATGAGGGAGCGGGGCAAACACTTGCAGCTCCGGGCTGCTGCCATTGCGAAAAGGTACGGCCCAGACAGCGATGAGCGTCTAAAGAATAAATGACTCTCAATTAGGACAGTAGGTCAGAAAGAGCAAGATGATTCATATCCAGGACATACTCCAACCATCCACAGTAACACTCAGCAGTTCTATACATCTTTATGTCTTCAAAAGCACCCGCAAACACCCTGTCCTTTCGATGGTGCAGGCCAGTAGCCGGCAGCGGGGCTTGAAACCTTTGCTGGAGACCTGCTGATTCTTGGTGTAATTGAGCTAAGCTGAGAAGAAATGGCTTCCACTGTCCCTCCAGCAATAGAAAGGAATGAGACAGCTCTGGCCTGGTCATGACATGCCACCGTTGGTCAAGAAATCAGGGGAGATGAAGGTTCACACCCCAAAACGAACAAATAAGGCACCCAGAATTAATAGCCTCTTTTAGAGAACTGGCTGTATGCTGTTTTCCCAGGAGTAAGCAACAGGTTGTGACAGATGGGGTTTAGGAGCACTTGGCTCCTAGGTTAGGACCCTGACAATGTCTCCGCTCAGCTGTGCAAATCGTATTTTACTTGCTTGACTGTGAGTTGCTGGGCAGTGGGATGTAATTTTCCATGCTTGCAGTTGGCACTCGGCTTTACCTTGACTTGCATTTGACAGCACAAGCTCTGTCAACATTGTTTCACCTCTTAGAAAATAATAATTAAGAAGCCTGGATGATAAGTATGTATTAGTACCCAAGAATTCAATGGCCAGCTCTACTTTAACCTAGTCACCACAGTTTACAACTCTGCAACGGAATGTCTTTTCCAGATTTACCTGAAGACTGGGATGTCAGGAAAAACTCCAGGATGCCAGGCATACACTTGGTTGACTTTCATCTCTCTGAAGACAAATCTTGTAAAGTTTAGATCAAGGAATCTTTTAATGAAACAAAGAAATCGTGCCACTTGTATCAGTTCCAGATATAAATAAATCAGCTAGAAATAAACAGGAGCAAGGCAAATGTAAAGGAGACAGCCACACTCTGCAATGTCAGTCCAAAGTGACTGTCTGATGGATGATAATATGGCTGGCTCGGAAAAAAAAGCCAGAGTTTAAAAGTCTCGCTGCCAGCCATCTGGCAAATCTTCCAAAATATATTGCAGTAAACCTTCACTGAATTACTGCCTTTTTTTTGCATTCCTTGCTATCAAGACAGTCTGTTTATTTTTAAGTGTAGCGAGGATTTTGAAATCTCTCCTAGCACTCTCTCCTTCGGGAGTCGTTATAGCCCTCCCCACGGCCGATTCACCGTTCCTTCCCTCCACCAGCCTGCCATATATGCATAATCTTCCCAAAGTAAAGATGCTCTTATACGTTTAGGGGGTTGCTAAAAGACTGAGCACATCTAACTCTGCTCAGGCTGCTGCAGACGCACCGTCTGTTCACAATTCACAGGTGCCGTTCCCTTGCGCTACAAGGGAGGCAGAAGTTGACAGCGGCAGGATTTATAGCACATCTGTCCTCTTGCTCCAGAGGCATCTTTACTTGATACTTGAGACTGAAAGGCAGCATTTCATACTTCTAAACAGTACAGCACCTATTTTCATAATTGGGTAATTGGACCAGGGGTGATAGCAAATATTACCACCAGCCATTTCCTAATAATCTATAGCAATAAAGTGATAAAAGTGGTCACTTAAAAAAAATAAATTAAAAAATCCTTTTCTGTGCCATGAAGATTAAAAATCTTTTTTACAGAACAGGCTGCCCTGCCAAATATTAATGAATTTTTTCCCTGTGTTTCTTCAGCTCCTCCCACCTGGTCCATAATCAGCTGTAATGGAGTCCAAGACCCTCCTGAATTGCAGTGAAGCCTAATGGCTTGTGGCCATAGAACGGAGAGTACCGGCACGCAGATAACCCTCCGACGCGCTGCCTGAGAGGCAGCTGGAGATCCTATCTGGTGACCAGACACTCCTGGGTTGTAACGTGGACTCGGTAAAAGCTATTTTCAGCTTAAATGATCTTTGATACTGAAACGAGAGTTAAGCTGGGTGGTGAGTGGAGGAGTCCATCTACTCTAAGAAATAAACCAAGGGAGAAGGGGGAGGGAGAAAAGTAGGAAGATGACAAAGGAGAACGACTCTTTAGGGAGGGGAATTAAATCGGAAATGTGCACCGATGGAAGAAAAGAACACGGAAAAAAAAATGTTGTTGCATCGCTCCATCAGCACTGATCAGGTCCCTGTCCCCTCTCAACTGCCTGCCATGTTCATCATTTGTAATTCTCAGCCTTCTTAGATAGATGGGGCTAAGCAACAAAAGCTGTCTCTTAGCAGCCCTCAAGCTTGCCTCACCTTTGTTACAGATAATTTTAGTCGGTTTTAGTCAAATTAGTTTGGTTGTTAATGTGGGCTTGATTTTAATTTCACCATGTGCAGTGGTAACTTGTTAACAAGCTGCTCCAGGAGATCTTTATAGGACAGGGGAAAGCAGGGAAAGGAAATAATTACAACATTTCTACCTAAGGTAGTCTGCTTCAGGGCAGGTATAAATAGATCCATAAGTGTTTGTTCACTTAAAAGCGAGTTCAGCCTAACTGCTTTTTCAGTTGCCAGCAGCAGAATTGATGGTTTGGTTTCTCTCTTAAAAATGAGGGCAAAGATCACCTACTAAATATCACCCTCCCTTCCTCCAGACCACAAGTAGCATTAAAAAAGTTTCAGAATTTTTACCAATTCCAGATGTTGGGTGTATAAAAATACGGGCAATTTTTCAAAGCCATTATATTTGTTTGGGAAAGGAGAACTAATTAGATTAGAAAACTCAATTCAGCTTTAGTGAAAAAAATAATACTTCATATTTCATTCACTGGGTGCATCCAAAAACCTCCAGACTGATTCATGCAAAGGGTACCTCCCTTTGGAGTCCTACCACAAGTTTGGAGAAAGCACTTGCTGAAATGTCTGAGAACGCCCCATTTCTTGTCCATATGCAGCTGAGGAACAGAATGGGCACGACACCCAGCTGGGATGGGACTGTGGTCCCAGCGGATTGGACAGGGGATTGGTCTGCAAGTAGGTCAATGGGACCCTTGCTTCCAGCTCGAGCATCCCAGAAATAACCTGCCTGACTCCAAGAAGGTTAGGGAGCCTTTCCTTGGGGCCCAGCGCACCTCGGCGTGGGAAGAAGAGGAGCCCAGTGCAGGTGGCCCACCCAGAGTGCCCTGAACCTCTCTCCTGGAGCAGCACTCCCAGAGCTCCATCTATCGTCCCGTGGTTTCAGAGCTCAAAGCCCAGCCGACACCCACCTTTCCCTGCACAAAATTGTTTAAATAAACTTCCGCACTGTGGGCTCACAGAAATGCAATAAACACCATTTACGCAGTCTCCTCGGCAGCTCTGTGTAATGTGCCAGTTATGAAGGCGTTGCAGGGGCTTTCTTGGCAAATTTGCTGTACTCTGCCTCTGGCCTCCTGCGTTCAATCCTCACCTCGGTGCTCGGCAGTAGCCCGTGAGTGCACAAAGCGCGTGCTCTGCCACTGCCTATTGTTCACGCTGCAGGTACTATATTTAACTCAACAATAGCTAATAAACAAAAGACATTTAAGTGGTTCGCGGTGTCTGCTGAGCACCAGCTGCCCTTTTTGTGTTGTACTGTGTCTTCAGACCTGATGCTCAGGTCTCCCGGGTCCCATTCAGCCGCACAAGCCCAAAGCTACAGTGAGAGGAACAAGCTAATCTGATAGGGAAATAAAACAACTGATGACTCGTAAAAGTGAAAGGGACAGATACTTGAAAGGGAAAAGAGCAGAAGAGATTCAAATCTAATTGTGAGTCCTACCACAGGAGTGCCGTAGGAGCAGCAAGTTCCTCTGCGTTGTTCCGCTCATGCCCCAAGCCAGCCAGCTTCACAGGAGCCAAGACGCAAACTTGTGATTCCAAGTAGCATTAATAAAGTTTAGATCTGAATTAAACGACTCTTCTGCATGCCTGAGGACGTGATTCACACCTCTGGTCTTGTGGCGCGGCAGCCTTGGCTGCTTCAGGCTGTACTGAAGCATCTGGAGGTGCACATTTGTGGGTCCCAGCCCAAAGCACCGGGACAGGAACTATGTGCAACCAAAGCAGATGAGATCTGCTAGAGTCTCCAGACAGCCCGAGGGAGGGAAGGAAGGAGCTGCTTCCAGATTTCCCATGGGAAGCTGGCTCCAAAATCAACTGTTTTGAAGACAACAGTAGCACAAGCCCCCCAGACAGCACAGGGACCTAGGAAAGGAGAGGAAACTGAGCCCACTTACCCACATTCCCACCTACCCCTCTGGAAGGGCAGAGGTAGAGTCAGCCACTGCTCTTCAGTGAAAAGAGGACCCTGGGACTGGTTCAGATACCACGATGACAGGGGCTGCATTCCTGGGGCTGGCAGGGACCCCCCTCTGCATCCCAGCTGGCTCAGCTGCAGGGCGTGGGGCTGTCACCTCTGGAGTCCCTCCTCTCTCCCCAAGACAGCGTAACAAGGCCAGTGGAAACCTGAAGTAAAGGGATTGACTTTACTCTGGGATTCCTATTCAAAGCTAGAGCTATTGACAGATACTCTTCTATTCCTACACGCGGTGGGAGGAAGCCGATAGTATTTATCAAGCTGATCTCAGGCACCAAAGCTCGATCCTAACTCCACATACGCAAGCAATCATCAGAGCCTGTTGTGTCTGCACGAATATACTAATCCTGATTCTGCTTTCTGAATACATAAAGCAATGTATAGGACCATTCATCTATAAGAGAGTCTTCTAGCTGACTTCAGAGGGCAAGAAAGTATTTTTAATATGAAGAACTCTATGACAATCTATTTTAGTACCTTAGGATCATTAACATTTTTGAATGTCTGAGAAGCTGCTAACATTTATAAGACTTTACAACCAAGATTCATTCTCCCAAATTGAGAAAGGGCTCATATTTTTCACATACACTTTAGATATTGATAATTTTCTCATTTTCTGATATGACGGAGCTTGGGGATTTTATTTTTTTTTCTCACTGAGACACAATGACTGACAGAAGGAGATGAGAATTTCTCATAAAGAGAAGCAATGCATTTTCACACAGCCGAGGCTGGAAGAAAGCAATAATTGTCCTAGTATGCAGGCACAGTTCTCCAGAACAGCTGATGATTTATTTCAAGAGGCACCGCTGACAAAAATGCCAGGCATGTCTTCCCAAGCCAAGATGTGAACTGAGGTTGGTTTGAACAAACCCTCATCCCTCTGCCCGCCTGCTGTGCTGCTGTTTGATGGCAAAGGTGCCGTGGCTGCTCTGGAGTGGGTGCTGTGCCAGCTTGGGAGACCCCAGCCCCAATGGATGAGGATCAGCAGAGCTTCACTGACACCTCTGCCACTGCGAGTCTGACCTGCTGTCGTGGGGTGGCCCTCAACGTGTACTGAGTTCTGGTTTAGTGTTGTTCTCAGCAGGTGCTGGGGGGCTCAGAGGTCCTGGGGAGCTTTGGGCAGGAGTTAGAGCTGCTGCTGAACCCATCTGGACTCTACTTCAGAAAAAAACCTACAAAAAACTCCAGAGATCCTGCCTCCAATGCCTGGGCCAGCACAGAGCCTGGGAGCAACGGGGATGCCCATCCTCAAGGGTCACCACTGCTTCTGTGTCCCTACAGCAGCTGAGCAGCTTTGCTTTCTGCACAGCTCTTCTGTAACCATCAGGCTTTTCCCAGCACTTGGGCAGACCCTGCAGTGGCAGTAGCTGTTTCACTGGTGTACGCAAGCCAAAATTTAGCATCCCCCTCTACCTGCTGTTCTCTGCTGTTCCTAATGGCTTTTATCTACGCCAAGTGCCATCCTACTCATCTCTCATTAAACCCCAGACCTTTCACAGAGCTTTTCTGCATTGATCTCCCAGCCAGCTTTTGTCTCTTTGACATCTAGGTTCTCTTCATTTGTACTTTTCTCTCTGGATCTGGGAATAATTCTGCTTCTGTTGATGTTACCGGATCCAGGCCCTTCTATTTTATTAAGCTTCTTGTGGTAAGGATCATGGCTTTCAAGGGATAAATGTGTATCTTCTATTTTGCAGATACGATGGCGGGTATTAACTGTTCCCTGTACCAGCAACACTCAGGGTGTCGCCAAAGCTTCAAGAGGCCGATGCATATCACAAACAGTAGAAATCTTACCTTGTGCTAGATGCTGGCCTGAGAGAGATGTTATCCCTGGCAGATATCAACTCCAGAGAGACATTTTCCATGGCAGCCAGGCCCAGGAATAAATCCTGACTTCATCTAAGAGAGGAACAGGAGCTGGTTGTGCAGGGTTGTGCTGTTCACTGGAGGATGGCACAATCAAAGCAAAACAGGCAGGGGTGGCCTCTGCCATACCCGTGGTGCATCCGCCTTCTCCTGTTCATTTCCTGATGGCATGTTTTGCTCTCTTGCAGCCTCGGATCAGTATTTCGATGGAAAGCTGCAGTTGTGAGCAGCCCCTGCCAGCAGCGAGTGCTCTCCGGAGCATGAGGGGCCTGGAAGTGCATGCTCTAAGCAGACCTCTTATTTGGAAAACTAGATGGTATTGACTATTTATAAACCTAAGCTTAGAGCAAGGCAAGGCCTATTGGAAAATATGCCACTCTGGGTGAATGAAGGTGCTTAGCTAGGAGCAGAGCACTGGAGGTTTTCAGCCCCGAATTACAGGGCAGCAGTGAGCAAGCGGCTTTGCTTTGTCTTTTCCCCCTCCTACTGATTTAGTTTGGAAGCATTTCAGAGGGCACTTTCTCCTGTTATATGGTGATAAAACCCTGGGCTCAATAACTGAGATCTGCTGTCTGGCATCAGAGCAATACAAATAACAATAAAAGAAACAAAATAGTAGTGAGTCAGGCTGGTTTCGACTTGGAAAAACATGTTCCCTTATTACTCACCAGCGCTGTCGTCTCCTCTGGGGGACTCTGCTGGCTACCAAGTCTGCAGTCTAAGAGAAGTTGCATTTAGCTCAAGCCCTCCTAGAAATGGTTCTCCCTGGGGTTTTGGTGGGTCAGCGGTTGCACATCCACATTATCAGGACTGTGAGTGCAAGTGGCCTGAGAACAGAGCAAGAAGCGTTTTGCAGCTGAGCCCAGTAGGGACCACAGGGCTGTAGAGCTAGCGTGGCACAGAGGGGACACCACCTCAGGCAGGGTGGACAATACCTGAGGCCCATGTCTTCTTCTGGGTGGAAAAAACAGCGGAAGGGGCCAGGAGGATGGCCACTGCTGTCCCCACCACTGGCAGTGGTCCCCCATGGGCTCCCTAGCAATGCGCAAACTTCTGTTGTGCTCAGCAGAGCATCATCACAACAGCCCAACACATGCAAAATATGCACAAGGGGCCAAGTCCAGCTGGAAGTTGATTTTTGCTATCAAGATTTGTATTTATTAATTTCTAGCCCATTTGCTTTCTTTTGGCACCACTTTTCTCTGCAAGGGAAAAATTTACCCTGAATCACAGCGTGTTATTTCCACTTGTCAAGATAAAGGTTAATGAAATACCAGTAACTGCATCACAAATCGAGGTCTGTATCTACCAGAGATTTTATATGGCACGTTATACTGCACAGCCTGTGCTTAGAAAAGGCTGTGATTAAAAAAAAACAAACCCAAAACTGTCAGAGGTCAAGAAATTCACAGTTAGAGCAGCCGAGCCTCTGCCCTTCACTCCCCACCTCTCGCCTGCAGGATGAGAAAAAAGCCCTCCTGCAATTGGCACAGATGAACGTGGGCCAAGATTTACTCCAACATAGGAGATTCTGCAGGACTGCAGTATTTAAGCAGCATTTTCCTCTGCAAACATCGTCTGCCTCTGGATAATGGTTACTTGGGTATTTATACACTGTGTAAATAAGTTACATATATCATAGAGTCATAGAATATATCAAGTTGGAAGGGACCCGATAAGAATCATGGAGTCCTATAAATATATATAGGATTTAGAAGCAACATAATGCTGTATTTGACACACAGCTGTCTTCGAAGAGATTTGCACCAGAGGCACAAAGCAAATTTTACGTACAGCCTGCAAAGAGTTTCTCATGGCCTGAACATGAAACTGGGGCTGGCAGAAGGATGCGCCGTGAGCTGCGCCGCACCCTGGGACTCAGGAGTCAAGATAAATTATACAGCGACAGCCTCCCCCTCGAGATCCGCAGGCACGAGATCAGACCCCAAATTAAATACTTGGAAATACAGAAGATGCACCCGTCCAGCGGCAGGTCAAGCACATGAGCTTTCAGGAAGGAAGGGAGGAGCTGCTTTGTTTTCTTCCTAGGCAAGGCTGGCGACGATGGGATAAGTGTCAGAAGCTGCCGTTTGGGATGAGTCAGGAGATTGGCATGGGGCGGTTTGCATTAATACCAGCTTGAACACATGCCAAAGAGGATTTCCAAAATTCACAGCCAGTTATTTCTTGTCACAGGGTTAAAAAATCTTATAGCCTGTTCTTCCACTCCAAGGCATGCGATCAAAAGCCTTTGGAGATTATTCTGAGATGGTTTGTTTGTGCTGTAAATGTGTTTTTAAAATCTTGAATACAGATCATAAAGTTTTTTAAAAAAAAACAAACAAACACCCAAAAACTTCTAACAGAGCAGATCGTCTCACAGAGAATCTTTTCCCTCCTCTGAGGTGGATTAAAAGGCATTGTTATGAAATCCGACTGCAGATTTTTATTATGGGCTAAATCAAAACGCTTTGGAGTTTCTGGAATTCAGATCTGAAGTTCATCATTTCAGCCCATATGCTCTATATAAAAGTAAGATAAAGAAAAGGATGTACTTTTTCTTCCTTTTGATATGCAAAGATTTAGATGAAATACTTACTTTCCAATTTGCTTTTTCAGTAGGAATTCACTAGAGATCCTATCGAACATGAAATACCCTGTGAAGCCTGAGGAGCTCCTGAAATGATGGATGACTTCAAGAGCCAAAAGAATATGTGCAAAGCATTTGAAGAAAGAGATCCTTAATCACTCTGTGAAGCCTGTTGATTTGTTGCCCTCTACTTAACTTAAAGCTTGTGTTGTCATATATCTAACCTTAAGATTTAATGAACCGTTTGGAGAAAGGAAATATCTGTTAAAAAAAAAATAAAAAGTCAGTCCTGTCCCTTCAGCTGAAGTGTGAGCAACAGCACCTTTCATTGGATATTCTCAGCAAGTCCCTCATTAAAACAGCAGAACTAGATGAGTTCTGATTTTCCCAGTATTTGCAGATTACAATGCAAGAAAAAAAATATTTAAGGCTTTATGTATTCCTGAAGAAGAGTTAAAAAGAAACCAAAAATGGTGCAAGCTCCCCATCCAGGTTATTTGCTAGGCCTTTTTCATTTACAAGTATTTTACCGTTGAAATTGAATATTGATACTATTTTTATTTTTTAAAAAACTTTTGCCCACTAGATGGCTGCAATTGTTATGGCCATGCTTAATTTTTGGTATCAAATTCCCATCCTTAACCAAGTCTATTCTTCCTTTTCATTTTCCTGTAGTACATCCTCTTGATCTCCAGTGCAGCATTTGCAAGTTTCAGCTCTTTATAGAAAATGTGTAAGTGTTCAACGTAACTCCTGCAATAGGTGTGTATCACATCCAAGACACAGAAACACACCACCATTTTGAAGGGTAAAGTGGGAATTCATTTTTCATTACAGAAAGAAATTGTTTTCTGCTAATGCAAGGAGCGATCAAGGACCAAGAGCCCTTCAAAAGGCTTTTCTGCTAGCATGCCATGTAATGCTAGCAGCTTGCGATTACTGCTCTATCACAAAACGGTTGCAAATCTGGTGGGTGAGAGCCCAGAAGGCAGGATTGGGCATCTCCTGTGTCCTAGATTCAGTAGAGGAGCTGATGTGAAAAAGCAGCAGGATCTGCTGGAAGGAAAGCTGCAATGATAGAGCACAGAGAATACAACTTCCCTGCTGGTTGCATAGGCTCTGGCCCAGGAGAAGGAGTGGGTCTGCGTAGTGGGTTTGCACAGTGTTTGCTGGCTGTGGTTCCCCATGGCTGCAGCTTTCCAGAAGCTCCACCTAAAGAGAATGACTGTGTAGGCTCAGGTGCAGAGAGAGACTTTCCTGATTCTGCAAGCAAGCAGGATCTTAACGCTTGATCTAAATGGAGCCACCTGAAATATCTCTATTTTGAAATCACCTGAATATAAACATCTATAATGTGTTTGACAGCTCTTGACTACAAGATACATGGAAATGGGCTTTCTTCTCACTTTCCAAGCCAAATGCAAGTTTTAAGCAGTATGCAGAAACATTCATAGAATCTTCTTGGTTAGAAGAGACTTTTAAGATCATCGAGTCCAACCGCTAACTCCACACTGCCAAGTCCACCATGTCCCTCAGCACCACATCTTTTGTAGCATCTCTCCACTACACACAAGCCTGCGTGGATTCACTGAGGCGTTGCTGTAGCCCCTCAGCACCATGTGTGGTTCTGCAAGTGGCTCTGCAGCTCCTTCAGCCTTCTGGTAAATCTGCACTTAATGGGAATTATCTGTAATTAGTTTGTGAGTTTGCCTCCCGGTTCAGTACGGCACCAAAGGGGCTGATCAAGGTTGAACAGGTTTCATAAACCTTAAGCGCAACTTCTCAGTTAAGCGTCTGTCAAGAGGGTTTTTTCTCAGCCAAGGCCTCGTAAGCAACTCGAACAGAGCAGTAACTTTGCCTTGGTTAAAAGCACCACACCAATAAAGAGTGCACGCCCAGCACTGCTGTTCTGTAGGTAATCTGGAAAAGAAAGCACCTCTGGCAAAGGAGGTGCTGTAATAAGATTTGGTTTAGAAGAAATTCAGGACTGCTGTAGTGCACCAGTTTAATATCTGACAAGTAGATCATTTGCTTGCTCTTGCAGAAATACCACATCAAAGAGCTCAGAGGGTACAACTGCGCCCGTTCCCCTGCTTTAACTGTATTTCTTCCTAATTCAGTATAATTAAGCACTCTTTTTTGTGTGTGTAACAACAGGTCCACGTCAGAATGGAAGTCTTACGTACTGTGGGTCTGTCAGCCAGTTGCTGGGCACACCTGAGTCTGCAGAGAGCAGCACCAGGCGTTGTCCTCAGCTCCACCTCTGACCCAGCTGCCTTATCGCAGTGGGCGTGTGGGTCAAGTTTTTCTTCTGCCCTTCCTGGTACGTGCAAATCCAGCCTACCTGGGTATTTAAACAAGTTCATCGCCATGTTAGCTGAACACTCTATAATGTGATGTTAATCAAGAAAGAATAATGGGCCTTCAAATTCACCTAAGTTATAAGTAAGGACAAGGTACTCAAGTAAAATGGCTCTAGTTCTAAACTGCTCCTTGTTTCTAAAGCTTCTGCATCTACAAGGCAGGATGAAATATTTTTCGTTCGGTAGCCAAACACTTTGAGACTATTGATGAAAAGAGCTGGGCACTGCTCAGGAGGATAGAGATCTTTTTCACCTTCTCTTCCTACTCCCGTGAAAGTAATTCCTGCCATCATCCTTTTAAACAATCCGAATAAGTCCCTAAAGCTCAAGACCTTTTTTGCAATCCTCTGACTTGCTGACTTGTCCTTCTGTGTCTACAGCGAATCTTGCTGAACAGGTTTAACCAAAACAATCTCCACGCAAACATTCTGCAAATAGATCGATTTCTTATCCTGTATCAAACGTCCTACCTGGACCCCATCAAATAAACGGATGTTCTTGCTATAAAACGATAAACCAGAACTTCATGTAGCATCCTAACCTTACACATTTGAAATAATTTAGCTTTGAGCATAGAGTTTTCAGTATTGCAATTATAGCAGTGTAAATAGCCGCATTTTCTGAGCATTGCAAAGGCCAAGCAATTAAGGTCAGCAGCCACACAAGAGCAGTTTGCCTTTGGTGCCCAATTGAAGACTAGCTAGAGCACTGGGAAAGGTGAAGGGTACCTGAGGCTCCCGTTAAACTGTGATAGAGTTGGGGATGCTTTGTATCTTCTGGTAACCACTATGGAGAGAATTTAAGCTGTTTGCACAGAAGTCTGCAAAACTGCAAGATATTTCCGAATAACAGGTGCTCGCTTGCAGAGAGGGTAAGGCTGGTTCAAGACCAAGGCACCAGCTCCCGCAGGTAACAAAGCTCCTTCCCAGTTCCATATTGTCCAGGGGAAGCACACCCTCCTACCAGCTCTCCTGCACAAAGCAAACCACATAGCACAGGGATTTGCTGGGTAAACAACGAGTCACCCCTGCAATATCAGTGCTGGAGAGAAATAGAGGAAGAGCTGTAATAGATGCTCCTCGCCTCTTATAACTCTCCATGGGAAGATGCTCGGGTATTTGGGAGGGTGATGCACGTAAGACCCTGCCTGAGATGTATTAGATTGCACTAGAGAGCTGTCTGAACTGTGATAGAGATATCTAACTGGGAGTCAAGGAGCCAGAGGAAGCCGTGAAGGCTGAGAGCAACCAGGTTGGGTCAGATGGTTGCTCGCTTTGTCAGGCTGAGGCACATTAGCTCCTACTTCTGGAGCCAAAGCCCCTGCAGCCGGTGGAAAGGCTCCAGCCGGCGTCCCCGGGCGGACGAGGCCCTGGGGTGGGTCACACGCCTTCTGAGAAGGGACGTCTGTCACCTTCATTAATCTTATCTGGGGATTGCTCCAAAACAAAGCGTTTTGTGAGCCTGAACAAAAACACCGGGGAGTGCTCGGCGGCGAATTCTTTTGCACGCTCCCTTTTTGTTTTGTATGATTTCCAACGTTTCTGGCAAAAACATTTCCTCTGACTGTTTTCCTTCTAGAAACAGCCACTTCCAGACAGGGCTGCTCTGCCACTATTTAGCTGGGTAGACACAAGGCTATTTAAAACACAGAGCTGGAACATTAGCAAAACACTTGTCTCATTCCAAGACAAGCAGGGAAGGGGAGGGTGCGCATCACCGGGGTGCAACCTTGCTCGTCCCCGGGAGGTTTATGCCTGCGTCATGCTGATTCGTGCTGAATTTAAGGCTTCTGGGGATGGAGTCTGTGACAAGATTTTTTAGAAGCCGCTAGTTCACAGCCTTGAGTATTTATGATTTTTGGCTGCCGGCTCTCGCACACTCTGTGGTCAGCAGTTTAATTATTTACCAGACTATATACAGCACCATTCAAGCAGCAACCATCAAATCCGACATTTTGATAATGTGAGGGTAATTGGGTTATGTTGGGGTTTGTTTTCTTTCTCCCACCAGCTCAACCCCCCTATTCTGCTGGGAGATGCAGAGTCATAGCTCTGCTGGATTGGCTTCCTGCCACCTCGCTGCTCCTTTAAAACCCCATACCTCCCATTGAAGGAACTCGGTGTCCTGTTCGCCAGGAGGACGTCAATGTTTCTATGGAAACTCTTCCCAAAGATTCTCGCTCCGCGCTGCCGCCGCTGCGTATTGTATGACCGGCTTTGTACACTGCAATTCATTATCGAGGCTGTGACGAAAAGGGAGCAGCTTTCTGCCCGAAGGGAAAAAGCATTAAAAAAAAAAAAAACAAACCTAAAAAAAAATCCCTCACCTTAATATTAATAAAATAAGCCACTAAAACCAAAGGTGCTAAAGCTGTTTGGTATATGAGTTATGAATGGAATCTGCTCGCTTGTGCTTCTTGCGAAGAAAAATACCCGTTCCTGAATAATTAGCTCAGCTGAAGAAGCTTATAAATACTACGTAAGGTCCTTTTTCTTCCAAGTAGCCTAGGGAAAATTTTCCACCTCTCACCATTACAATCATGATGATGGATGAGTGTCATGTAGGTAACAAATGGGCCTGAACAGGAACTGTGTGCATGAACTGCTTTGAGCACAGGGGAGGCTTAAACCCCGGCTCAGATTTCACATATGAATTAATGGCTGTGAAAGATGCAGAGAATTAATAGGCTGAAGGAAGATTCGCATTAATTTCCCATTTTCCTCAATAACAGGAAATCACTGGGACCAGCGGAGAACGTGTTGGTGGCATTTACGTACATCTCCTGTACTAATTACATCCAAAGGTGGCCAGATCGCTAACCCTTCTGCAAACGAGCATCGGGGATTACATACTAGGAAAGCAAAAGGTCTGGTTTTTGTTCCATGTCTATCATAGATTTGTTGCTATTTTATATTCAGAAGTAATGGACAACCTGAAATTTCTAGGTGCTGGTCTGAAGGAGCCAGGAACCTCATTTTCATCAGGGCTGGAAAACCTTAATTCCTGCTGGAAGCAGCCATGGGCTCTCAGCATCTCAGGAAGTCAGAATGCAGGTGTCCCAAAGCAGATACCCTCAAAGCAAGGCACTCAACTATTGACTCTTGCAGAAGGGCAACCCCTTACCCAAGCAGAAATTTGAGATCTCTTGAAGAAAAACATTTCGCTCATCTAGCGTGCTGCCAAACGGCACCGAGTAAAAACCTGAGTAACGATGAGGGTGAGAGGAGACAAGTATTTTATTTTTAAACCTTATGAATTTCTGAGTAGTTCTGCTTTGTTGCTTTCCTAGGGAGGAAGGCAGGGTTGGGAAAATCGGAATTTCAAACTCTGCTAGCTCCCTGATACTGTGCTAAAGACTTGTATTACCTTTAATTGATGTTTCTGAGCGCATCCTCATTGATTTACTCCAGCCGCCCTCTTTATGCAGAGAACATTCTATTCTCAGAGCGTAATCTAGACCCATGCAAACAATATAGATGTTTCCTGATAACATAATTTAGGAAGAGGAGATGTAATTACTGCCTATGCTGAATACACAGTATCTCTGTGCTTGCTGGTACACTGCGAACCCGTGACCCCTTTCGGAATCCATACAGGGAGAAACTCCCAAATCCTTCAATGTGGTTCTCATTTTGCTGAAAGCCTTTTCCATCTTATTTAATATGCTGGTCCTCATGCCTTTGATTTTTAGCTTCCTAACGATAGCTCATGCTGAAATTATTTAGAAGGCTCTCAAAGGCTCTTGCAGATGAAATTCAGGGATCATTCCTGCGGAAATGTGTCTATTCATGGAAGAGGGGACAGCAGCAATACGGGCATCTGCTGCGGAACGATGGGGAGAGCACCAGGCAAGTTCTCCCTGGGGTAGCCTGTTCTTTTAAGAAATGCAACGAAGCAGGTTCTTGCTTTTAAGGACTTCTCTTAAATACTTTAAGAGGAGGTTGGGACTCATCTGACCTGCTTCAAAAAAAAAGTCTGCTTGCCTACACATAATCCAATTGCTGTGATTTAAGACGAGTAGTTGAATTGCTTTGGTCTTATAAATCATCCCATAAGCACTACGTTTCATTGTCTTCTTGCTGATGAAAGGATATACGGGGTGAGGCATTACTATCTGAATTTTCATCTCTAGGGTCAAATCTGTCTCAGTTCAGTAGTGACTGGAAGGCATTGCCCCGTAGCGGGGTTTTATGTGGAATAAGCACGTGTTCCTCCACTGCACGGTCAATTGAGATCCATATCACAGAAAAATCACCACTGTAATTGCTCCCTGTATCAGCTGCCTCAGGAAATAAAATAAAATAAAATAGTAAATAAAAAAAATAATCAATGGCTGAATTGACCCTGGAGACTCAATAACTCTCCTCTCATTTAGCGAGTGGTCCCTCCTGAACACTTTTCCACATTGCAAAGCCACCACATAATGGAACAATTCAACTCAACTGACAGCCTCGGCTAAAATAGCCCCGGAGCTGCACGGGGCGATAGGAGAGGTGTTGTAGGTTAGCGGAGAGGTGCTTGGCAGGATTGTCAGCGGGAACCATGCCCACACTAAAAAAGTTTTTCAAATGACTTCAGCGAGGCCAGAATTAGCTCGTAAGCCTGATGCAACGATTCAGCGTGAAGCCCTTTTGTATTTTGAGTTTCTGCTCATCAGGTATCGGCTTCTCCTCATATTCTACAGCAATGGTGGCAACTTTCCTGTTGGCACCGATGGCTAATGAACGGGTTGGGTCTGGGACCTCCTGTCAGATAAGAAGTCCCAACTCTGTGATCTATTTCCTTGATGGGATCTGATAGAGCCTAAATGTAATTTGCTTTATGAACCTGGGCAAAGTCCAGCTGCAGGTAAAAATAATTTACTGTTTAAACACGGCCCTAAATAGGTCTTAAGAACCAAAGATGGACATTGTATTTGTGTATCATGACGTGAATTGGACGTGAGGGGAGCAAAAGAGTTCAGCAACTGTTGGGATTAAGAGAGGACAAGGGGACCACCTGCAAGGAAAGTAACAGCAACCAAATGCTTTGCGAGCCAGCAGAAAATACAAGAATAGAGGAACCACTTTCCACAAATGAAGGTAAATAGCACTGGTAACATTAACCTTTTAGTCTTGATACTGCTCCCAAATCCTAAGTCTGGTGGGACTGGACAACCTGGATCATTTTGTTTAAAACCGGTTCAGGTGAATTCTGCAGAATTAGCACGGGTGACACTAAACCGTACAACTCATGACATAAAAACTTTACCCTGTTCGTGCTAGGAAACTAAACTGAAGGTTAATCTGTTTTTGAAAAAGAATCAAAAAAAAAAGCCGTTTTCTAATAAGGCAGAAGAGCAGATAAATCAAAGACAGAAAGGAACTTGAGGTGGAAGTTGAGAAATATGTATATAAATACATTTACTTTTAAACATTTTAATTTAAAGTTACAGGAAAACCACTCACTGTGTACGGTTCCTGGGGTTTCTTTAAACAGGGAAAGAAGATTAAAATACTAATCGCCGCCAATTTCCCTGTGCAGCAGCAAAAATAAGCGTGGCTAGAAAGACTGACCTATGAGAAAAGATTAAGAGCTAAATTTGTATAGCTTGGCTAAGCAACAACAGCGAACGAGGGACATGTTGGCAGGGTGCAAGAACAGAGAAAACGGAGTATTATTTGGAAAGACAACAGTGTTAGGTGGTGAAAATGAAAGAAAGGTCAGGCAGAACACTCAAAAATTATCCTTTAAGACGCTGGCCTGTATTTTAGATAATGAAAGCAAAGGTACCCTGAGAATATAAGCACAGAAGTGGACTAAACGGTGGTGCAAGGATTGTGGGATGTGACCAGTGACATGAAGCACTTCTATTCTTGAGTTCCCAAAGCAAATCACCTTTAGAAAAGTGACAGCTTAGCTTGTACTATAAATCATTTCTTCTCAAGCTAGGCATCCAGCAGCCACCAATCAGTTCTTAAAATCTTGAGCAAAAAATAAACCAGAAGGAACAATCCTGCGCTCTGAGGGAATGGACAAGCTAATCTAATGCATCTTTGTCATCTCTGGTTTCCATGACAGTTGCATAATCAGACGTTTATGTAAGTAGAGGTTTCCTCCTTAAATAGCAGCCTGTGATCTCATGTGCACCTACGGTATAACCCATTTGAATGGAAATGACGTGCCAGTCATGTGTAAAACTAAATTTTTAAAGCTTCTGTCTTACTTTTTATTTATTTATTGTGGCAAATCAGTCTGGAGAGTACCGCTCACACATGACTAACTCTTCTTATTGTGGTCTTCTTGCGATCCAAAAATAACCGCAGTCCCCAGGTCCAATGAACGGCCAGGCTCCATGCTTGCTCTACGACTCGGTATGAAAAGCGACTGTGTATTCCCAAATCCCGAGCCTGATGCAGCATCTAAACCAGCAGCCTTCAAGTAGCTCTGATCTGCAAAGGTTACCTGTTGTCCTCAGACCCCGTTTCAGGTTTGCCAGGAGGCCGGGATTTCCTCACTATATCCCTCCCTAAGGGGCCGGAGCGAGGGCTGTGGTGTGAGAGCTCCAAGGGTTTGTCTTGGCCGATTTGGGATTTCTTAGGGCAGGAGGAAAAGCTCTGCAGAGACTTCCTCCAGGCTGCTCTGAGCTTGTGCCTGTGCAGAGTATCGTAAAGCACTGCCAAAAATACAGATGTCTTCCCATATGCGATATTAATTGAAACGAAGAAAAGCAGAACCAGTCTGTGAAATCTGAGTCTTACTCCCACCTAAGTTCACCTACCAAGAGTGAAATGCAAGCAAAAGTAATGGCAGCTAAATTTTCCTGCAAAAATGATTAAAAAAAAAATAAAAAAAATCAGCTACCTGAAAGAAGTGGCTTTTATCCAAAGGCTGCAGACATCAGCAGTCTAGGGAGTTGATCCCAGTGGGCAAATAGCTCTTACTATGGATATTCTGAGGTATCAGAGACTCTTCCAAACCTGTTCAGAAGCTGTGTCCAGTTCATTGATCCTGAAATGTTAAGTGGTCCTATTTAGACCATCCTCTTAGTACTTCTTTTGCATCACGCTGCATCAGCCACTGTATGCAAAAATATCCCGGGAAACACAAAACAGGCAAGAACAGAAATCTAATCCATTCTGCCAGCCTTTGCAGCCTCCAATTTGTGGGGCTCTTGCCAACAACCTCTAAATGTCACGGTGCCTTCTCTCAAAGATCCTACTATTAGAATAACACAAAGTGTATTCTAGACTATTGTTCCCAATGTCGAGCAATCAGCGAAGTTATCTCCACTTGCTCCTCAGCCTAATCTCCCTGCTCCCACTGAAGCTGATTTAGTAACAAAGACAGAGAAAATAGGGTGGACTGGGGTTTGCAAGTGATTGTCAATTGGATTTTGTAAATCGAGAAGTGTCTCGGAGCAGGCTTCAATTTTCCCTGAACCCCCTGCAGCTCCTATTAGCCTCGATAACTGGTTCTAATTTTGGCCAGGACATTTGCCCAGATTTTTGAAAGAGGGGGGGTTGGTTTGCTTGTGCAAAGTGACTCCTACCTCCATGCAGCAAACCTAGGCGGTGTAATGGCTTAATTACACCGAGCATTACTGCTCCGTATAGCTGGGCTCTGACGCACGTTACGTAACTGGATTGTTAATGCTTTTTATATGTTGGCGGAACTGAAATTAAAAGAGGAAATTATTCTCCTGATGCTCAACTCTAATCCCCATCTGTCTGTGTTTTTACTTTTCTGCACTTGCAAAGCTCCCTGATCAAAAGGTCTTGAATAGATTCCAGATTTCCAATTTAGTTTGCTTATGCAACCCAAAATATTATGGCAGTCTTTCCTGGGGGCGATTAAGCATATATTTTCAGTTCCTCCAATTCTCTCTGTTCCAAGAGTGCTAAAAACGGCATAAAGCTTTAGCTCATTCCATACTGTTAGCACCACAAACAACGACTTTTTTTTTTTTTTTGGAAGACTTTTTAAAAAGATAGGCATATCCAAGAGCTTTGCAGAGAAGGAATACGCTCTGAAGAAAAATGTGATTTGTTAAATGTCCCCCATGCCTTGGCAAAAAAAAACAACAAAAAAAACCCAGTCTGTACTGATAGACCTGCGCAGGCAAGAGACGAATAACGGGAGACTAGACAAGCAAGGAGGGAGCTACATCTCCAACCACCAGGGCAGATTCCTGAGTCTGTAAGGCTTGAGAGCTCTTTGGATCTAGACTTGTGCTTTGTTCCATCCTAAGTAAGAGTTTTGGCTGAGATAGCTGGAAATCGATCTGATCTTTCATCTGAAAATTGGCACTGATTTTGTTTTATCCATTTGCTCTTCTTCCCCAATCCCCAGACCTTCACCTAGCACTAGAACTACGTGATCAGCAGCTGGTTTTATTTGAGGGAGTGAGGAGTCTCCTTACACTGGATAATGTACCTTTTTACCCAAAGTGTCACCAAACGAACCCAAAGCACTAGTGTTAACAGTTGCATTTCATAGCCCTTCCAGTTTCCAAGCACAGGATGCTCATCCGTGCCCTGCACAGTCTCAACTCTGCTCTGTGGGAGCAGCCAGCAGAGAGGATGCTTAATGCCCGTTGTGTTGGGTGTGCTGTTCTTAGAGGTTTTTTTATTTTAAATACAGAAGGAAAGTCTTTGTTTACCCACGGCTGATGAGTGCCTGCTCACGTGGGTGATGGTACCTGATGCACCAGATAAAAATGCACAGGATGGTGTCACCCCTTCTGGCCGCTAGTGCTGTGTTTATGCCAGCTCTGAAATGACTGCATCATGGTGCAGTTCTGGATCAAAAATATGAATGGCACTTTTTCCAGATTTGGATTACAGAAGCTATGATTTAAGGCTGTTGCTGAATCCCAGAAAATACTGATTTCTGGCTCAGTCAGGGCTTTGAGCCTTTCCGCTTTCCAGGATAATTTGATTTGAGAGTCCAAGTGCTGCCAATCTCACAGGTTTCAGAGAAACTGAGCAGAGGAGATGCCCAGGATCTGAACGGGTGATCTCCGGGGAAGCCCCGCTGATCCCTACCTGCCTGGTTTTGCTGGACTCAGCTTCAGATCAGCTCTGCTGACTGTTTTGACAAACTGCCAAACTCTACACAGGCGGTCGGAGTTTTCCCTCCAGTGAGGTCTAGTTCTAAACACACGTACACACTTGAAGCCTTAAAACAGACAGGGTGTTACCACACAACAGACACATCCAGCAAAGGGAGAGGGGTTCAGATGCGCTCGGCAAAGCGGCTCCTGTCGAATCGCACGAGCCATTTATTATCTGTATTTCAGCAACACCCACAGGACCTGCACTCTGTGTGTCCAACAACATCCAAATATAGAACGGGACGACACTCGGCGCAACCACAAAGCTTCACTCACTTCAAAAGCATCCCTCCCTCCCCTGCCCTGCCAAAAGTCCCTCCAGCCCCAGACTAGGGAGGACAGTGGGGCAGCCTGTGCTTTTACCAGAAATAGGACATTTTAAGGAATTTTTTAAATGTGTTTAGCAGTGTGACAGATCCACCAGTTCTAGAAAGGCAGGCGGGTAATCATCTGCTAGAGCTGCTCGCGTTCCAGGTTTGGGGAGTATTTAAGCGTATGCTAAAGCTCCCTTGTCTCTAGTTAAAGTGAAGCACGTGTTTACATGCTTTGCTGAGCAGAGGTGGACTTAAGGACATACCTAGCTTTAGGCATGTGCTTAACTACTTTGTAAAATTAAACTGAAGATAATCAAGTGCTTGTGCTGAATCAGGCCCTCCTGTTCCTCAAACCCCCATCCTCTTAAGCGAGGAGTCTTTCATCAACATTCAATTTGAAAACATGCTTAGAAGACACTATTAAAAAAAAAGTTAAAGGGCCAGGAGCCTTTAGAGAATGGAAATAAACAACTAAAAAAAAAAATATATCTGAGGAAATCATTAAACTGCACAAACCCACAGTGGGCTTTGGAGAAAAAAAAAAAAAAAGAAACTTTGCCTTATTCTAGTTTGGCATTTGCACATAGATGAACGATACTTTGGCTCCAGGGACCTGATTTGCAATATTTTTTTCCCTGCCAAGTCATGCCACAAACACTGCCACTAGGCCACGCAGTTTCAGCCTCACACATTTGCCCTCAGTCTGGCCCCAAATCGGGTTATTTTGCAAACCAGGGAAGGAGGAAACCTGCTGGTACCTGATGCACCCTGGGGCAGGCTGCATATGTGCCCCTGGGCGCATGGAGGTTCCATCCGGGAAAGGTCCCCGATCAAATGTCGCTGCTCTCAGCAGTGAGCGCCCCGTGTATAAATAACCCCAGATCCCCTTACTTCGTGACCTTCATTTCTCAGCCCTGCCAAACCAGCTCCAAACTCACCGTATCCACACCTCTGTCACAGACAAGCGTCCCTGTGAGTTTTGGGCTCCTGTCCCAGCATGGGGTGGTGATGATGCCCCCTCGATAGGGATCAACCTCCTCAAAGCAGCCGTGTGGCAACATCATCCCCAGATGAGCGTGGCTCAATCGGACTCAGCCTCGGTGCCGTTGGGCTGGTTTGTCAGGAGATGGGGGTGTACAAGAAGGTTTAAAAAAGGCTTGGTAAATGGGGCTCATCCATTCTCAGATGTTTTCATACAAAATAATAAGGTTTAGGTAGAGTTTACATGAAATGGTGCTGTGCTTTGCAAACCTTTACTTTTTTTTTTTTTTTTGTGGGTCTTTTGAACTGCAGATAAAATTGTTGAAGTGCACATAACACACAGATCATAGCCTCTCCCCCTCCCCAGACTTTCATCAAGAGGAGATTTCCTGGTTAAACTTAGACTTGCAAATCTTAGGCCAGGCTGGCAGCATTTCAAGTCAACTTGGGCTGATTTAGAGCTTGGATGCAAAAACTCAGTGACCCAAACCAGAAGGAAACGTGGCTGTTCCTGCATTGGTTTGAACCTAAAACTGCTGACCCGGCCACGGAGCGAGCTCACCATGAGCACGCAGGGCACACACGCCCGAGGGAAAAGGGCATCCCGAAAAACAAACCTCCAGTCAAATATCCGCCTGAGCATGCACACGGCCTTATTATCATTTATGGTCTGTGCCGTGTGCCTCAACAGCTCGAGAAGAAAATGTTATTTCTTTAGGAGACTTGCATTTCCTAGTAACTATAATTGCCCAAATAAATCTCAAGTGCCAGTACAGCTGAGCTGGGACTGGTGTTGCTGAACCTCAGGGCACACTTCTGTCCCATTGCTTGAGTAGCATCAATCCACAACATTTTTAAAAATACTTTTTTCCCCCCTAGGAAACTTGGAGAAATGCAAACTTTAAGATTTGCTGGCTACCAGTGTTTCCCAGATTTGACTTTAAAACTCCCGGCAGCGCAAGCTTTTGCAGGAGGCAAGTGAAAAGGAGTCCTGTGCTGCCACTTACTGAAGTACTCCCAGGACTCATAGCTAGTACTTACTGGTGGTACTGGGTGGCTCTACAAAGAGCAGAGCAGAACGCTCAAGTGCACTGTCATATTTGCCACTAAAGTAAAAACCTGTTTTGAAGTCTCAGTGGTGTCTCCTGGAAAGGCTTTTGAGAAATGTGCTGGCTGAAGACAACCCAGCTTATTTTGGGATACAAGATCCATCCTTCAGTGACACTTTCCATCCAGACTCAATAACAGGTCTCTGGCCTACTCACTGGCCATCATCTCTTCAACATCCAAACCCTATAAAAAGTGCTAGACAATAAACTTTTGAATATGTGGAGAAGTGAAATATCCCAAAACTGGCCATGAAAAGCTCATGGACTTCTGGATTTGTGTCTTTAGACTCAGGCTAATGTGTGCCTTGTGTGACGTGGCGCTGATATGAGAGCAGGGCATGGCTACAGCTGGGCAGGGTGGTTACACATGTGCTGTTTGGCAGGGTTGAAGTTAAAATCCCTCACCCTGAAGACAGGAGCAAGAGCAGATGGCAACATTTTCTCCCTGCCAGCAGTTCTTGATGGCTTAAAAGCTTTGCTTTGGTTTTAAAGTGCTTCTTTCAGCACTGTCAATGCCAGGGACTTTTTAAAATTTTTTTAAAATAATTAAAAAAAAAAATCTTTTAAAAGCTGAAAGGAAAAGGATAGAAATTCTCTTCCCTGATTTGAATCGCTCATTCAAACAATAATTCCTCATTGAAGGAATAATACACACAATTTTGTTATTTTTTAATGGAATGCTCTAAGCACACCGTGTATTTCAGATGATGTTTATTTACAGCCAGGGCTCCAGGGCCCTGCCTGTTTAAGAAACCAGAGCATTCAGGTGAAGCCTGGGTTAGTCAGTATTTGCTTGGACAGGTAGGTTTCAAAAAAAAAAAAAAAAAGAAAAAAAAATTTTGGAACTCTGTCACCGTCTGTTTGCGACTGAAGCTGGGCTGTGTTTCACAGTGACGGCTTCTGGCAAGAAACATCAACCAGATCTGAGCAAGCTCCGCTCATCTTTTAAGCACAAACTCTTCTTCCCAGGGCTCTTACTTTCTGTCTAATTGACAAGCTTTGGTCTTGGGAACACCAAGATGCAGCCAGAAAACAAACAGCCATCGGGGGCTGAACGGCCCGGCGTTACGCTCTGCAACTTCAGGGTCATCCTAAATAGTGAGACTAGACTGCTTGTGCTATTTGGGATCTCAGAGGGAATCCCAGCTCATCCCCAAAATATTTCCATCGCTTGCTCATCCTGACCACCCTGTGAACCCAGGAAGTCTGGCAGGTCCAGCGGGGTTTTTGAACTAGTGCCAAAGTGGAGGTCGGCGCAGCGATACCTGCCCAGAGATCGGGTATCGTACAAGGTCGTTTAGGAAAATATTTTCGCTTCCCCTGTCCCCCCAGATAAATAATAAAGGATCTACTAAATTGGAAGCTGTGATCTTGCTCACTGGCTAAGCTGTGACATTTTTGAAACAGTACTCTAACAAAAAACAACGGCACAAAACCACCCCAAAACCAAACAGCAACAAAATCCCCAACACTATATATTGTAAACTTCACTTTGAGGATTTTTGTTCTTATTAAAAACTACAAAATATTGATAACCCAGGTCAGACTGTGACTGCTGGAAATACTGTGCAACTGTATTTCAGATAATTTAAAAACACTTCTGAAAAATCAATATATAGGATTCTAAGGCAAGGTATGAAAGTTCCTGTAAAAAAAAAACCCTTCTTTTATTTTTTCTTTCAACCCTGTTGCCACCACTTTTTACCTGTCCTAAACCGGCAATGAGGAGAAACCTCTGCACTTCCCAGGAGAGGCAACCACACCTCACTCTCCAGGGATCTGCCTTGGAAACGCTGGATTTGAAACAGAGCCCTAAAGCAGCACAACCCCTCAGGTAAATATCATTGTGTAAAGACAGTTTATTCTCCTGTCGGAGCAAATGAAGTTGCAGCTGCCTGGGGAACTTTTCACGCACTTGAGCTCTGGATCGCTCCTTCGTGTCCAGTCTGATGGGAGCAGCATTTCAGTGCTCCGGTAAAATCTGTGATTTCTCATAGGAGAAGCACAGATCCCACTACGATCTGCTTCATACACACCTCTTGTATCAGTACAAACCATCGCTGCTGGACACGCAAGATTTGTCACCACCAGCTATAATATGGGGCCTCTCATACAGAAGTGGTTAAAAAAAAAAAAGTCAAGTTCACGTTGCCCTTTCCTGCTGCAAAATAAATACGTTGCTACAAGCGGCTTTCCCTCCCCACCGCCGTTTGCACACGCACATTAACAAGAACAGCTAAAGTGGAAGAACAGCAATCTTTTCCTTTCCTTTCTTCTGCAATTAATTTGAGGTTTTTAACTGCTTGATAGCGAAGTCTAACAGAAGTCTGTCTTCAGGATGGGCTGGGTGTAATCTAATAGCATTGTGGCTCTATCAAAACCGACATAAATGGTTGCCTGTGTTTTTCTGTGTTCACAGGGAAAAAAAATGATATACTAAGATAAACTGAACTCTTTGAACTTTTTTTTTTTTGTTTGAATGAAATACTCTTCAAGCCAGCAAGTAAATCTTACTGCAAAATGCACCAGGCTTGCAATCTTAGATGTATTTTTTTTTTAACAAGCAAACGTTCCTTGTGATAACTTGGAGAATTATGCTTTCTAAATGGCGGGAAAATACACGATTATGTCATGTCCCCCCAGACTAAACACACTCTACAGGAAAGACACTTAAGAAAATGCAAATTCTTTTTCTTTGCTTCTGTACTGGAGAACTTTGGTGAGGGATTATAATTCCTTTTGAAATATTCCTTCTTAATGATGCTGCTTCCATTCGTGTTTCTTTTATAGCATTTTTCTGAATTATTTTAGGTATTTGGATTCTATTTCTGCACTTGGAAAATGTATTTTTCCCCTTGTAGAGTAACACTAGGTCTTAAAACCCTTTCTGTTTTGATGTCATGAGGTAGATACTCTTGACATAGCTATTAATGCCTCGTGGGGCAATTAATCATCTTGCTGTGTTTCCAAGGATAATTACTATCTTGGATATAGTAAATCACTCGTTTCCATTGATCGGCAAGTCTTGGGTGGGCTGGAGGTCACTACTCTCTGTTCCTGTCTGCACAATCCAAGCCCCAGCACTATAAAATCTGCCTCTGAGCCTTGTAAGAAGGGACCAGAATGGCAAGTCCAACCTCTTCCAGTGCCTTCAAACCTCTGCTTTCATTTTTGTGCCCTTCAGGCAGTCCCCTGCTCCTCTCTTGCTGTGTTCATAACATAACTTTTTTTCCCCCCGCAAGAGTCTCAGCTAGGATGCAATGTACACACAAAGCGATAAATTGGCAACTGGGCTTGAGCAGGGCTGTGGGAAAAAGCTGAGCATCTTTTTGCTGAGCTCTCTAGGCAGCAGCCGGCATTGTTTAGCTTTGAATCTCTCGGATTAAACTTTTCTGCAAAATTGATTTTGATGGGGATTTTTGCTTGTTGCAACAAAAAGCCACACCAGCTTCAGGAAAAGCCAACCCGTTCCAATCAGAGGAGAAAAATGTGCAAATTGCAAAACACGGCAAGTTTTTCAAGATGGAACGAGCCCAGATGGATTCTCCCGTTTCCTTTGCCAGAAGGAGGAGTGACTCAGAGCTCGTGCGAGTGAAGGCTCGGCACCCTGCCACGGCCACGGCCCCAGGGACAGGACTGGGACAAGAGAGGGATGGCAAGGTTCGAAAACAAACACTTTTCAATTACAGGAGACCAAAGGACAGACCCCATCACATCAAAGTTGAAAGACAAGCGTAGCTTTTGTTGCTCATTAGAAATGTCTGCATTTTTTTTTTTTCTCCAGAAATTGGCTCCTTGTTTCCTTAGTAACCCCTCTTGGTAGAAGCAAATGCACCTGAGCGTAGCTTAGCAATGGGAAATTTCTACGTACGTTGCTGCATCCATTTCCACCCACTTGCAGTGTCTCCATAAGCTTCCATGTCAACCCTGCTATTACACGGTGTACGGGCTGAGCGCTAGAGCCGTAGGTGTGGTTGGAGACTGAGAAGCCCATTAACCAAAGTCTTAGTGAAGAACAAAAATAAAGCCTCACCAGTCACCATTGCAAATGTTGCTCCCAAGGGACGGGAAAAATTGTACGCCGAGCTGTACGTGCATGAGGCTGCCTACGCCGCTGCGTGGGAAGGGGTTTAATAGAGAGCTGAGAAGGAGCCTGCATGTAGGAGGAGAAAAGAGCAGATGTTAGCAGTGCCTTTTTGTTTTCCTGGATGGCATGGCAGCGGGGGGGAAGATGGAAAGCTCCTCTCCTGCAGCAGTAGAAGCAGAGGACACAAGCTGTAGGGGATGGGTGCGTCTTCCACTGATCCCGGTTGGATTGAGAGGCATTTGGAACAGAACCACAGCCATGAGATGAGGACCAGCAGGACCATCCATTGACCATTCTGGAGCACTAAGCATGGCACAAGTCTTGTTCTGAGATGTCAGGCTGAGAAATGACCTCTCACTCTGCTTATGGAGACTGGAGCAGGTCCTCTTCACGCTCCCCCAGGGACTCCGGAGCTGGAGACAGTTGCAAACTGCCAGACTCGGTGTTTGATACCAATGGTGAGGGGACATCTCCCATCAGGAGCCTGTTACCAGGTTTCTGAATATACTAATGGCTCCAGGTCCACTACAGAAACTTTGGCAACTTTCCAAAGAATCATCTCTCTCCCCAAAATAGCCAGGTGGGATGGAAGTACATCTAATTCGAGGTATAACACTCGAAGCAGGAGAGGGCTGGATAATTCACTGCATCAACAATGCATGTTACTTTTCCAGGGCCATATTATTACATTTAATGCCTTGATTTTTATGCCAGGCTGTCTCACGATCTACAATGCCAATTCTAGGTGGATGGCATTGCCCAGCAAGCTGCCAGGCACACAAACCCTGCTTGTTCTGCATGCAAAGAGGCTCCTTCTTGTGAGAAAAGACTTGCAGGTCAGATGGAAAGTGCAAAATTAAATCAGAACAGGAGCGAGCTGCATCAGTGTGGAGCATGGGGCTGGAAGTGAGGAGGGCCAAACGATGTCCAGACTTGCCACAAGTATCCATTGTCACTTAGTTTGAACTGTAATAGCTTTTAAAAGCCCTGAAGTGAACCCCTGGCACTGTACTGCACCAAAAATCCCTGCTTGGAAGAATTTTGACTCTTAAGTCTTTCATGGAGTTTGTTTCTCTGTGCCACTGTAGCTTGGAGAAGGGCTGGGGCTGCATAAATTCTGCAGGAGCGCTCAGACTCGACACACAAAGGCCATTTGGGTGTCAAACTAATTGCCCTAGCTACGGTTTTCTATATACTTTTGCAAACTGGCAGGGGCCAAGCAGGCTGCTCACCCCGTCGTTGGGCGCAGCCGCTTTGCAAGGCGGAGATACAGGGGCCCTTTAAAACTTGCATGAATGAGGCTCTCACAAATTCCATATTTGAGAAACTCTGGCTGTATCCATTGGTCATGAAAAGAAATTAAAACTGCATATAACATTTAGTACTCTGTAATCCCGCGGCACAGCCTTGCGCCTGCATAAATCAGAGCCTCGCATGAATATTGCACTGTACCTGCAGCTGCCTGACCCACATGTTTAAAAAAGATAAATAAAAGGAAAACAAAGCGACAGTCACGTAAAGGCTTCACAAACAGCACCTGCTTTCTGAAAGCCTGAAAGGTCACCAAAAGCAACCTGAGAAGTACACAGATTTCAGGGACCTGATCAAAGCCTTAAAAGGAGGAGAGAGCTTTTTTTTTTTTTTTTTTTTCCCTTCCTGTCTTGCACCAGTGAAGAAAGCTCTGTAGTACACAGCAAATCTTCTGGCTGGAGTATTGTGGTCATGGAGCTGCAGAACACCCCTGAGGGTGTCAAGGAGCAAGGAAGAAAAGCTGTTTTATAAAGGGAGGGATAAAGTGACCCAAGCTTGAACAAGAAAGTGCTTTTTCACCAGAAATAACTCATAAAAGTTTAGGATTTAAAATTTTGTCTTGTCTGAAGATAAGGATCTGCTCAATATTTTTCTTTTTAAACGCCAGAATTTTTATATTCTTTTATGAAGAATATAAAAAAGTCTGTCTTTTTATCCAGCTCCAAAACAGGGATACCTGCTATTAGCAACTTCCCCTGAGACCTAGAAAACCCATTGTGGTGCTCAGAGGGTGTTTTTTTGTTGCAGAATCTTTAGTAACAGGCAACAAGACAAAAAAAAAAAAATCCACCAAGACATTCCCCTCTGTCCCCTCCACTTTCTCTGCTGCTCAGCAAGTCTCACTCCCAGAATGTGTGCAAGACAAATACGAGACAGTGAAAAGCACAGTATAAATCCACCTTCTCTGGGTGGATCAGAGACCACAGAGGAAGACCGCAAAGTAAGGAATGACCAAAGAGCGACAACCTTTGCCACGTTAACTGCTTCTGCCTCAATTTCCCCACTTGCGAATAATAAAGCCTTAGCTACTTCAAACTCCCTGGTGTCCATCGAGCATCCTAGAAGACATCTCAGCTTTGACCTGCATGATTTTCCATGGTGCTTTGTGCAGACTTGCTGCACGCTGCCTTCCCACCAAACAGTAGATTTGTTTAGCAACAGCAACCCTCTTTCAGCTCCTCGCTGCTACTCTGACTGCAGCTTCTCCAACATCCACCAGAAAGACAGCACAACATTATGCCTCCCCTCCGTTGCTGTATTGCAAAATCCTGCATCTTTAAAAGTTAAGCAAAGGTTTGTGTTGCAGCCAATGAGTACTGGTAAAAGGGTATTGAATGCTTTTCCCCATTGCCATTAATCGAGTGAAGAGAAAAGAGACTCTGCTGCTGTCATAGCACATCAAAATAATTAGCTCAAGTATAAATAGCTCAGCTTACTCACTTTTTTCTTTCCTTCTTTTTTTTTTTTTAAGGTCAAGACTGCAGCCAAAAGGAGTAGCAGTGCATCCCAGAAGAGCATTTCTCTCTTCTGCTTAGATTCAGACAACACAAGTGAGATGAGGAAGTGCATCTGTAATCAATGATCCCAAGGCCATGCAATTACACCATAATTAGAGAAATAATTAGTCCCACTTAGGTAGAAAGAGGGGGGAAAAGAGGGTTAGCAAGCCCACATCTATGCAAATCTACATTGGCTTAATTAATGAGAATTTTCAACCTGATTTTAGGTAAACTGCCTTTGTTTTCGCTGGACGACGCTTCTGTATCAAGTCAGCTTATTCTTTAATGACTTCAACATTAAGTAGAGCTGCTACAGGAGTAAACTGAGTAGAACAAGCTGTGACACCGAGGCATTTTCAGCACCTTAATTAAGGGCTTTCAAAGCCCAAGACCGTGGGAGCCCTGCCCTTGCCTGAGCTGCAGCTGCCCCTTGTCCCCTCTGTCACTCGTTAGAGGTAATATCCTGAATATCCAGGTACCTCTGGATGGCACCATGTCAAGATACTATAAAGAACAGTGAGAAATAAGCAGTTGTAGCAACACTGAGCACAATGCAGGCTCTTTCACTCTGCTCCTGGACATATAAAATGCTGTAAGGAAGCTATTTATTGCTTGACCCAAGCGGCAGCCGCACCGTGTTCCCACACCTGTCCTGCTGCGTGAGCTTTGCCGTCATTTCAGAATTGTCCCCATGTTACAGCAATTAGTATCATCAGTAGCCAGCAGATCAAATCCACACCGGACACGTATAATTTATAGTTGTGTTAATTAGAAGGTCCCTGAAGTTTCTGTAAGGGTGCTCTAACAGAGTTCTTTGTGTAGGTGATTGTTATCCCCTGGGAAGCTGCACTTAGGTATTAAACTTCTTTAGAGTGACGTTTATTTTGTGCAATGCACAGTCTCAGTTCCAGTCCAAGGAGTGCACAACAGTATATTTAGATCCTTCTCTAGCCACTGTATGAAACCTGAAATACTCCTTTTCTTCCTTCATAACTCCTCGACTCTTTGTAACACCATAAATCACAGAAGCCTCACTATGCTCACTCAGAGCCTTCCTGCAGCAGCGTGCAAGGGGGAACTGAAGTCTCTCTCCACTGTTCAAAGCAAAAGAAGATATTTTGCAATCACTGAGTTTTCACAGGAGCCAGTGGGAGTTAAATATCCAGCTTGAAAAATATATTTGTGCTCAGGCAGGTCTGGCAAGTCTTCAAGCAGATCCTGACCTACTCACAGATATTTTTTTCCTGCCTAGTCTCACATGCAACTGTATTTTCCAGGTACACTTATCTACCTGCCATATGCAATGATGTACAACCCTGAAGAAAGCAAAGTAGGTGATTACTTTTCCCCAGTCAAGTGCAGTAGAAAGGTCAGACTTAATAAGAAGTTGAGGGGTGATGAAACGGCACAGAAAATGTACAAAAATAGAGTGTAGCCACCCTGAAAGGCGAGTGTTTCTGCTCACCCAGGTGAAACGCCCAACAGCACAAGCTCACCATTCATCTCCACAGAGGCTCTTTATTGCTCCTTGGTCTTAAATTTGGGACATGGCTCCACTTCCACGGGAGATACATTTTTAGGAAGATCCTGTGAATGAGAAAGGTGAATCCCATTCATGTGCGTGGCTGTCAGCCCCACAGAGCTCTTTCCCACCAGCATTCCTCCTGCCAGCACCCTCTCCCACCAGTATCCCCCCTCTGCCAGAACCCTCTCCCACCAACATCCCCCCCTGCTCTGCCACCCGGCTCCGTGCACAGCCAGTGACATCCAGCGGCCGCCCGGCTGCTGCCTTCCCCCAAAACAGGGGACCTGGATTCCACTGAGATCGATCAAGGCTTTTAGGATGGAAAAGATCCTTATCCTCGGTCCCATCCTTCCCATGGCTGGGGAGCTGCCACATGTCATAGATGCAGTTACTTATTTTAATCTTGGTAATGTCTTTATCTGAGCGTTGCTGGCCTCTTAGAAAACAGTGAAATTGTTCATGTAAATGGAAATAAATGCACAGTGCAGCAGCTCCCTGCATTCGGAGGAATACAGTAGGAGGCCGTTTCCATGCCCTAAATGCAACTGGATATTTCACAACCTCTACATCTAAATCTGGTTTTGCTATGCACGTTTTTTTTTTCCTCCAAGTCCACCCTAAATTCCATAGCAGATTTCAAGGAGAATTTCTGACCCCTCACTCACTAGGGCTCAAGCCCCAGATCCAAAGCACTTACGTTAAAGGTTCAAGATCAGCCACAGAACATAGGAGTGGACTTTAAAATAATCTCACAGTTGAAAACTAGCTCCTGCTCTTACTCTTCTGGCTCATTTTTGAGGTCAAGATTCAAAATGCCTGTCCAAACTTGGCTCCAGGCAGACCTGCGTGGATGGATAAATGCTTTGAAGGTTATGGATAAGACATCAAACTTGGAAGTGGTTATTCTTAAAGTTAAGAAAGGAAAGTTTCTGAAGCTCTCTCTGATAGGTCAATAAGAAATAGTGGAGTATTGTTTCTTTAAAATACAAAGAACAATTCAGTCATAGTATAACTCGTGATAGAGACAGCATGAAGTTATCAGATGAAAGTCTGCGTGCTAAATCTCTTTAATAATGAAAAGAAATGTAACAATTTATTGCCTATGCTAAAGTCTGAGCTTCCTGGAAATGTACCCTGCCTTGCTTCTGCTGCTCCACGTTCCCCATATCTGCCTCTGTCTTTTAAATGACTGCCATGAATCACAGTCTAATAATAATTTTTTAAATAATTATTTCTTTCCTAGGAAGTCAGTACCAGTCCCAGTCTAAAGTGAAGTCTGTGAACGTGCCAAGTATTTAGAGGATAAATCTAAACCCGAATAGTGATCTGATTCCTTTATCTACAGATATTGAGCACAATCCAGATACCAGCATTCCCATCATCTCCTGTGGGCCCAGAGTGTGCAGCTTATCAGGGGAGTTTTTAAGGAAAAAGAAAAACTACATGTAGCACCAAAAACATGTTAAAAAAAACCCCACACTAACAGCTAATTCTGGCCAGCTTGAAAATCGATATATGATTTCAAGCAGTCCTTTAGACCTTCCCTATTGAAAGTGTGCTTTCTAGCGGGGCCCCTTTGAGCAGCCCTGCCCTCCCCCCCTCCTCCATCTGAACTGCAGCACCGCTAACCAGAGAGCTGCTTTCAAACCTCTTTAAGACCCATATGAAGAGTCTATGCCCTGCAGCAAGTTTGGCAGTCACCGCTTCAAAAAATAAACTCAGCTACAGAATGATGATTTGCATAGTGCATGGTGACTAAAATTAGCCTGCTTCGACTCCATCTCGAGAGGAAGTCTGACTTGGCGCTGCAGTTTCAGGTTTCTTGGCTTTCAGAGAAATTCTTAGCATCCGAGGAACACAGACGTGTCTTCTGTGCAGTCCTGCTCCTCTTGGCTGGCGCTGTTCTCCAAAGTGACATCTCAAAGCTGTTCTGTAGCACCAGCAAAAGCCTCATTCTTCCTAACATGGGAAACCAGAGTATGCTGAAACCCATGGAAATCCTATTTTCAGTATGAAAACGTTTAGAAGATGATTTATTAAGGAGAGAACATGTTGTGGGTGACAAGATGGTCTGTCCTGGATGTAGGAAGGCTAAAACCTCTCCTGAGAGCTAGCCACCAGCTGAGACAGAGGTTTCTTAAAGCAGAGGTGTGCCGAAAGGCGCTCTGCAGAAGACATACACGATGTAAAGTTGGTTTAGGATCGGTGGGTTAACCTTCATTAGCTGTTGGATTAATGTGAAATACCCCAACTTGATTCTCAGTCATTGCCCCACGCCGCCCTTGTGTAACAGCTCCTGTTCCTCCGTCATAATTTAATATTGTGATCAGGCTGGTCGAACAGCTCACATGCTTGCTCCATTTCATTTAATTCTGCAGATGAATGGATGTCCATAGGAGGTCACGCTGGTCCACCATGGCTGTCTCTGATGAATTTAAATTATTCAAAATGTCAGTCGTCAGCTAAGTGCTAAGCTGGTTTGCTTTTTTTTTTTTTTATTTCAGCTTGAGATGTGGCTATAGCTTCTCTCGCTGAGATGTATAAATAATTCATCCCGTTATGTAGCGGGATCACTCAGGACCTGTGCCACAGAGTGCTGCTTGCACAGATCCCCTTCTCACCTGCGGCACAAACCCAGCTCAGCTCAGCCGTGTTTCATCCGGCCTCCCCAGCTGATGTCTGGAGCTGAGGCCCGGGCCCTTGGACCACGTTTCTCACGGTTTTGGTTCATCTATCCCCGTGAGGTTCCAGATATCTTTGAATCTGAGATCATAACTACCAGAGCTTCATAGCTTAATGCTTGTATTAAATTTGTGCAAAATAAACTCGCTGTAGCGACAATCCAGTTAAGAGTTGGGTTTTATATTTTACACGAACATAAGCCAGGATCTAATTTCATTTTCTGCTGTGTTGTAGAATTGAAAGGTAATTATTCACTCTTAAAAATACATTAGAATGATTTAGTTACTACTTTGACTACGATATATATCTTATGGAAGGAGCCCAGAGTAAAAGCTCACTGATGTGCAGAGTCCTGACTGGTTGCAATTAGGAACAGAATGGCCCCATGACATGAAATCTGATGATACATTGAACTTCTGACCTATAAGAGAAATCTGATCATCACAACCCAACTTCTTCTGCATTTCAGCTTTGTTCAGGAAAACAAAAGTCTTCATTCAACATTCAATTTTCTCCACCCTTCACCACTGGAATTTTTATATGATCTGAATTATATATGCCAGACTTTGAAAGTAAAAGTTGTAAGCGGCTAAGCAAAATCCATGGTGTCTTTCTGTTTCTTTAGCTATTGTCATTAAGCCCTGTAGTGATGTGATGAGGCCCTGCAGGAAGATGGGGAGATATTGCATCCAACTTTGCTGTGGTTTCAGCAGAAAAAAATACTGACTCAAGTATTACTGGATTTTTTTTTTAATTTTTTTTTCTGGACTGGAGGCAACCATTGCTTTTTGCCAACCTTAGCCACATTCTCTGCTCCTAAAATGAATAATTAAGTCCTTACTCAGGATTCCTAATATCCGAAGCAAAGTCTGGGCAAGACTTAGACTACTCAAAATTGAATTACTATGCAACAGTGGTGAGTTGGAGTAGAAGCACCCAATACCCTGTGGAGTGTCATAGCTGTGGAGCCAACACCTCCACAGTGTTGTGTGCAGATAATTAGGTCTTAAAAGACCTGCCACTATGCTGGATGGGGTCCAGTTCAGCAGTCCTCCTTATCTGGGTTTCTACTCAATTTTATACACCCGTTGCTCATCAACGACCAACAGCCATGGGTGAGTAAAAGGATGATGGCTTTACCCACCCACACCTCTGATAAGCTAAAACCAGACTGAAGATCTAAGTCAATTACACTTAAGTATGTGATAAAATTCTTTTGCTAAACTGGGGCCTAAGTCAGTGTGATCTAAGGGTGGAACTCAAATAATTGCTCTTGGAGGAGGAAGAACAGGTGTAAGAATGGAGCCAAAGGTTCTCCTGGGGTGATGGGCTGGGGTGAGAGGCAAGAGCTGAGCAAATGGGAAAACAGAGTGATCCGAGAGAAGGAAGGATTGTATGACTGGCTCTGTGGTTATGGCTTGGGAGGAGGAATTTCCTCATGGGAGCATTGCCAGGAGGATGAGGAAATTCTTGCTTTTCTAGACAGAAGCAACTAACAAAGGAGGGGTGAGAACAAAGGTTCTCTCCTGTGTTGTAAGCAGTGTCACTAAGACATAGTACTGGTGGCACTTTGAGTTGTGGTGCCTAAAATAGCACGCTTGCTTTAGACTCTTATAGGTAGGGTAAAGTAATAGAGTTCATCTCCCATAAGCATCTGCGATTGCCGTTCAGGAGGTCTATGGCAATGCCTTCTATACTCAGGATGAAAAATAGCCCAGGTCTAAGATACCGGTCCCAGATTTTATCTTAAGTTCTGGAGACCAAGTGTTATCTAAGTCCTTGGAGCTCCTCATCGCACCAAGCTGCTTCTGCTGGGCTGCTTGCTCCCTGTTTCAGGCATTTACCTCGGCATGTTTGGGCTACCTCTCGGTACCTTGTTCTGAAACATGCTAAAACTTCTTCTTTGTGAAGAAAGGGAGAGTTTTGGTCCCTCTGAAAGAATTTGCGGGAAAGGTGTGGAAGGACGAGAAAAAACCGTCAACACTTACATGTTTCAGGCTTTTGTCCCTTTTGGAAAACAAGTAAATTGCGATCTGGATAAAGAGGACCTTAGCATCCCTGGAGAACATTTAAAACATCAGGATCTAAACACTGAAATTGATATAGCTGTGTGAGCAAGACCCTAGCTTCACCACACACCAGGACACATTAGACAGGATCCCAAAAATACAGGAAAGACAGAACAAAACAACATCCCAGAAATGACCCACTCCCATCAAAGAGGCTTTTGGGCACTGTGCGGGCAGCAAAGAGGCTTGGAGCTGTGCAGAAAAACTGTTTCTGGAGATATTCCTACTACACAGAGGGAAAAGAAGACTTCATGCCTGAAAGATCTCCATGATTACATCTCTGTTTCGTAGGCGCCATCTACAACTGGTTAGAACCTAAAAATGGTAACTACTTCTGCTCAGAAGAGACAGCAGCCTCTTCTCTCCCCTTACACCAGAAAAAAAACTGTTTTGAACTGACTCTTCTAGATAAATAGCACTTAGAAGCAAGTGTAGTGCTCACGATGAGTCTACTGTAGGGGTTTGCAGTCACTTTTCATGCCAAGGATCACAAATTAATTAAGAAAATCTTGTTGCTTGGAAACTCTTCTATTCACAGTCGCACCAAATCACTGTAGCAGTAACTTACATGGAAAAATAACATTAGGGGTATTTTTATTTTTAGCTGTCTTAATGAAATATAGCAGATGGAAATAAAGAGGAGAAGCCCGTCCTGTGTGACTAGCCATCTGTCTGGGGATCAGCAACAAGTATTTCATGGATCACAGCTAGAAAATTACTGGGTAATTAATGTCAGTCTTCAAGCTACCTTACAATTCTTCACTCTCATTATTCTACTCTATAGAGTGGCTTTCAAATGCCACTCATAACTTACCTGGCCACGTGAGACCTGCTCATAGCACCACCTTTAGCTTTAGAGAACTAAACCTTGGGTTGAGCACCGTCAGTTCCCTGCAGTCCCTCCCTCAATCCCTCCCTCGCTCCCTCCCTCCCGCACAGATCTGCAAAGCTGTCAGCAATCACGTAGCCATTCACTCACCATGAGCTAAATTACCAGGATCCTAAGGACTATTCCAGCTGATCTAAATTTGCCTTAAAGACATTTTTATCCCACCCTTGGTTCTGTAGTGCACCAAGCATTGGGATCGTTCCCTGTACTAGGCACATCACAGAAACCAGCTCACTAATTTGAATGTGGAGTAAAGACCTATTATCCAAAGCTAATTTTTTGTGTTGGGTTTCCTACTGGCATGTAGATTTTCCAAGTTCATTAACTACCTAGTCTGGAATCTCACTCTTCAAAACCACTCCAATTACTTCTACGCGCTGTTCAGTTGGAGGAAGCCTGTCTTGTTTAATGACATCCTAAACAGACACACAATCCTGAATGCTGCTAAAGGTCACACAGCCTGAGCTTTTGGAGATGAGATACTTCTTCAATGTTGTCATTGTTATACCCTCTCAGCGCTCACACATGCTGCATTACAGCTGCAGTTTGTTCTCCCTTTCCTTTTTGGGAAAATCAATGCCTTGTCGCAAGGAAGTTTTTAGATTTCACCGTTATAGAGTATTTCTTATTCTTCTCCAGTAACAGGATATTGTTATCAAGCTGTTTTACCTTTCTTTATTACCTCTATTCTGCCAGCTCCTACAATTCACTTGATACTGTTTTCGTTATTTTTATGCTTTGATTTAAGAACAGTGTGCTCCAAGACTGCACTTTCAGGAATGCCCCAAGGAGCAGAGCCAAGGGAGACATCAGCTTATTTACTGGACTGCACCAAGCCCTACACGATGCCTTAGGAAATAACCTTCCTTCCTGGAAATCCATGGCTAGCTGGTAAACCTCTACTGTATGGCATAAACATAGTTAATCTTCACAAAACTCCAGACACACAATATCTGAACCTGACGTAGCAGGTGGAAATTGTGTTATTCCTCATACAAGGAAAATGGCCCCACCGGCAGAGCTTAAATATAGGAAATTCTATTTGTAGACCTACTAAGTCCTTGGCTCTGTCTGCTATTACTTTTGTGGCCCTTTTTTTTTTTTTCCTTCTGAATGGGTAAGCAAGCTCATCTTGCTGTACAAATACCTAATATTTGCAAACATGTTTCAGTCCACCCCTTCTAAGCTTCCAGGTACATTTGTAAGTCACAGAAACATCCCCTTGACTCCATGGTGATGACTTCACCATCTCATCTCACTGCCTTTTAGCCCATCTTTGGCCAACCGAAGGCGCTGTGCTTGGCAGTGGGTCCGGGCCGGCTGGCACAGCAGCTGGTCCTTCTCAGCATCTCACTTACTGAGGGCATCAGGGCTGGGGAGAGATTAGGATGTTGGTTAGAGGGAAGCTGTCAATCAGCCCCTCCCTTCCAGCTTCCCTCTGAAAACACCTGTAAGGAAATTATTAAAATGCATCTCCGCTGATCCC
>VWZK01002296.1:23781-40241 GCA_013396935.1 Baryphthengus martii | reverse complement strand
TGGAAAACGCGCTGGCTTGAAAGCAAGCGCGAAACCTTCCTGTGTCGCATCGTTTCTCAAAATAAATACCACTAGATCAGCGTTTGAGGAACTTAAAACTAGAGCTTAAATAAAATAAACCAGATTTCATTGTATCTTGATACGTTATACGTATATACGTGTGGTGGTAGGTTTCGAACAGGGTGTATGCAAAAGTGGGGCTTCTGCCTGAAAGGTGCATAATACGCCAAAGGTTTGATGCCTGAAAAAAATGTCTTTAAAAATGTGTGTCTTTCTTATCAAACTTCCCTTTTTTTCTTCCAAGAAAACAACTGTAGTGTATTACTAGAAGTGCTGAAAGTAGTTGAATACTACGAACGTGACGTCAGTCATTGCTCTTAATTTCATGTATTCTGCCAGCTTTATTCAGTTTTCTTCTTCAGGACTGTACTGCATAAACTTTGCATGGCAGTTCGCTAGATTAAAGTGATGTTATTTTGGACAAAGATAAGCAATACTTTTGTTAGGTGACATTGACTGCAGTGCAAGAGGAGTAAGTGGAGTCCCAGTCTGACCAAAGTCCGTGCGTGATACACTGTAAAATACTTAGATTTTAAAAACAAATTATTCCTTTTGAGGGAATTAACTGCTCTTTTTCTTTTAATTGTTTTGGGTTTGGTATTTTTTTTAATGTTCTTTTCTGTTAGGCGTCTTTCATGTGTTTTTTATCCAAGGAAGCTTAGATCACTTGAGTCCTTTTGTTGAATCTGCCACCTAATGCATGGGTACAGCCATCTGGTACAGCGCTCATATCAGCATACAAAGCTCCATAGTTTTACAGACCTGAAGTCTATAAACTGTAGCAGTGTAGAGTACATTGAGGCAGTCTACTTAGAGGAACTACAACTGCTTTTTTTTTTTTTTTCCACCCCTCTGTTGAGCATCGCACGATAAACAGTCGAATGAGGAAGTCCAAGTGTTCTTTGTATTCTGACAGTTATCATGGGGGAGAAAAATTGTAATGTGGCAAAGGCAAAATAATTTGAACTAAAGGGTTTAGAATCAGGGTGCTCAGAAATGGCTGAAATAGATGAAAGTAAATAATTGCTTCAGTTTTCACATTCACTTGAAATAACTGCAATATGCTTAGAGAAATATGGTTGAAGTATTCTGGTTTTGCTTCTGTTAAAAAAATTATTAACACTGTCAAAGCAAAGGTGAACTGTGCAGCTCTCCCATTTGCACAGTGTTGTGATTCTGGTACAAGAACAGAATATGATCTGAAGTCACAGGAAGACAAAACCTGAAATTTATTTCTAGACGTAAATAATGGGTTATATTCAGCACAAAATAACAGTTTAGAATACTGTTGATAAAATTGTAAGTTGGACTTAAACGCATCTTGAAGGATACTGATGACCAAACAACAACAACAAAAAAAATGTAATGGCATTTCCTTAGTCTCCAGTGCTTTCTTTTGGATCTGTTACGCCAGAGACTTTGGAATTAGGAGAAGTCACTTCGGAAATACGTGTTGTGTTCAGAGGTCATAGCCTCACAATTCTAATGATTTTTTTGCAAATTAACATTTTTTTTTCCCCTTCCTGACAGTTTTCCAATATGCAGTATTTAGCAGAAAGCACTCTGTTGTCATTGCTGTTTTGAATATCATGACTGTAAGAAGTTGTGTTTGCATCTGAATCCACTGAAGATACCGGGTAGAATCATCATTTTTCCAGCCTTATAGACTTTTGGATCAGTGCCTTGAGATCTGTTATGTACACAGTAGACAGGCTGTGCCAGAATCTGCTCTCAGTTGCATGTGTTTAGTTGTAGAATAACACAGTTTAAAAGGGGAACTTGTCTGGTTTTATATCATAATTACAAGGAATATACCACTTATCTTTGAATGCAAGTAATAGTTACAGGAAGATCATTCTAATGAGCTATGTAAAATTACTTCTGTTTTACTTAAAGCTAAACATATGCTTCAGTTCATTACTACACTGGGGCGAGAGGACTCATAATGTTCAAGGTTCCTATTTAAAAGCTGAAGATGGGCTTGAAGGTGTTTGTGAGCATGTGTAGTATTGTTCACAAGAAAGAAAACTTCTCTCCTAGCAAGAAGTTGCAGGATCAGCCTGTTAATTTCTACTTTAAGAAAAAAAATAGGATTTCGTTACAGAAAACAGTTTCACAATCCACTTTAACAGTGGTTTTTCTTGCGTGTGACAAAAGAAAATCTTGGGGGCAGAGGTCATGATAGCTCAATTAATGTCTCAGCTGGCACTTCTAGAAATGCTTTTATGGAGAAATATTCCTAATAATTTCACCAATTTACAGAGGAACATTCTGAATTTCTGTAGTTTAATTTAAGCCCTTTTATCACTCTTGTAAGAAGCATCAGCTCTGGGATTTGTCAGATCATTATCTATTCTTTTATGGAGTAAAGGATAGTACAATACATGATTATTAATAGCTGTGTGGGGCATAGTAAAAATAATTTGATCACAGAGTTATTGGTTAGTATTTGCATTTTCCTCCTTAAATTTAAGGTTTCCGCAACAAGGTTATATAGTTGAAGTTGTCTAGTTTAAGCAGAAGAAAACCTTTTGCCACTGATTTCTGCGCTACTTGTTGAAGTGATGGAAAAACATCAGTACTGCAAGTAGTGTGAAGGAGCCTGTAAGCTCCCGCATCAAAAGAAACAATTCCAGGATTTGCTGTAGGAAAGGATAATTGATAAATATTCATAACGTTTGACATGAAATATCACCTGCCTCAAAGGTATGAAATACAATTTTGTACTTTATCTTTACATTCCAAAGTTAAAATTAGGTCATAAGTTTCTGTCCCTGTATATACAATGACTAAATGGCCACTTCTTTAAACATAGATGTTGTAAAAAGGGAAGAAAGAAGAAAAATATTTTCAAAGCTCACAGGGTTTCTAATGTTTTAAGGAGACCAGTATATGCAAAATTGCTTTTGTAAAGAAGTAGGACTTGTGGCACTGTGGTATGTAAATCCAGCTATGTAAATCTATGAGGCAATGCCTAGGCTGGGGATGGAGCTGAAATTGGCAGGAATCACAGTTGTGGTTGGAGGTAGCAAGAGAAAACACAGGCAGGAAGCATTATATACCAAGGAAATGGGCATATAATTGCCTAAATATTTTAACATCGTAAAATAAAAAAAAAAGTAGATAGAATTTGTGTTGTTTTGTTTTGTTTTGCTTTGGTTTTAATACTTAAAAATCCTTCTCTTTAGCAACATGTTCAGTCAAATGAATGAAAGAGCTATGTATCATTATCAAATACATCAGCCACAACCTACTCCTACCCTTTTAGATAGATTTTCTCTTATTTTTTTCCCTTCTTTGGATACTGTAATGAAGTAATTGAGAAAATAAAAGGAGAAAAAAAACACAAAACTTTTGAGACCACAACCTCTAGAACATGTAGAAGCTATGTCTTAGCTAAAGCTAATGTTACTGAGAGCATCTGCAGAATGCTAAAGCTAAAATGCTAAAACATGTGCCACTGCTGACCACTGAGTGTGTAGTTCTGCTTTTAAAAATACTAATGCTGATTTCAAAATTGGTTCTACAGATTTCAGAGGAATTAAGCTCAGTTTAAAACCATGTCTTAATGGTTTTTAGAAACTAATTTTTTGGTAGGGTTTTCTGCAGAGTTGATTTCTTAATCTAGACTCAAAAACAGGTTAGAAACCTGCTATAAAGAAAATTGTTTCCCCCTTAAGCTCTTTTAAAATACGTTACAGTAAAACTTAAACTTAAAAATCCTTTTCATCATTTCTTGTCATTTTGTTCGAAGAGGAGCTAGAAAAGGAAGATAGTGAGTGTACTAAGAAGTTGTTTATGGGTAAGTACCCACTTTGGGGAAGCTCACCCAAATTTGACAACTTGAATCAAGAAAATAAGTTCACTCTATGCAAAAACAACAAAGCTAAGATTTTGCCAAGCTGAAAATCTCCAATATCTGAAATATGGGGAATGTAAGTAAAGGAAGCAGCATTGATGTAGTCATCTTTGACATAAAATGTTAGATTTTACAGCTGCATTTCAAAGAATACATATGAATTCCTCAATATTCTACTCAAAAGTTAGTAAAGCAAGCAGGATGTTTAAGTACAGATTATTTTTTGAAAGTCAGATCATGGGATTAGCTATCTTTTGAATCAGTGGACCATCTTGCAAGTTTCTGAGAATGATGACTTACTTCAAATGAGTATCAAGAGGAAGAGTGCTACTTTTGAACAGTTCCAATCATTCATGAAGCAGGACACCCCAGAATTGAAGTGAGCATGGAGGGAGGCTTTGAGTAACTATTTTGTCCTCACTTACTATGTGGTAAGAAATCTCATGCTGCCTCAAGTGAGCTGAACAACTATGTGATAGTTTTCATCCAGTGGATGTAACAAAGATCTGCTCCACAGGTACTCCAATGCACAGAAGCAGAGGGAAAAGTCCAGTAAGAAGAGTGAACTCAAAGCCCCTGGAGCCTGCTTTCTGCAAAGTACACAGAGCTGTGTTAACTTGGAAGCAGTGGTGTGTTGAGGGAGTGATAGTACTAATGTGGAATCCAGTTGCTCCTAACTCCCAAGGGACAAGTTTCATCAAATGGAGGCAGTTTTTTTGGTATCCTGGTGTAGCAACTATCTGCAGTGACAGTTGCCAGTGGACCATTTAGCAACATAACCATTGATGCTGTGCAGCGAAAACTCAACATGAGAAGAGAAACCTGACCAGGAACTAATTTTTTCCAGCCTTGGCAGTTTGTCATGCAAGAGCTGGGGAAATACTGCCTGTTGGCCCAGAACATGCTGAGGCCAGGTGCATCCTCTCTCTGCCCAGAGTGATAAACAGGCCATGTCAAGAGTATTTCACTGGTCCAGGTATTGCAAATAGGCTTCCTCTGTGGGAGGGGAGAAGAAGGTTCACACCTCTCTTTGCATAGTGTTTCTGGAACTTTCCTGTGTTTTATGTGAGAGGTGAGATTACAGTTAATCTAAGTGGTCATTTGCTGGCTAAAAGGGATTTCCGTTCACTAAGAGGCTATTTGGTCCACTCTTAATAGCAACAAGAAACAAGTTTTAGCTGTGCTGCCTGTTGTAAGGGTATAGGGCAGTCTGGGGAGAGGATGCAGGCTTTTTCTTTTCTGGGCCACTGATTCACTTATGCGTCAATTGGTAAGAGGAGCCTTTTTTTTGCCATGCAGTTTGCTTTTATGATGTACGTGTTCTGCCAAAAGCTAGTCAGGAAAAGCTGGCTCCATTGATGGAGGATACTATTTTTGGAGAGAAGTATTCCTTTGATCTGGCTCCTAATTAAGAAACTATTACATAGATTTTACGAAAGTGATCCTTAATGCTGGCTGGCAGTGTGGCTGTGTGTGAGCTTGTATCACATCTTCCTTGCAAAAAAACCCCCAAAACCAAAATGAAAACGCTTGTCCTTTCTTTCATACCTCTGTGGGTGCTAACTCTTTCTGAGTGTAATTGCCAGCAGAGACGAGCCACTGTCAGTTACAGTTCCTGTACAGCAGAACATTAGCCTTGCTATGTCCTCCTGCCAGGAGCTTTTCAAAGAATAAAGTAACATTGCACAGTTTTTGTAGACTCGAGAAAGTGGCACTGGGAAGTCTTCATAAGTTTCTACAAAACTTGTCTGTTATAGGAGTATAAAAAGCAAGTTATTTTTGTTCCTGCAATAATTTCTCTACTTTGTATGAAGCAGGATACTGCAGACTGTTTCAGATGACAGATAATCTTGGTCTGAAAGAGGAACCAGCCTAATTTTGCCGCTCCAACTCACAGTGAGGCCAGTCCGTTGAGGCAGTCGTTCAGCAACAGGTTTTAGAGATCCTAGAGACAGAACAATACATTTCAGGTAAATAAATGAAGTATAATGGGATCCAGATGTTCTTGGTTTGTTTTTCACTTAACAATACAAAATTGCTAATATTCGTGGCTGAGAAACTGAGATCGTTATCAACATTTGTAGCCTCTAGACCGGGAACTAAGTAGACAAAGAGAAAGCTTCACAAAGAAGGGAAGTTCATATCCTCATAACAGCTTTGGAAATGTCAGCCTGCAACAACTAATCAACTAGTTAAAAAAAGTTACATGAAGATATTTACTGGAATCGAAAAGCAAGCATTTATTTTGGGTCTGCCCACTAGTAAAACCAGAGTGGTGTGTATCCCAGATTTTGAATGAAACATTTGGCGTTTTGTTGTAGTCCTGTGATGGCTTTCAAACTTCAAGACTGCTGTATCACTGTTAAATTTCTGAGGGAATACTTTTATTTTCAAGATGGAGCTATTACATTTCTTCTAACTTCTGTTTGATAGTAGTGACTTCATTCTAGAACTAGTGATGCTTTAGTTCTGAGAAATGTCTTGGTTTTGGCAAAATCTCTGGTAAATAGATACCACAAGGAATGAAAACCAAAGTTTTGGATTGTTCATCTATCCAGACTTAGGGCCTGATCCTTCTGAAAAAAGCCAGTCTTTCTCAGTTCACATGGTGGTAAAAATCCAGTATCACCTATTCTGTGCTCAGAGCTGCAGTTTTCTCTTGATGTGTGTGTTTTAAAATTGAGCAGCTATTCCAGATTTTGCCTTCCTGGAAAATGAGGAAAATTCTGGTTCAACATTGTTGTTGGTACAGCATTCTCCTAGATCTGCTTCTTCTGGCAACTTCTGAATTGTCAAAAACAAAACAATTGACAGTAGTGGACCTTGAAAAAAAGATTTTGGAGTAATTCTTTTTTGTGAAAGTATAGTGATAGTTTGATATATCTTGGTTTTACTGTTCTGTTATGTCTGAAGCAGTTTTGTTGTAGCTGCCTCCGTAAAAAGTCTTCTGTACAAATAAGAATATATTCCACCTGAAAAGAGGCTGTGCTGTCATACTTAATATCACTGTATCTTTGAACCTGAAACTATCCAGGCCATTTGGTCGGCAGTTCCGTCTATATTTGGTGATTCTCCTTGCAAGTAGGCTGATAGTATTTTTATTTTGCTCTTCATATGCTTTCACTGAATTTGTAAATTCATTTCACGGTTCTCTCTGTGCAGCTGTAGTAGCTTCTGTGATACGTAGAGGAGATTGACTTATTACTCTATTTCTAGAAAGGCAGTAAACTTGAAAGAAAACCAGAGAGGAGCTTCAGGCATTGTGTTACTCAGCTCAGTAGTATTCAGAGGTAGTTTTGGGCTCAGACTTTCATAGCAGCACCCCCACCCAGGCTTTTTTGTTTTGTCGGCATTGAGAAGAAATAGTTTTCTTTATACTCTTCTATAGTCATTGCAGAACCCATGGATGATGTTGGTGAAGGTCTGTCTGTGACCAGTTCATACTCTCACAGCGGAAAAATAGGAGATTAGAGTAGAGTCCCCCTGGAGTATCCTGATTGCTTTCCTTTGGGTGTTAGCTCATCTCAAAGGTTCTACTTTTTGTATGGTGGTTTAATAGATACTGATCATAGTAAAGTGCTTTTCGCAAAATGGGAAAAGTCTTCCATACAAATGATGCCATGTTGTTTTTAAGACAGAAATACGTGCTTTGACAAGAGACATCTTTAGCCAGAGGCAATGGTTGCACTTATAATAGTGTAAGAGTTCCCTGAAATAGGAGGCAAAGGAGTGACTAGCAGAGTGGCAACGATGTGGAAGGGAGTATTGATATTTTTGTGTTGATATTTGTGTTTTTTCTTTTTCTAAAGAGAAAAAAAAAAAAAAAGCAACTTTTTTTTTTTTTCTTTTCTATTTTTCTTAAATGTGTGTGTAAATCATAGGATTTCTACTGCCAGGGAAAGAATGTATCTAATCCATAAATGCCTGGGGTGTTTTTGTTCTTTTTGAGTAGCATTCTGAGCTTTTTAAAAGATCAAAGCAGAAAAACCTTTTTAGAGGAAAACTACGACATGTGAATATGTTACCAAAGACAGGAGAATCCCAAAGGGAAGGTACTGTGGAAGATAGACAATAGATCCTTAGCATCAGTGAAGAATGTTTTTTTAGTAATCAATGCCCCTCCATGACCTCAGTACAGAAGCTTGTATAGGAAACCAATGAATGCTGTGGTGCTTTTCCTGAGCATCTGTTTGCCTTTTAATTGCCAAGTCAAGTAGTATTTCCTCAGGAAATATTCAATAGCTGGAGTAGTCTGATGATATCGGAATGTAAGATGTAATTTACAGTAAATAAGGGCATTTCTGGCACATTGCAGTGGAGAAAAAAACATGTATTTACCTGTCTTCAGTATAGATAAAATTGATTTGGAAGGTAAATTCAAAGGAAAAAATGTTTAAAATCACAGGTTTTTTTGAATCTAATAACAATTTTAGATGTTGTTTTTTTTAATTACAGTTCTTTGGATTAAAAACTCTTTGATATGAGAGGGGAGATAAAAGGTATTTTGCCTAAACCTAGTAGATGAAGCACCAATACCACTTGTTCAGCAGGCAGTGTTTTGTTCTAATGCAGCAAAAACACTAACGATTTACATGAACAAGGGCAAACATTGTTTTCTCTTTAGCTGTAAAAAAGATGGTAACAAGGCCTCTAACTTTCAGAATCATGAGAATACACAAAACCTGCCACAGACTGAACAATCCCACAGGTCCCTGAAGGTGTTATTAGATCCAGGCTGTGAAGTCCCCAGCAGCAAAGCCTTCTGGGCCCAAAGCTGCCACATTCCCTGTTTGTTCCCAGACGGATATACATCTCGGTGTTTTAAAACCCTAGTAGAAACTCTGTGGTTATTCTAAAAACATTGCAAGAATTCGGAAATACCCGAAAGAAAGAAAATGCTTCTGAAACTGAACTTCTACAAAGTAAAATATGGAACTTGGCACCCAAGGCAAGTATGTTTGAGGAGAGAGACCAATGCTGAAGAAATTATAAAAGTGAAATTTACTTAAAAACTAACATATACTTTGTGTATCCATAAGCATTGCCCAGGAGTGTGAATGTGCCCAGTAGTACAACAGGAAAGCCTTTGAAGATGAAAGCAGGCATGTTTTAGAGACTGAAGCGCAGGGGAAAAGTGCAGCATAAAGCTTAGATAATCACTAAAAGGATGCAAAGATCAGGAATGCACATTTAATTACATGAGGAAAACTTCTCATGGTGAAGTTGGAGAAAACACATGGAGAAGGAAGCTCAAGCATGAGTGATGGAAAGGCTGCTGTAAGCTGATTAGGGAGAGATGCAATAGGTGGAGGTTGAGATGCCTTAGGCATCATTACAGAGCCAGGGCACTTTCCTGAGGAAGATTAGCATGCTGGAAGAAGCATGTTGGTGATCCCACATACATCAATTTCCCCTTTGTAACAGTACTATACTCATCTCTTCCAGTATGATGAATGGGACATTGTTTGGAGATATCACTGTCTAAAAAGTTGTAGAAATCATCAGCATTATCAGTTGAATTAAGATTTCAGATTTTTTTTCCATAGGTCAGAAAGTTCACCCTAGGGTCCCAATCAAACTCTAGTTTGTTTGAATGAGTTGAGAAAAGGATATTCTGCTTCATTTCCTTCCCTAACAACTTACTTTTAAACATTCACTGTGTTCTTCCTTTATTGCTGCATAATTTTCTCATAAAAATTCCTCTCCTAAGGTCTGGATAGAAATTAAATCTTCATGTTTATGCAGGGGGGTAAAGAAGACATTCAAAGGCAATCTAATGAATCAAATTAAGATTGCCATTCAGCCACCTAGACAGACTGGAAGGTGATTTTAAAGGTGAAGAAATGAGAATAGAACAATTGTTTAAATCCATTTTATTTGTTAAAATACTATAAAAATGTAAATATCTGCTTTAAATGTGAGGCAGTAACAATGGATTTATAATACCTTGATGGTAATTCTGTCAGAATTTGCATCAGTTTGGAGTACACCATTAAGATAATAATAAACCCTGAGAGTACTGAAATATTTAATGTACAGTGTGGAGTAGTAATTCCAGCAGTAATTCTAATTCTACATATGATTAATTCCTTTCAGCTTGCAGGTACTTTGCATAAAGTGGAAATGTAGAAAAGAATCTTTGAATGAAATACTGTAGTGATGTTCACCTCTTGATTCCAAGAATCCTATTTTAACAGGAATATTAGGGGAAAAAAAATAAATATATATATTAACATTGTTCTAATTTTATTTTTCTCTGTGCATGACCAGAGCACTGTTGAAGTTACAAGGTGAATGCCTACAAGATCATCCTGTACTAGAACATATTGTTTCATCATTCTGTGTTGTCTAGTGAGCCTTTCTTATTGTCTTTTTTGTCCCAAAGATACTTGCTTTAAACTTCTTTACTTTAATGCATTGCTCAAAGAATACTACTTTGAAAAAAAAAAAAAAGGGAAGGAAAAAACCCCTCTGTTCAAATAAAGAGTCACACTTCAGTCGTTTTACTCATTAAATAGTTGGATGAGCAAACTAATCAATCAGCTGTCAGTTAATCTCCTTCCAGGTACCGAATTTTCCTGTATATTTGCACATTTATTTATTTTTTTCATGTAGAATAACCATAATATTTGCTTGAAATTACAGGTTCCTTAAAAGTGAAATATAATGGTTGCGGGGAGAGTTGCACTTTAGGGCCTCTTTTACTGTTATACTCAAGTACATCCCAGGTTCCTTCACTCAGGGTGCACTTCCTTCAGCTCTCTCAAGGGTGAAGCCTTTCATTCAGCCCTTTGGGGACTTCATCTCCATTTTACAGCCTCACATTTCTAACTATGTTGACTTGGCAAGCTCAGCATTATTTGACCCCTGGAGAAATTTAGTGGAGGAGAAAAGTGTGAATCCAAATCTATCTTCTTCTACTCTATTACTGATCCTACAAGACTGTTAAACTCCCAAAAGTAGAAGTAATGAAGTGAGAACAATGAGTAGCTGAAACTGTGCAATGCTTACCCAGATAGAATAGACCAATAGTGAGCATTGGGCGGTGGAAATTTCTAGTATTCTTCCCAAAACTGCCTTGATATTTTTCATAATTTAATTGCAAACTTTTTATTAATAAGTACAGACTTATCACAGGCACCTATTATTTTTGACCACTCAAGACTCCACTGTGTCTGCCATTTCCTCAAAAAAGTTTTCATCTGTCCATCTGTGCCATTGTTCTACTGAGTACTAGAGTCTACTATGGATTTTGTGGTATTTCTTGTACTTGAGAGAATTCTGAATTTGCTGTGAACTACTAGACTATGTTTCAGCTATTTTTTGCCTGGTTTTCTAAAGAAAGTAACTCACGCAGTCACTATCCTGCCAGGCTCTCTCTGGTAGCCTTTTACTTTTTCTTAATTTCTCAGAAGAGAGGCTGTCGTGCATAGTCTGATCAATCATTTATGGGAATAAATAAATGTGCCCAGAGAAAAACAGGCTAACGCAGTACCTCCTTTGCTTGAAAGCGTGAGCTCAATATGTGCCCATTTGTCTAAGCCTGCAAACTGTAAATGCATAGCTGCAGCATGTGTTTCCTTGCTACCCAGTAGTTAATGGATTAGAAGGAAGCTGAGAGTGCTTCAGTTGGTGCTTGTGAGAATTTTGGATTATAGAGGAAGTGCAAGTCTAGTAGGGGCTGCCTGGCTTGTTGCTTGAAAGCTGTAGTGCTTGAATCCAAAGTAAACCAGGCCTTGTTCACAGAGCAGTGTGCTGTTTCAAGAGCTTTGCTCGTTAGTTAAGAGTTAAAGATTAAAAGGAAAAGAGAATTGAAAAGAAGTTTTTCCTTTTTTGCAGTCTGCTGGGCAGTGTTTACTTATGAAAATTTGTTCCTGTGAAGCAGTGGAATAATTGTTGAATCACTTGCCCCTGTGTTGGCATGGTGCTGAGTCACTCGCTGTGCTTTATACTTTTGCCGACAGGGCTGATATTTTTTCAGGATGATGAAGTTTGGTTTTGTGTCAAAGAGTATGAAGAGGAGGACAGAACTCAATCTATGTCTTTATACAGAATTCATCTTGATAGCTTCTGCAGCAGCTTACATCTTTGGAGAGTTTTAATTAAACTCTTGGGTTTTTTAAAAATCTTTTATTTCTATCCCTTTGCAATGTTTATACGCAAATGAAAAAAAAATAGAGGAAACTAGGTCACTCAATAAGAAGCAAACAACCCTTAAAAGAAAGATCTTTAGCAACAGTTAAATTTGTGTATTTTATTTTAGCAGTGGTATATCTGTGTACAACAGTAGTATTTCTGAGTGCCTTGTTTTAGATGAGTGAAGTTCTGACTCAAATCCACAAACTCTAATTGTGTTAATAAAGCTAGCTATTGAATCTAGACGTAATATCCATAACTCATCTACTAGAAAGGACCGTATAAAAACTCAGTTTCTCAAAACCAACACCCTTTCACTTTCAGAGTTGAACCTGACTCTTCAGGGTAATAGATTATCTCCTTCTAGCATAAAATGGGCTTTAAATGAAATTGAAGAACTATGTGTAGAACTGCATCCAGTGGGTAGTAATAGAATCCAGGCCAACACCATGATGTGTTAGAAGGTCAAACGGTTGAGGGTCACTAAAATTCAAGCTCGAGCAAGAAGTAAGAAGAACGAATTCCAGTCCCACAGTCTGAATGATGAGCATGCAGGAGAGGAGCCTCCAAGAACATGCTGTATCTCAGTTGTGAATGGACAGATTCCAGCTTCAACCTTCTTTACTGCTGCCTATCAACAGGTTACCTCAAAGGTGTGGCTACACCTTTTGTAGTTGTACTTGAACTATTTTCAAATCTAATCGTTTGGTAACAACAGCACTGCCAGAACAGTAGTACGAAGTTCAGCATTGTCTGGTTTTTGAGCATTTAGTCAAATTTCCAAGGCAACATTGAAACCCCAATGAATGTCCTGATGTACTACCTTCTCTGCTTTCTGCACCTGAGACGAGTAGTTCAGTTTAAGTTGGTATGCCTGTACATGCTTCCCCTTTGTGGATAGTTGGAAATGTTTTAGAAAGAGAAATTTTACTTAGAAGCTGTTAGTGTTATTGCTGTGCATACCTATCACTTCCGTTTTGTGTGTATGCTGTGACTTCTTAATGAATAGATGAGGTTTTTTCAGCATCTATTTTAATACTCATAAACATGCAGTATTGTCACTAATGGAAAACTTGGCATTACAGATTACACAGAAAGCAGACCAAGGGAACTTTTTTCTAGGCAATTTATCTTGAAGAGTGTATAGTAAATATTGAGCCTAATATGAGACTAAAGAACACTCTGAGGAGTAGCCTGATCTGAAATGCATTAAAGTGAATTTTCAGTAGCCATTGCATCAGGATCATTTGTAGCTGGAGGATGCAAGTTTCCCTTCCCACCACACTTTTGTTTTATTACCTCTTAATTTTATTCTGAAATTCTTTATCCTTTTCAGACATCAAGGTCCTAACAATTTTTAAGTCTGAAACTAAAGGTATGGAGAAAAGGAACTCCCATGAAATATTTCCATGAAAATAAATTCCCACAGACTAAGAGAGGAGTGGCATTTTTCTGTTTGAATTTTGTTTAGTACAACATTACTGAGGAGTTTTGGACATGTACTGCCAAGCAGTACCATTCTTAACATGAAAATTTTATGAGTTTATTTTATCCTTTTCTCTAAATTAGCTGTACAGTGCTGACAAAGAGTCAGTGTGGCTCATTCATCCATCCATGCATCCAATGTGACTGTGTCTGGGCTAACCAACCCAACAATATGCCAACGGAAACCTCCTGCAGTCTCAGAACAACATTTCACAGCTGTGCCCTCTGTGTCTCATCTGCCTCTTGCTGTAGAGGCTAACAAAGATTCACATAGAATGGAAATTATAGCCATTGTTCTTTTCTTTTAATTGTGGTGGAACATGATTTAAGTGCTTTCCTTACTGAAAACCTAGTAGGAAATCTGTTTTCTTCCATCCTTCCTGAAAGTGAGATTGAAGACTTGGAGCTCACCTTCGAGGAGCACTTTGCCGAGGTGGGATGATGTCTGTTCATCTCCTGACCGACAGTGTCTCTAGTGCAGAGTGGAGTGAAAAAAATCATGGCATAGTGGCATGGGAATGTCTGAGAGAAACAAGTAAGCAGGAATGAAGGAAACAGGAACTAGAGTATTCAAAGCCTCCATATTTGTAATGACTTTCAGATTCGTAGAATCATAGAAAGAGTTATATTGGATAAAACCCTTATGATCATCAAGACCCTTATGATCATCATAGACCTAATACCACCAAGTCCACCATGAAGCCATGGCCCAAACCGCCATGTCTACATGTCTCAAATACTTCCAGGGATGGTGAGTCAACCATTTCCTCAGGCAGTCTCTTCCAGTACTTGACAACGCTTTCAATGAAGAAACATTTCTTAATATCCAATCTAAACCTCCCCTGGCACAACTTGAAACTATTTCCTCTCAACCTTTCACACTTGGGGAGAAACGGACACCAAGCCTGTCAAGGGCGACTGGCTTTTATGCTGCCATCTCTTGCAACAGATGTGCTCTCCCCAATGATTTCCCTGGCACCCAACACCATGTCCTGCCAAGAAAGATGTGCAAAGGAAGCCAAAGAAGGCCCAGAAGGCTGTGGGAATGGGAAAGCAAGGATTTCCCGAGGGCTCTCCTTGCAGACTGGAAAGGAGCAGCCACAGCCCTGGGACAGGACAGAAAGATGTGGGGCCAAGCTGGGCTCCCTATCTCTGCACCCCCATGGAGATGGGCCACAGGGAGGGAGAGAGAGCAGGAGGAGAAGGAAGCCTCAGTCTCTTCAACACCTCCCCAGTGTTCAAACCAGGTTGGGTGAGACACATTGGACAGGCTCTGGCAAGCTACTGGGGGGCTGCAGGGGAAGAGCGCCCATGCATTCCCCCAGACACTACCAGGTTAGCACAAAGTACTGGCAGGAGATGGTCAGGGAAGTTAGAGGAACTTGCTGGAAGTCTTCACTGTTGCTGACATCTCTCATACGCTATTACTCCGATGGTCCCAAGAGAAGCACCTGTGGGACCTGCAGCACCACGCATCTGGGCAGAGGGGAGAGAAGTACTGGAAGGAGCTGCCTTTGCACAGTGCCCAGACACATTGCTCTTCCCCATGCCAAAGCTGGTGGAGCAAGCCGAAGGTCCTGCTAGAGCCTACAGGCCTTGCATGTGCATCTGCAGGAGCCCTGGACAAAATGTGTGGGGACAGAGGCTGTGGCAACTGAAATGCAGCGACATTGTCGCAGCCACTTCATGGTAAAATTAGGGGTGTCAGAGGCTGCCCCCAATGGCTGCCCAGCCAGGAAGACAGGCACACCAAAGGGAGAAAGCCTGCTTCACAGGGTGTTTCCTCTTGTTGAGCTTAATTAAATTGCTCTCGGCCTAATTCTTCAGCCTTTCCAGGACCCTTTAATGGCATTACAACCCTATAATGTTTCAGCCCCTACTCCCTGTTTTGCATTATCTGCGAATTTGCTGGTGGTGCACTTTTTGCATTGTTATTCTCATTAATGAAATCCTAAACAGTATCGGCCCCAGTACTGGACCTGGATTGACCACTACTAAGTGGCCTCCAATTAGACCTTGCAAAACTGATTACAGTCCTCTTGTCCTGCATTATGTTACTGAAATAATGCATTCTCTTTAAGAAAAACTGTCTTTGTTTTCATCTGGTCCAGACAAAATTGCCCTTTTGCCTAGTATTTTACACAGAATCAATGTTTGGTGGTGACTTACTGAGGATTACCTTCTCTCTGTTCAGTTACAGCTTTCTTTTTCAATAAATAAGCAAAAGTTATATTAGTACATTAATATATGGTCTTAAACCAGTAGCCTTTGGTTACAAACCACAAGAGTAATTAAGTAACATGCTGCACACAGCTATATTTTGTAAGGCTGAAGCAGCTCTGCAGCTTTGCTGTCTCCCTTCTTTGGGAAGGTGGGAGAAGCTCAGAAGATCTGGTCATATGGTTTGTCCTGACTGTGTCCAGTCTACTTTTGTGTACTGTGTAAGCCTTGTTCATCTGAATTCTATGTACCTCCCTTGCCCTCACTCTTCACATATTCACAGAGCAGCACAGGTTTTTCTCTCCTATAAGAATCTATGGCCAGTTCTGATTAAATAGCGATTGGATTGGTGAGGAATTTGGAGGAGAAAGTGTAACAGTGCTTCTATGAATACATTAATAACTAAAGAAGGGCCAAGGAGAATCTCCATTTCTTATTGGATGAAGGGGGAAATGTAGTAACAGAAGACAAGGAAAAGGCTGAGATACTTACCTTCTTCGCCTCAGTCTTTAACAAAAGGATTGACTATCCTCAGGGCAACTGATCTCCTGAGTTGGTAGGCAGGGATGGGAAGCAGAATACCCCTCCTGTAATCCAAGAGGAAGTAGTGACCTGCTGTGCCACTTAGATCCTAACAAGTCTATGGGTCCAGATGGGATTCATCCTAGGGTGCTTAGGGAGCTGGCGTAAAAGCTGGCTA
>VWZK01002296.1:3769-23279 GCA_013396935.1 Baryphthengus martii | reverse complement strand
TGCTGGAGCAGGTCCAGAGGAGAGCAACAAGGCTGGTGAATGGACTGGAGGGAAAGTCTTATGAGGAAAGGCTGAGGGAGCTGGGGTTGTTCAGCCTGGAGAAGAGGAGACTTGGGAGACCTCATCACTCTCTACAACTACCTGAAAGGAAGTTGTAGTCAGGTGGGGGTCGGGCTCTTCTCCCAGGCAATTAGTGACAGGACAAGAGGGCATGGCCTGAAGCTGCGCCAGGGGAGGTTTAGGTTGGATATTAGGAAGCACTTCCTCACGGAAAGGGTCATTAGGCGCTGGAATGGACTGCCCAGGGAGGTGGTGGAGTCACCATCCCTGGGGGTGTTTAAGGAAAGACTGGATGTGGCACTTAGTGACATGGTCTAGCTAGGTGTTGTGGTGTTGGGTCATAGGCTGGACTTGATGATCTCGGAGGTCTATTCCAGCCTCAACAGTTCTGTGATTCTGTGATTCTGTGATATGAAAAACTCGTAACGTTGCAGGATACAATTAATGACTCAACTGATGAACTTGCATTTATATAAGTAATTGCAGTTCTGGACCACTTCATCCAACAGAAAAAAAAAAGGCCTTCCAAAAACCTGTAAGAATACAGGTCTCGTTGGTGTCAATATAGTAACATTATAGAAACTCAAGTGTTATCAGCAGGTAGTTGGGGTATTCTTCCCAGTATCCACTAGGCAAACATTTAAATGTCACAAATATGAATAACAAAGTCAGCTTTTATGTTCTGATGTCTCCTCTTCAATAACCTGAAAGAGACAAAAATAAATTCACCACAATACTTAGCTGTCCAGGCAGTGTAAATCTACCATGAAGTTTAATGAAAACAAATTTATATGCTGACAATGGGAGTTAGAGGCTGGGACAACTCATGGAAGACAGGACACAAGAACAATATTCCTATAGCTAGAGTTCTGTGAGTTGTTGTGTATGTTTTAAAAAAAAATCTAAAAATAATATATATAATAATACAACCTTTCATTTATATAGTAAATATATATAAAAGTATTTTTGTTATTGAAGAATAAAAGAATTTAAGCCATTTAGGTTATATTCACTATTATTCTTAAGGGATGATTAAATTGATTCTCTTCTGTATTTTTGTTGGTAGTATACCTTTGTATTATTTCAGTATAAGCTGTTTGAAATGAAAACTCTTCAAAAGTTACTAAAATTGTGGGGGTTGTGTTTGTTTGTTTGTTGTTTGTTTGTTTTTTTCATTAAAAAAATCCATTGTTGAATCTCTGTGGAGAGGAATGTTAACTATTTTATTATAGGACTTTTGGCCATACTCAGCCCACATAGTGGCCTAACTTACTCTTATAAGCAAAATTTTAGTGGCACAAAACTGGAATGAAAAACTGTTCTCACTGAATTTTTCTTACCAAGTTATTTCCTTTCATGGGGAAACACCTCGAGGCCAGTACAAAAGGATGAAGAGAGGCATTCACGCGAGTAAAAATATTGGAGCCTCTATGTAGCTAGGCCAAAGAGCAGAGAGGGAAAGAGATGGAGGAAACTTGCTCAGTTATAGGAAAATAGTGTGTTACTATATAAGAACAAAAACCTTTATACTGGGATTTAGAAAGACAGCTTCTAACAAGATAAGAACAAAAACGTGATCTTCATCCCGAAATCTTTTTAAAAAATATATTGCTGACATGCCACATGTGACCAGTAACCAGTACCACTGTGTTACTGGTTTATCATTTTTGTCAACCAATGCTCATGTCTCTGTCTTTATTTTTCAGATATACATAGTTTCAGATAAAAATTTGCTACTTGGAAAAGAAAAAAACATGGCTTCCAACATGACGAACCCTGCTAACCATTTGCCATACTTCTTTGGCAATATTACACGTGAAGAAGCTGAGGAGTATCTGATGCAAGGAGGAGTGAGTGATGGACTATACTTGCTCCGCCAAAGCCGGAATTATCTGGGGGGCTTTGCCTTATCCTTGGCCCATGGAAGGAAGGTTCATCATTATACAATTGAGAGGGAGCTGAGTGGCTCATATGCTATTGCAGGAGGCAAGTCACATGCTAGCCCTGCTGAACTCATTAACTATCACTCAGAGGAAACAGATGGCCTCATCTGTCTGCTGAGAAAACCATTCAACCGACCACCAGGAGTCGAACCCAAAACAGGACCCTTTGAAGATTTAAAAGAAAACCTCATCAGGGAGTATGTGAAGCAAACTTGGAATTTGCAGGTAAATCCAGGCTGGTTTTACTGTAAAGTGGTGTTTGAGTTAGGAGAAAAAGAGATTGCAGTGGTTGTTTCCAGCTATTGCCACTGGTATGTAGTATTTTTTCGTAGTGGAATCATAGCTCTTTGAGTTTTGAGCAGTGGTTTATTTCACGACGCCCCACTCCCCCCCAGTCCCCCCCAAGTAATTTGACCATAGGTGTAGTTTTCCCAAAATTTTATAAGACTTAGGACTTCTATGATGTGTTAGGCAAGCATAGCCTTCCCTTCCACTGTGCTAAACTGCATCAACAGATTTTGATATGCATCAAAAAATAATAGATGCAATGAACATGATACAGAACTGGTTTCTGTGATTGCTTTTGATTCTTGGTTTTTATGGATTGATGTGCAGGCAGGCATGGGGACATGTTGACATTTTGCGTCCTCCCTTCTTAGCTGATCTTGTTTCTATGACACTTTTTAGATTGTATCCAAAACAACTTGGTTTCTTAACTGCAGAGCAGTGCCTGTAAGTCTTCGGTACTGCATATGTAAAGCAGTAATGTTCCATGCTGACGAAGACAGGCTGGACTTTTTGCTTAGTATGGCTGTGAAGAAGCTAGTCTTAACATGGAAACACTAGTGTAGGAGCCTGCAACAGGAGTATTATTCCACCTTGTGATGCTGTGAGTTACCACTATGAACTCTTGAGTTATGCTAGATTTTTCATTTCTCTTGATACTAGCAAGCAACCCTATGTGTTCTACTCTGTAAAACACACTGAGCAATGCCTGGACTGCAAAAGCCTAAAACTTATACTACGTTTACTGCAAGTGGTGAGGCTTAAAAGTTTTTTCTGATGAGTTTGAGCCCAGTCTAGAAGGAAGCTAATGAACTCAAGTTCATTCTCAAGTACAGTTAAATATAGTTAAATATACAACTCAAGTACAGTAAGTATATTTAACTATGTCTCATTGGCATAAAAATATGATGCACTTTTCAGTTGAAATACTGATATACTAAGGGTTTAATTTACTTTTGTTTTTCAGAGATAAAGAAAGAAACCTAGTTTTGTGATGGCTAGATTACCCTATACTACTGTCTGTTTTAATCTTTATAGCAACCAGATCTTTTCTTCACATACACAAACACGTACAAATTTTGGATGTCCCAGAAGCGATCTGGGAGTCTATCTGTTGTGTTTTTATTGCAGAAGACAGTTTAACTGTCCAGCTGTGTTTTTACCATTTTCTAGGGGCATGCTCTTGAACAAGCTATCATTAGCCAAAAACCTCAACTGGAAAAGCTAATTGCCACAACAGCCCATGAGAAGATGCCGTGGTTCCATGGGAGGATCTCTCGGGAGGAGTCAGAACACCGTATCCTCATTGGATCACGAAACAATGGAAAATTTCTGTGAGTGCGTTTTTTTTCTGTAGTATTGCTGTTTGTCACCAGTTGTATTACATAGTTTCCTTGAATGAATCTCAAATGAGCATATGCCCTAAAAGGTGGCTCTTTCACAGTGAGAGAACCCAGTCCAGCTTGATATACATGGCATAATCATTCCTGTACTAAGGAAGTATCTCCAGGATCAGCCTTCCACTTAACTAAAGATGAGAAACTATTCTGATCAAATAACTAGGTTTAATTCTAAAGAGATCAGAGATACTAAATACCAGGAAAAATTCATGAACTTTGTTTTAGAACTGATAAGGAGTACTAAGTGACAGTGGTAGGTTAACCTTGGCCCACTAAGCTGCTGTCACACCCCTCCTCCTCAACAGAACAGGAGGAGGAAACAGAACGGAAAAGTTTACAGGTCAGGATGAAGACAGGGAGATCAGGTACCACTAATTTTTAAGGGCAAAACAGACTCCACTTCGGGAAAAGTAATTTAGTTTACTGTCAACTAAAATTGAGTTGGCCAGTAAGAAATAAAGACAAAAGCATAAAAAAAAAAAAATCTTCCCCTCACATACTCACACCCTGTTTCACAGGCTCCTTCACACCCACCTACTCCCCCCATAAAGCACTTTGGGGAAGGATGGATGGAAGGGCAGTGGCTGCTGTGAGTGTGTAACAGCTCTCTCTGCGGCTCCTTCCTCCTCATGCTGTTCCCTGCTGCAACATGGACTCCACAAGAAATATCCACATGCTTGGAGGGCTGCAGTGTGAGCACTTACTCCACTGTGGCCTCTCCCATGGGCTGTGGGGGACTCTCTGCTCTGGCACCTGGAGCGCCTCATCTCCATCTCTGATACCCTTGGTGTTTGCACTGCTGCTTCTGGTTTGCGGTGGGTTTGTGTTTTTTGTGACTACTGCCTACCAGGCATTTCTTTGCCCTTCCTAAGGATATTTTCACAGGGGCAAAAGTGCCACACACATGGCTGAGAGACTTGGCAGTGCCCTGCAGGAGTGTCCGTTGGGGCCAGCTCAAGCCAGTCGTGACTGGCCCAGAGCAGCCCCTGACCTCCTCACCAAGCCCGTGCCACCCTGCCACCAAATCCTGGCCACCTGCATCCTATATGCTGACTTAGCAAAGTGGTAAAAACACGAACAAAGTGCCTATGTTAATAGCTGTTGGGATCCCTAACCGTCAGTTTTCCCAGTGGCAGTGGTTGTGCTTTGTTTTGTATTTAAGCAACAGAAGGAATTGCTTTTACCTTGGTAATAACATTTTGTTTCTGCAGCTGTTTGCGTTTACTCGACCTCATGATCTTTTGTTTTCTGAGTGGAAATGTATCATTCAGGATTGTGACTAGCAGCCATCATCTCATGTGGATTAGACCCAAACAAAACCTTCTAACAAATAAGTTTTTCTTTCGGAAAAATCTTCATTTGAAAAAAAAAAAAATCATTGTTTCTGTTGAGCCATTTTTTGTCCCTTCTTCCAATTATAAGTTTTTATACAATGATAGAAAAATGAAGCTTAAAGGTCATGGCCAAAGAAGGATCACTTAGAACTGTGTAATCCCTGAGAGAAATTTCATTGCCTTCCTAGGTAATCTCAACTCAGCTATCACTCAACACTCAACTATCCCTGACTTTTTTAAAGTTAGTCCAAAGTAAAACCTCAGTAGTGAGTGCATCATGGATAGGCTTCTTCAGTACCAACTCTTTCACTTTATTGATTTGCCGTAATTGTGCCATGCTATTTGCTAACGTAGAGATGCAACCTTCAGATATTTCCATGTTTCAATCCTAATTGTCAGGAGCCAGTAACTCCACTAAATATTTCCAGTAGAGTTAATTTCTCTAATGTCTGTACTGATATCTCATTTTTTTGAAATCTCTTTCCTTCTCTCAGTCTTTGAATTTTTGGTTTCACGGTCACTCTTGTCTAACTCATCATGCATCTTCACATTTTCAGCCTAGTTTCTTGGGATACTTCCTCTTTCTTGGGATGGCATCTAGAGGGTCATGTACCTGGTTGGGGTTTTTTTTGCCACTTAGTAACAAAAAAAATTGTTACAGAAGTTTATGGAGCCAAAGATTCCCTTTATTATCTTTTCTGAACACTTCTTTTCTTAGCACAGGAGAAGTTTCATAGTGGACATAGTCACTGTTGTAGATTATCAGGATGTCATTATCATACTACCTCTCCTTTTCATTGCTGTGTGATTTTGCCCGTATCTTTTCCTACTTTTTAGACACAAGGGCAGCTGGTTATATAATCTGAAACAAAGCAGCAACCCTCTCTTTTAATGACCTGATTTGACCAAAAAGTTACTACTTTCTGTTTTAACTTCTTGTCAAATCAATGTTATATCACCTGAATCATGATATTGATCATGTATTAAAGCTTGCGGCTTTCCAGTTTACCTCTTGCACACATTGTTTTCTATGTGGTCAAAATACTTTTCCATAGAGAAAAAAAAAAAAAAGGAAGCTAATTTTTCTTCAAAGAAACGGATCCTTTAGCTAACATTTCTTAACAACAGAGATGGGTTTTGGAGTGAGGACATGCAGTTTTTTAGCAGACTTGACGTTTTCAGTCTCTGTTGTAGACACTGGTATCTTTAGAATCTTCCATAAGTATTTCTGCAGCTTTAGATACAAATACTTCCCTAGCTTTTCCCTATTTCCCTTAAAGATGGGCCAGGAGGCATTTGCGGTGCTGTTTGCAGTGTCATACTCAATAAACTGTGGAGGGAACAGTCATATCTTCTCCTGAGGGACTGGTTATGTCAGTGGTTGCATACCTTATATATTTTTATAGGAACTCAGGCAGCTGCTTTCACATCAGGTGGATAAACTCATACAGGGGAAAATGATAACTTTAAGCCCCTGTTTAAAGCATGAGAAGTGCCACTGGAACAAAAATAATATGAAAATGTAACTGATAATATGTTGAGCTTACATGCTTCTTACAGAGGACAACACTGTTTTTTGCCTCTATACCTGTAATGTGCTTTCTGATGCATTAATTGTTCTTTAGAGCTCAGTAACCACTTAGCTGTTTACACTTACGTTCACAGGGAAGAAGCAGATTACGATCTTCATCTGCCCCATAATTCAGCAGCCAGAGCAGCAAGAGAAGTAGTGTGTTGTTTGTTGATGTCAGAAATTGGTTATTTTTCTTTCCAGATGTCTTGAGCTCTCAGATTGGTAGTCTTAGAGGTTCATAGCAAATAACAGAAGAACTGTCTAAATCAATCAAGTTAAAAGTTAAAATCTCTTGAAAGTTTTCAAGTTTTCCTCCTTTCTACAGTGTTTTGCCTAACATGAACTTGCTCAGCAGGTGTTGAGAAATAAGACATTTACTTGTTAGCTGACTGAAACAGTAGCAGTAAAATTGTTGAGTGCTAGAGATATGCATTGTTTTACATTTCAGCCAGGGCATCGCATACTTTTTCCTTACCTAGCAGCAGCATGTGTCAGAATCTTCTGTACATCTGTGGACTAAAGACTGAATTTGTGCTTGTGGATGTAGCTGCTCAGGGACTGTTTTTCTCACGTTGGTTGAGATACTTAAGCCTAGTAGCTGACTGAAAGGTAAAAATTAGACACATTCAATGTCTAAAAGAAGTTCACTTGTTGAGGTGGGAATTGAAGACTGGGTACATAGAGGGAAACTATATTTGCAATGAGACGAGGTATTCAGAGGCTATGCAACAAGCAGGTGTTGGTATATGACAAAAATAATCTTGTTTATTATGGAAAATATAATAAATTTTAGAAGGCTAGAACATTTTTCTGTATTTTTTTACAAGGCACTGTAGAGCTTAATTACACCAGATATCTGCTAACTGGCTGACCTACCTACCTACCTTGAAAGAAAATCCACTAACAGCAATCGCTGTGAGGACATATCTAATGACTACTTTACTGCTGCTTTATGGCACTATAAGGTTATTAAATGTGATTTTTTTTTTAATCTAATCAATATGGAAATAATTGAAAAGCTTCCTAATTACAGTTCAAAATGTTATGAATGGCATCATCAATCTAACACTGTGACTCATCCAAGCTGCTGAACAATTTCAGAGCTAACTGTGGGTGTTTTACTAAGGAATTTTCAAAGGTCTTTTTCAAGTTTTTGTCATGACTGAAGAGTCAGTGAAAGAAGTATGTATGTAGGTGCTATAGAGTTTGTTTTCAAAGCCAAATATAGAAATAATGTAATAAAATGGTTTGAAATAGGAAGCAGTGCCCACCTCTTCCAGAAAGAATTCTTATGAAAGATTACCACTCTAGCCACAAAATTTGGAGAAAAAATTACAGCAGTGGAATAGAAGGAAAATATAGTATCTCTAAAATGACCTGAATAGCAACTGAAAATAGAGAACTTTAAGTGTCAAGCCCTTGTTAGCTTCATTAACACTACTTTGCATGCCATGTAGGATGCTGGTTCTTACCAGACTTCTGTTTTTTCATTAGACTTTATCTGATGGGAGGGCATACTTGTAGAACATGGTGATCAGTATTGTCCAGATATCATAGATAATACTATTGATATTATTAATATTGATATTACAATTATAACAATATTTATATTGATAATATATAATAACATTGTTAATATTATCTGCATGAATGTATGTATGTATGAACCAACTGAAAAATAAATTTAACATTTGCTAACAGTGACAGACAAGCAGTGTAAGGAATGTTAGTTTTTGCTGCTGTTTCACATAGGAAACAACTCTGCTAAGTGTGTGGTAGCTCTGGGCACATCTCGGTGTGTCATTGGTAGTGGCCACTTTGGTTATATGAACATGTGGTATTGTATATGTGTTAAGAACCGGAAACTCTGAAGCTGAAGGGTGATATAGCAATATTTAGAAATACTGTTAATGTTAAGGGAATTGTGAGTGAAGGCATTGCATAATTAGCAGTTTAGTCTCTATTAACATTTTATATAGGTTTGTAGACATAAGCAATTCACATAAAGTGTGAACAGCTGTGTAAAAGGAAAATAAAAAATAATTTTCATATCGTAAGAATATCTTCAATATGCAAAGAGATATACTAAAGAGCACAAAACTAATTTAGACTATTGGAGTGACTCACAGCACTACTCATGTCATCTCATGGCATCTAGAGACTACATGGTCTCTTATATGTCACAATAGTTAACACTAGGAACAACATTTCAAAGTAACAAGTTTTGAAGTGCAGTTGTCTGTAAGTGATTTTTATCTTTTCTCAGACCAAAAATTTGTGTTTCTGATACATGTAGCAGTCTACATTTACATAAAGCTTACTGTCTTCCTCTGTGAGTTTACCGCTACTGGAGTGCATACTGACTAGTTGATTTATCTTGACCTTGTAGAGTATTCTTTAAATAAATCTATCAGTGTTTACATCCATATATGGAACTGAACACTGCTAACATCAGACAAGGTGAAAACAGTCCTACTAAACATTACCTTGAATCAGAGACATTAATTAAAGATTAAGATCCTCTTCAAATACCAAGCAGTTGCTAGACTTAGATGACCATGAAAAATTTCCAAGATAAATGATAAAACACAGACAGTGAACCATGTTTCTGGACACGCTGTATTCTCCTCCACAGCAGCCTGGATGATGCCCACAACATTCTGGGAGAGTTATTTACTGATCTTCAGTTAGTACATAGTTAGGTGCAGCTCGCAGACCACTGCAGCATGGCTGTGGCTTCTCAAGACTACCCCTATGCTGTGTGCTTCAGCAGCAGAGTGGGTCATGGGTATGAAGAAAAGATGTGGTCTCTGGCTGAGATAGCTGTACGGAGAAGATTGCCTCTTGCAGATGCAGTTATACAGCAGAGCTATTTGTTAGGCTTTGGGTGAAGCACAGCAAAACAGACTACAGTGACCCAATCCTTCTTGCAAAGGTGCTTCATCACTGTGCACCACACCACAATAGCCTCATCAGGAGATGCAATTTTAAGTTCCATTGTAGATGGAAATAGCGTGTGGCTGAGCTAGCTCCTAAACTCTGTAGTGTGCTGACTTTTCTGCAACAACTTTCAATGTGCTACTAACCAGGAGAGAAGAAGTTGTGTAAATGAAGACTGCAGTCAATCCGTTTTTTCCTTTGTATGATCCTTTTACAGATGGCACAAGTTCATTCCTTACTGCCCTTAAACTTGGAACACATGCAGTGTGCTGCAGATATTTGAAGTGATATTGAATATCCATGTTGTTAATAACATTGCAAGAGAGATGCTCAGAAGGGCATGCAAGCAGGGAATGACTGGAGCTTGATCAGCAATGGGGAATGCCGGTGTCTCTGGCATCAAGGAAGCTGTTATGTCTGAGAAGGCAAAGCGAGGCCGGGAACAAACTTCAACACACCCGTGGATTGAGGAGTGAGAATTAAGTCGCACTGTTCCTAAAGCAAGCATTTTGCTAGTTTATTTCCTTCATCATTCTCCGCTGTAGAATGCCGTGACTTCTTTTTTTTTCTACACAATCAGTGAGGCATGTTGTAATAGCGGTTTATGGGTTTTCACCCTCAGGGATTTTTTTCCTTTAGAAAGAAAGGGATTATCTGACTTTTCACTTGGAAGCAGAAAAAAAATTGGGGCATTGTTCATTTTGCTTCCAAGCAAAAATAGAGACTTTACCAAAGGAGAGAATGGATAGCTATTTACACAGTTAGTAATGATGCTCCAAATAGTTATTGCTTGCTATTTGTGTTACATTCACAGGAAAAGAAAGAACACTCATACATAGACTACATGAAAATTAAAGTCAATAACTAAACCTCTGTTTTAAAATGTATGTCATAGAAAATCTAGATTATTTGCTGCTTCTCTAATATATTTTTTAATTCAAATTTGCTCAGTGAAGTTGTTCATGTTCCTGATAAATCTCAGTGAGTGAAAGAACAATATTATTTGTTTACAAGTGTTAGTTATCTTTATGTTTTTCTTCTGCAAATTTGGGATTTTCTGCAATGGCATGAAATAGAAGACCAGGTGATATTTCACTGCTGGCTTCCTTCCTCACCAAAAGGGTTTAGGTTTGGGGTTTTTTTGATGTTTTTTTGATTGTTTGTTTTGTTGTTGTTGTGTTCATTTTTTTTAATATAGGTTTTTTTTAAAAAAAATATATATTTTTGTTATCAATTTCTATTGAAAAACAGTAAATATTTTGTGCAATTTCAGGGCACATTAAAACAGTACATTTGGAATTTTGTGGATTTTTTCTCAGTATTCTGAAAATTGTTACTTTTCGTAGGAGAGTTCCATATATGAAGAGAACCCCCAAATCTGATGACCCTGAGTAGTACAGGCAGCACTATCAAGAAGATGTGAAAACCTTGATTTCTATTTAAGAGATTTCAGTTTATAACCTTTCTGTTTGAGCAGCCTTTTCCTTTGATTCTTTTTTTTTTTTTTTTGGTAACTCTAAAGTACTGGATACTGTGTACCCTGCTGGAATTCTGGAGGTATAACCTAACCTAGACAGCCATTACCTCAGTCTAGAAAACCAAAATGAAGCTGTGAAACATGGTCTTTGAGAATCCTTGTCACCAGCAACAGTAGAAGATTTTGGTTTGGTCTGTGATGGTAAGTTCTGTGAGAATGCTTTTTGGACCAGTAAGGATTCTGGTTGCCAAAACTAAGATGTAGACCAACACTTGGCTCTTGCTTCAGTGCTCTTGCTAGTTCTGCTCTTCAGACATATTTTGGAAGGTAGCAGTGCCTCCTGTTGTTGAGTTTTGTAGGGATCCAAATCGTGCTTGAGTTGACTTGCTACAGTTTAAAAAAACACCTGGACCATAACCACAAGAGAATGAGGCTCCCTCTGGTCAATCATAAGGGTTACAATGCAGATTTTTTGCATGTGCAGTGCTAGAGCTGTCTGACAAAAGTTGCCGTGGCTGTGAACTGCAGATGTCTTCAGATTTACGTAGCTGTTGGGCTGGGGGAAGGAGGAGCTCAGAAATGCCATTACAGCCTTATAAAGCTGATCTCTGACTAAATCCTGCACTGATAGGAATGATTGTATTTGTGCCATGATCCTCAGCATTCAGGACCTCAGCAATCCTCTCTTCTTCCATTGATTCCTCTTCTCTAAAGGAGATTTACTATACGTTTTACGATCATAACAACTCTTGCAAATAATCAGTTTCAGCAGAGCTAATTGTATTGGAGCTACCATGTTTTCATGTGAAACATGAAGGACATTTGTTACTGGGAACCAATCCGTTGCATTTTTGTAATCTTACTTGTGCTGTATTCTGAACAGAAGTCTAAATGTGATGAAATGCCATGAATTTGTGCTTTAGAAACTACACCCTCTATTCTAAAAATATTTTTCCAAGGCTTATTTGCTAAGAGTAAGTTAGAGGAAGATGAAATAAAAGTCAGACTCCATTTTAGCAGAACCTATTGCTCCCCACTGGTCAGTGAGAACAGGAAATCAGCATGCTGAGAAAATACCTGCATGTCATGAAAAACCACAATGCGTTTTAAGTTGCTTTAGAGACACTAGGCAAGTTAATTTGGTTTCAGAAAAAAAACTGACCCTACTTCTCTTTTCCTTTAACCAGTGTCCTGTTCACATCTGAGGCAATAAAAGTCACCCTGCTTGAAAAAAATAGTTGCATGAGTAGTTATAACAAAATGGTCTTAGCTCAGCCTTGAGTGAATCAGCTGCATAGAATGTAATGCTTGCCTCTGCAGTCTTCTGAGATGTGGTAGCAAGTGCTAGTGTTGCAACGAAGCTTCCTAACATGTTAGTGAGTATATCCTGTTATATTTCTTATCAGGGCTTACGAAAAATTCAAGAGAAAGTGAGGAGATTTCTATGTACACTGCAACAAGAAATGTTTCAGTGTTGCTGAACCTGGGTTTTTCTTTAAAAAAGAAAATAAATTCATTATTCCCGAAAACTTTAATCTAGATCTATTCCTGTCAGCAGCAAGTGAAAAAAAAACAACTCAAACTAAAAGAAAAGGCCTGTTTTCTAAACGCAGAAATACTGTGCCAGTGATGATAGAGCTAGTTAGCAGATTCCTATCCACTCCTGGTCTAGTTACTAGAAGACACTGGTATCAATGTGAGCTAGCCTTGAGTACATGTAAACCAACTCTGCAACACTTTACATACATCTTAGATGTTGCTTGCAGATCTCCTGGAAGAAGAAGATCATCTGGGGTACCTATGAATTTTAGACAATGTTTTTGTGTTACAATCTGCAGTTTCTTCTGGGTGAAGTTTGGACCAGGTATATACCCCAATACCATGTGAAATTCCACACAAATTGTATATGAATTCCACAACAAAGCATTAATGTCTTCACAGAAATGTTAAGAATTTATGATTAGATAAATGTATGATTTACTTTATGTTCTCAGAAAAACAGCAAGCTGTTTCAGTGCACAAATATTTTCTCTTAATTTGTATTTCATATTATATTCTTTTAGTATTTTCTCTTCTGCCTTTACTGTCATCTCTGTATTTCAAAGTAAATGATGTAAGAGAGAAATCTTGCTTTAATGAATGCACTTATCTGTTGTTTTTAATTTTTGATCAGCTGTAGAGGAGATTGAAGTGTTGCAGCTTGAATATGCTGGATTGTGGCCTCAGACTTCCATGGGCTTTGCAGGCCTACAGTGCACAATCCTCCAAATGCTTCATTGCTCAGAGAGTGATTTATGCAATGTACAGAGCAAAGAGCTCCACATTGTGGATGTTCTGCTGTCATCTACTGCCTAAGAAGTAGCACTAAGAAATAAAGGCTTCTATCTGAAAGCAAATAACACTAAGAAATAATGGCTTCAGAAGCTGCAGTATTGATTTTGCTTCGTTTTTAATTCAAAAGCTTAAAGGAAAGAGTGATTTAAAAAAGGATTTCAACCTAGATGCTCATTCCTAGCATAACCCTGAACATCTCTTATTCCTACAGTATCCGAGAAAGAGACAGCAATGGTTCCTATGCCCTGTGTCTTCTGAATGATGGAAAAGTACTGCATTACCGTATTGACAGAGATAAGACAGGAAAGCTCTCCATACCAGATGGAAAAAGATTTGACACCCTCTGGCAGGTCTGTTAAATTTGAATCACTTGGATATCTGTCATCATGTTTCCATATAACTGACCAAGGCAGCTTGTTTTACTTTGCTGTGCAACAACAGTCTTTAGGTAAACAGCAACATGTTTTGGCAGATTATTTGTCTTATATTTCCAACCTTATGTAGTTTCTATGCATGAAGAAGATATGTGTTAATGTAAAAGACTGTGTAATAGGAGAGTCTTAATCATTTTAAGATGTGATGTTGCAGCTTGGCCAAGTTCAAAAATGCTATAATTAATATAACCTTAGCTAAACATTCTGTAGAATGGAAGACAATTGCATTTGCAAGTGACCCATGTTCAATAATAGCTATGCTAGATATAATCTTTTCTTAATGTCCTGTATGACAGCAATAAAGAGAATTATAGAAAGAGATGGTGTAGGTTACTGTAAACATACTGCATTCTTTAGCTGTGAAATCCTCTGCCTTCAGAGCTAAAAAAGCGTAGTTTGCTGAGAGTTTACACCAAAATAGATCTGAATCCTGTTAAAGATTAAGCAATTAGGGAATGCATAGTTCACTATGACATAGTCACCAATAAAACTGAATTCTGGAGAAATGATTGCATAAATTGTTAAGGGAATTGAAAATGATGCAGAAACCTCTTATATCGTATTACTTAAAATCCTGATAAAACAGTTAAAGTGAGTCACAAATCTAAAATATTATATATTAATTCTTCACCTTTCTTGTAAGTGTCTTCCATATTCTTTCCTTGAACCACTGGAAATTTAAAAGCAGCTGTGCTGTCTTACAAGTTTTTTGAATATGTCTTCAACTCTTTTGCTCACAGACCCCTTCCTTTCTACCCAAATGAACCAAAGCCAAAATATCAGTAACCAACCTATAGTAAGGTGTCAGGGAGAGGACAATCCAGGAACACAAAAGGCGTTACAAATTTATTAACCGCTTACATCCCATTGCAACGTTGAGGTCCAAGAGAAGCGTTGCGTATTAGGACACTGTAGTTATACTTCTCGTGGAAAAAAAAAAAGGGGGGCGGGGGGAAAAAAAATGGGAACTCATAGATATAAAAATGAGCTATTTTCTTGGTTATAAAGCTGATTAGTAGCAGAACCAGGAGTGGAATACTTAAAAATCCAGCCTGGATCAGATTCCAGATCTATCCACAAGGTTACTTCAGAAACATGCACCACTGTTAAAAAGAGGTAAAAATGAGATCAGAACATGTGCAGAAAAGACCTTCTGTATGCCTAGTTCATTTACTGTAATATATATCAATTGTCGTACACATGCATACAATTTTAAAGAGACAATATATTTAATTATACTTCCTTTACCTTTTAATATCTTTTTCTTTCTCTTTCTTTTTTTTTTCTCCCTTTCTCATTCTGGTAGTTAGTTGAGCATTATTCATACAAACCAGATGGATTATTAAGGGTTCTTACCATTCCCTGTCCACGACTTGGCTTAGAAAATGGTGAGTTATTCCTATTATTTTGATAGTATAAAAAGACACGCTTATGATGATAAAGATGTGTGTATTTTTTTCCACTTGCCATGTAAAAGGATGCAGATTACAGCAGGTTAAAGCTGAGTTGAAAACATTTAAATGTTAGATTTCCAACTTTTCTAATGAACTAAGATCAGCCAGACCATACAAGGTGGAGGCAGGTCCTGCAGGGAGGGTACCAACTCCAGTTATTGCTGGCTTTAAATTAATGTCAGATCCAAGATACGCTTTACTGCTCAAAGTGGCAGTACATGTTACTTGGTCCACACACACTAACAGGAGTGCTGGTCATCCCAGCACTCTTCTAACAGTCCTTACTGCAAGCTGAGACCAGCACGTCTCTGCTACAGGCATTCAGAACGGGTGTAATGAGAGGTGGGCCCAACAGGTGAGCTGCAGTAGATGAGGAGTTGTTCCCATGTTGGGGAAAGCGGGACAGAACAGGGGATTTGCTGCACCTGATGCTGAAAAAGGGTATCAGAGAGGCAATCCCTGATAACCTGGAGGAAGGGAGGGGGAGGGCTGAGATCCAGTATGCTCGTTGGTCTGTTTCGTTTTTAATGTCGTGTTGAATACCAATAAGACGTTGTCCTCACTTTTGCCCCGACTGCTAGGGAAAAAAGATGCTTCTGCCTGATCCTGGTCTAACTCGTGCTGTTCCAGAAGTGATGTTTTCTCTCTAAGGTTCTTTTCCATCATTCTAATTGAATACTAGTCCAATGGTGAGAGAAAATGCCCGTTCCTTAGAATCATTCAAGGTACTGTTCATACTGTTGTCTCTCGAGCAGCAAGTACCAATGCTGTACATTAGAGACAAAAGCAACGAGGATGGGCCAGGAGAGACACTGTAATGTGATTTATAAACTAGGAAATTGGTCACTTAAATAAATTTTTTTGTCCTTACAGTACATTTCTCACCCTGCTCAGTATCCTTCTACATTTGATTCTTTTACAGACAATGTTGTTTTTAACACTCGTCCTCCTCTTCCTGGAACCCCTTGTAAGGTAAGAATAGGTGGTGACATAACAGTAACATTCATTTGAGAAGGCTTACAATCACATGCTGCTCTAGGAATCCTAACGCTTCGATATTTTTATATATATATATTTATATATGTATGTTTATATATGGAGCAGTGAAATTGTTTTTCTAGGGTTATAAGCTGTGAGTTGAAAAGAGTAAGCTTAACATATTCTAACATGGTTATTGCTTTCATCAGTGTTTTGTATGAGCGATTCATCATTTAATTTTGTGATTGTCTACATATAAGGTGAGTGAAAATCAGCATTTTTCATGTGCAAAATGCCTCATTGACTGTTACATGCAATAGTGACTGTATCAACGCTAGGATGAGCAGTACTGCTTTGTTTACATTGTCTATTTGGAGAATCTGCTGACTGAAGCAAAAAATGGGTGTTCAATTTATTTTCATATTGGTGTGTGCAGTTAACATCAGACTTTGCACAAGGGTTTGAGTCCTTGTACAGTGAAATTTGGGGAAGTTCTTTCATCAACAGCATGAATAATGAGCAAGCCCATCTGTGAATATAATTGTCTGGGTTCTTAGAGTGCATTGATTAGAGGAGCCATCTGAGGTGTGATACATAACATCATCTCACTCAGCTGTAGTTGATCTCATCTGAAACAGGGAATTTAATTTAGCTGTTTTACCACTCCCCGGAGAGCCTAATCATCTCGGTCATTATCTTGATAGAGTTCCACATTATAGAAAAAAATATTTTTGTTCAAATAGGCAATTACTTTACTTCAGCACTGTTGAGTCCCTGTGGGGCCATGAACAACCCTTCTCATACACCACTTTCTGAAGATCAGGTACCCTTTTAAATGATTGGAAATTATACAATCAAAATCAGTGTCTTTTTTTTTAAATGCTGTCCTGAGATTTGGATCTATGCCATTTACAAGGGCAAAAGGACGATTGTGATGTTTAAGCATGTGAAACTTCATGTATACCATCTGATATACATGCAGTTATAGTGATGGAGCAAGCACATTTAATGTTGAAGTACTACAGAGGTAACAGAGCCTGAAACACAGTGAATTCAGATTGGGGTTAAAAAAAAAGAAAAAAATAAAAGCGCCCTGACAAAGACAATCACAATGTCTTAGGTAGAGGATATGCAGTCTATCTTCACTTTATTTACACCATCATAATTAAGATTTAAGTGTAAGAGTTTCTGACATTTCTAAAGTGCTGCCTCTCTTTTTAATTTTACAAAATGTATTGCCAAAATACATTAATTGGAATTGTGAATGTTTGAATTGTGATTCAGAATAACTGTGACAAATTGGAGAAATATACTGGAAATAAAATAGGCTGAAGTTCAGTAGAAACTAGTGCAAGATACTGCACTTCTAACAGTCTGCTGTAACAGGATGGGGAGAAGTGACAGTTTTTTCAGAGGTTGTGATCCTGTAATGGATCAGAATAGGAGCAAGGACCAGCAATTATCATGCAGGTAGAAGAAAGGGAAATATCAAGAGCATTCCAGCTTGTTCAACACTGTTTAGGTTTCAGCTGGAATACTTTCACCAGTTTTTGGCACGGCACTGGAGAGTGCTGTCCAACAGGAGATAATGCAGAGCAAGGTAATGGGAATGATTGTGACTTGTGAGAAAAGATTCATTAGAATAAAGAAGCAAAAGAGAGAGAGAGGAGGGACAGAATATAATTAACAGCTGAAGAAAGGAGGGGAATCACCTCTTCTGAGGGACAATCTCAAACTGGTCTTCCTATCCCTACCTAATTTTTCAGTATTTTTATATATATATTAATGCCTGAAACACAGTGGAGAGATTCCAAAGCCTTAGTGGACAGCATGGCCGAATCTGAAGTTGCTTTGAAGCTAAGTGCTATGGAGACCGTCAAGCCTCAAAAAGACTTTTCTTCTTCCAGCAGGAATAGGGACTGCATGGCTATCCTTGGTATTCTGAAACAAAACATACCTTTTTTTATGTGAAATAAAGCTTTTTTTTAAAAAAAAAGAAAAAAAACTAGGAAGAATGCCAGTAGAAAAGCTATCTTTTCAGAAATAAATAAATGTCCAAATGAATCATTTCAAAGTTCAGAAATACTAACCGTAAGTCAATTCAAAAGCTATTTAAAGTGGCTGAGAATGAAACTCAGATTATTATTTTAACCTCAGCATCAGCCTAAGTACTTGGTCAACAGGTACTTCACCATAGTTTTAATTAGGCAAGTATGATCTCTCAGTGACTCCTAGAAATACTAATTGTTCATGTTTAATTAAATTAGTGTAGTGTTGTAAAGCATAATTGCATTTCTTTTAAAATGTATCTTTATACAAACGTAAGTGCACATGTAAGATCTAAAGCCTGTTCATTTTTGTTTGGAATTAATATCAGTTTGTGTGCCTTTTGCTTCAATAACGATATTGTTTGTTGTAAGAACAAGGTGTGCTTCAAATCTTGCTTAATTCATTAGTTATACTTCAAAACACCAAAGTTACCAGTTGATTTACATTGACAAATATGTGAGTGGATATCTGAAGTTCAATAACAAAGCCAGGAGAAACTTACTGTATGAAAGATCCGGGGAAGGGGCAATGTGCTTGAATTGCTTGAATTTAAAAGCTGGCTTAAGGTGTATCTACAAGATGATATAAGAGTAGCATAGTTGAAAGAAAATAAAGTACTAAAATTTCCTGCACTACGTTTTGTTTGATGCTTTACTTGTGTACTTGCAGGCACCACATGAGAAAAGTTGGGAGTGTTTTGTTCTTGTATACTGTCTGTTTTGTAAAATACCATTAGCAATTTTCCTGACATGTTTACTGTTCCTCTTTGACATTACGATTTCTAGAGTTGGGCAGGAGGTGGAATTATCTCAAGACTCAAATCGTACACCTTTCCAAAGGCTGGCAGCAAAAAGGTGCCTCATATGGTCTTCTAGGTTTTCGACTGAGTTAAAACTTGACTAATTCCACTCTTTTCCTCTCTTTTGGCTTGCTGTTACTACATGTGTGTCTTGGCTACTAACAATCAGATTGTGAAGATTTTGTAAGCTTTCTGCTTCTTTCCTAATCATCTGCGTTAATTATGGACTTGATTTTTTTAACTAAAGCAATGGTTTCAAAGAAGTTTTAAAAGTTGAGGGACTATTTCAAAGTAATTTCTAACATCCCAAAATATTAGTGCAGATCTCAGCATGTCTGCAAATAAAATGTGATAAAATGTTTTTCAAAAAGCAGTCACTTACAGCTGAACAAAATTATATTTCCCCTCCAAACTATCATTCCTAATCAGAAAATTGTCTTACTTACACAA
>VWZK01002295.1:0-30131 GCA_013396935.1 Baryphthengus martii | reverse complement strand
TCCTTGTTGAACTTCATAAGGTTCTTGTTCCAGGTCTTCCTGCAAGGTGGCTCTCCCTTCCAAAATGTCCACTTCTACACTCAGTTTGGTATCGTTGGCAAACTTCATCTCTATCATCCAGATCACTTAAGAAAATGCCAAACAGTGTTGGGCCAAATATTAATATTAGTCCCTGGGTAACCTCACTTGTGACAAGTTGCCAGTTTGGAAAGGAGATATTTACCAGCACCCTCCGNATATTTACCAGCACCCTCCGGGTGCAGCCTGTCAGGCAGTTTGCACTTGCCACACTGACCGCTTGTCTAGACCATAATACATCTGTTTCCATAGGAGCTGTGGGGAACTATATTGAAAGCTCTGGAGAAATCCAGGTAGGCAATGTCCAACGCTCGTCCTGCATCAGCCAAGTAGGTTGCTTTGTGGTAGAAGATGATCAGATTTGTCAAGCATGATTTGACCTTGGTGAATCAGTGCTGTTTTTCCCCAGTCACGTGCTTCTTTTGACTTGTGATAGCCACCAGGAGGATTCATTCCATAACATTCCAAGGGACTGAAGTAAGACTGCTGGGTCTATAATTTTCTGGGTACTTCTTTAAACCCTTCTTGTAGATGGCAGTGACATTAGCCTTCTTACAGTTTCTGGGTCGTCCACCAATCTCCATGACATCTCATGGAGAACAGCCTCACAACAATGCCAGCCAGTTGTCTCAACACTCTTGGGTGGATAATGTTAAGGCTCATCAATCTTCAGGGGTCAAGTTCTTGTAATAGTTTACATACCGACTTTTCCTTCACTGATGGTGGGTTTGTGCCTTCATCAACGTTGATGTTTGTTCCCTAGACCTGGGGCCCAACAGTGTTGGTAAAGACAGACGTAAGGAAAGTGCAGAGAACCTCTGCCTTTTCAACATCCTTGGTAACTAGTTCACCTTTCCTGTTTAACAGTGAGACAGTACCTTCCTTCTGTTTCTGCTTGATGTTTAAATACCTGAAGAACCCTTTCTTGTAGTTTTTTACATCTCTGGTTAATTTCAATTCAAGATGAGCTTTTGCTTTTCTGACTGCATCTCTGCACACTCTGGCAATGCTCTTGTAGTTCTCAACAGGCATTGTCCACAGTTCCAGCTCTGGTACATTTCTCTTTCGGTTTTGAGCAAACTCAGAAGCTCTAATGTTAGACCAAGAGGTTCTCTTGCTCCACCTACTTCCCTTACCTTCGAAGAGGATGAAGTGGTTTTGTACTTCTAGGAGAGCGTTCTTGAAAAACTCCAGCACTCCCTAGCTCCTTTATCCTCCACAGAAACTTCCCACAGAATCTCTCCCACCTGAGCTCTGAATGACCTGAAGTTTGCTTTTCTAAAATCTAAAACCTTTGTCTTAGTACTAACTTAAGTGTGCTCAGCAGGATCCCAAACTCCACAATATTGTGATCACTGCAGCCAAGGCCGTCACTAACCAAGACATATATTACAAGGCAGGGTTTTTTCACAGTTTCTGAGTAACAAGTCTGGTAGTGCCTCATTCCTGTTAGGTACATCTAACATTTGTATGAAGAAGCTGTCTGTCACGCATTCCAGGAACTTGATGGATATGAGCTGCTGTATTGTTCATATATCCTCAAATATGTTCAACAAATGTCTGGGTAGTTGACGTCACCTGTAAGAACCAGGTTCTGTTGACCCAAAGCTTGCTTAAGCAACCCAAATATTGCTACATTTGCCTTATCTTCTTGATTTGGAGATCAGTAGCAGATGCCTACTGCAAGATTCCCCCTTGAGGATGACCGCTGTGATATTGACCCATAGGTATTCAATAGGCCTTCCACAATCACCATAGCTGACTTCAGTACATTCAAGGTTCTCCTTAATACAGAGCGTAACTCCAACTCCTCCTCTTCTTCCCTGCCTGTCTTTACAAAGTAGCTTATAGCTGTCCATCATTGCATTTCTCCACTCATGTGAGTTGTTCCATCATGTTTCAGTTGTTCTTATGATATCGTAACTTTATGAGTGGGCATGAAGCTCCAGCTCCTCCTGTTTGTTTCCCAATTCTACATGCATTAGTAGACATACCCTTGAGGTGGTTTGTCTTCCAGTTTTCATTTTGGGACGCTGGTAAGGAACAATTGTCACTGCTCTGGCTGGCCTGGCTTATTCCCCAGCTGACTGACATGTTGCTACTTTGGACCTCAGCCCTCAAGTCCTTCTGTTTAAAGCCCACCCCCACCTCACTAACTTGAACAGCCTGCTGCCAAAGATTCCACCCTCTTCTAGACAGCTGGAACCTATGCCTCCCTAACACTTGCAGTAAAAGAAGTGTTCTTTTGTGTTCAGGTGGAATTTCCTGTTTTAAGTTGTGTCTGTTGACTCTTTTCACTGGATACCACTGAAAAGAGTCTGGCTCCATCTTGGAGCACCTCTCCTGTGAGGACAGACAGTGGGAGTTGGGTCTTTTCAGCCTGGAGAAGAGAAGGTTCTGTTGATACTTTACAGTGGCTTTCCAGTACCTGAAGGAGGCCTACAGGAAAGATGGGGAGAGACTTTTTATGAGAGTGTGTGGTGATAGGACGAGAGGCAGTGGTTTTAAACTAAAGCAGGATAGATTCAGATTAAACATTAGGAATTCTTAACTGCAAGGGTGGTGAGACACTGGAACGGGTTGCCCTGAGATGCTGCGGACACCTTATCCCTGGAGATATTTAAGCTGGATGAGGCTCTGAGCAGCCTGGTCTAGTGGGAGGTGTCCTTGCTCATGGCAGGGGATTTGGAACTAGATAAGCTTTAAAGTCCCTTCCAACTCAAGACATTCTATGATTCTCTACACCCTCCCATCAGGTACTTTTATTTACTTGGGTAAGATCCCTCTGAGACTTCTCCAGGCTGAGCAGACTCAGCTTGCACAACCTCTTGTTGTATAAAAGATGCTTCAGTCTGTTCTGCATCTTTGTGGCTCGTTGCTGGATTTGCTCCAGTATGTCCATGTCTCGTCTGGGGAGCCCAAAACTGGACACAGTACTGCAGGTGTGTCTCACCAGTACTGAGCAGAGGGAAGGACCACCTCTCTTGACCTGCTGGAAATGCTCTGCCTAATGCAGCCCAGGATGATGTCGGCAATTCAAAAAAGGCACTTGGTACACTCTTGGGTTTCATCAAAATGTATCTTTTATAAAGCATTTTGAAGTATATGACTAATCTTAAAAATCTGTTTAGTACCATTGATCACAAGATGATCATCCACAGTGTTTGTACCTAGTGGAAAGTTATGTACCTTTGTAAAAAATATCCTATGAAAAAAAACTCAAACAACTATCCTGAAAATCATGCCTCAGTCCTTTTTTTCCATTTACAAATTAATTATTTGAAAATACGAACTGGCAAGGAATGAGTAATTATAGTCACACACTACAGCCATTGACAAAAGAGCAGTGGAACATACTGAGGGATATTCTATACATTTTAATCTAATTAAAAAGACAAATTAAAACAATCCACATTCTGGTTGTGAGAGCTACTGCTTGGGATAAGACCCTGCAAAGGCAAATAAGGTTTGTGAGCGTGGAGTGGTCGGCAAAACACATCCCCAGCCCCTGTTTTCAATTGGAGGGATGTAGCTCTGAGTAGCAGATCATGATTTGATTATAAGCTCCAACACCAATGCCCAGCCTTGCATAAAAAAGATATTCTGAAAAGCGTGCTTGTAGGTTGTGGAGAACTGTCACAGAACAGTGAAGGGTGGAGTCTCAACTCAGGTGCTGTTTAGTTGGAAATTCCAAGTATATAGAATCTACTAAAGGTGTGGTGCTCCAGAAACAAGACTTGCCATGTTGCAGATCAGACTGGCCCAGGCCATCTCCTGTGATCCAGGTCTATTTCCACTGGTTTCCTGTCTTCAGCTGACCAGGATTTTTTCCTCATAGTAAGGGTTGAAGAAGAGACAGAAGAAAGCAGAGAAAAAGTAAGAGTGGTTATCCTAATGATACGATGTGTCTGGTACCTAGTATGTTTTAAACTGGCTTTAAGCAAGTAGGTAAAATAAGCCAATTATGTGTTGCCAGATCTGCCAGTAAAATAAGCAGCACATAAAATTCTGTGGAGAGCTTATGTTAACAGTCAAGGGAAATTACTCTTTGGAAAGGTACTCTAAAGTTGTCTGGAAAAAAAAGTCTGCAAATAATTCAGCCACTTCAAAAGAAAGAGGTCTTGGTGGCCAACAGCTGCAGCAGATTAAACCAGTTGAATCCAGCACATGACACATCGAGATCTAATGAAATAAACATTCTGGTGCACAACTTTATGGACCTTTCCCATCCAGCAGAACCACTTGAAGCAGTCCAGGTGCCTGCAAGACTTGCTGACACTGCTGCTAGGCTGTTTGTAGTGAAGTTCAATATCGTGTTGACTTGATTGTTCAGTGTTGTTTATTTTTGACTGTTAAGGAAAGATCTGGAGATCTATAGTTTTGATGAGGCCAAGCAAGTACTGGTTAAAACAAAGTGGTATTTTCTACTTTGAATGTAGTTATCTCATGTTAGGCTTGTCAGATGCTCCTCAGCTGGAGCACAGACTTGGCCCTGTCCTGGACTCCTTGGTTCTGGATGAGCTCAAAGAGCTAAGTGTTGAAAATAGGTGTCTCACTGCTTTTGTATGTGTCTGCATATTTAAAACCATATAAAAACATACATGTTTTATTTTTTTTAATTAAGTACTGTTAAAAAAGTTGCTTGTATTAGATCACTTTTGTATGTATGCCATCATCTTTGCCAAATACTGAATCAGAGATCTGTATGTTCTTGTCCAACTCTTAAAAAATGAAGAATTGCAGAACTTTTTTAAACCCCTAAAATACACAATTCATTAAGAATTATCCATAAGGCTCAGGGATTAATTACTCTTCTGTTTTGCTAGAAATGGGGTGGTAGTTTTATATATTCACTTTCTTGCTACTTTGGTTTCTTGGCTAGTGTGAAGGAAGTAGTTTTGATGTTTCTGCAGAGACCAGATGACCTATTTTCTCATAAAATTTATACTTAAGAAATAAATGTTCTTAAAACACCACTCCTCTTTGTGTTCCCATTTTGTATAATACAGTGTGCTCCTGGATTTTTATCCAGAAGGATATGACTCAACTGCATCGAAACAACTTACTAAAATAAAAGTGCCATAAGGAAGCTGATTCTTTAGCTGAAAAGGCAAATTGGTCTTTAATGAGATGATAATTCTGGCATCCTAGGAGATTCAGATTAGAAGATTTTAGACTTCTTAGGCAAAAGTGATCAGATGGAAAAACTAATGGTGTTCAGGTTAATGCAAGTTCTAAATGTGATGCTGTTCCACAGCAAAAGAAACAAAAAATAAAAGCTGAATATAGAAACCCAGAGACAGATGAACATTACTGTTGTTTCTTTCTTTTCCCCTCTGTTATTTTCCAGTTGTTTTTTTTGCAAAACTATTTATATAAAAGCCTCATTTAGCAGGACAAAAGTCATCATTTGCTTACCTTTTTCTCCCTATGTATGTTTACTCATATTTTAAATAATGAATTAGTGACATTTTTTTTTTTTTTAATACTGTGAAGAGGTGCAATAGTTCACAAACCCTTTTTCTTTTCTACAATAATAAATATTCTTACGCTCAGAAGCAAAAGAGTAATAGCACCTGAATGTTTCTCTGAATAAATTAATCTTTCTAACTGGGAAAAGTTGCTATTTGTAACTCAGAAATTCATTTTCGCTCTGAAAGTCTGTGGGATCTCATGCATTTGTTTGCTCATTCCCTTTTTATTTAAAAACTCCATTGTTTGCTTAAGAGTACAAGACTTAATCTTTGCGGTTCAGCCCTCCATTCCAGAAGTAATATTCTCTTAAGTGTTTAAAACACTGTGGAATAATGTATCTGCACTACTTTTTTTACTGTGCAGTTCCAGAATGCTAAATGAACTTACTGAGATTTTAAGATGGAAGATGCACAGCTAGTATTGCCTTGAACAAATATACCTTGTTCTTAAGTATGTTAAAGACTAAGAACTGTTGGTAGAAGTGGGCACAACTCTGAATGTAGAGGAATTTTGCTGGTATACACCAGATGAGATTTTTATTTTACTTTTTTTTTTCAGCAAAGGAATACAGACAGAATGCCATTTTACCTGGGTAAGGGGGGGAAAAAATGTTTTAGCTCTCATTTGGTTTAGTTTGTTGCTGTTTATTTGGTTGTTTTGTTTTTGGTGTGGGTTTTGTTTTTGTTTGTTTGTGTTTTTTTAATTTATTTGTTGTTGTTTTTTTTTTACATAAAGATGTAATTATAGGAACTTTCTAATAAATTTATGGTTGAAAGCTTTTCCTATTAGACTACTGAATAAATTGCAAGGAGTAAACAAAACAGTGAAATCATATGAGATAATCTAATAAAATGGGAATCAGAATTTGAAAGACCAAATTTAATTATCAACCTCCTGTGAAAATTATCAGTCAAAATAACAGGAAGAAAAAAAGCTCCCTCAGTTCTCTGAGTAACGCTTTTGTTTGATAACCCTTCAGCATAAGTTAATGAGATGTAGGGGTAATCTGCGTAATGAATGAACAGAAATGGTGCTGCAATATCCCAGCTCCAGCTGGTTCATGAGGAGCCATCTGAGTGTCTCACCAATCTTACCTCCTGTCAGAGTAAGGTCAGCTTTTTGACTGGACTTGTTGCTATTTAGTCAGATATGTCTGAGCTGCACCAGCCCACATCAGCTGTTAATAACCAGGCTGAATGATCCCCAGTAGTTCTTCTCTTCTTCCTTTGTTTACCTAATAAATTATCTGAGATGGTTGTTTTGGGGGTGAAAAGACATTTTATGTCACATGCTTTATGTGCACCCATGGCTGCAGAGTCTTGGCACACATGAGATGTACCGCCGCTCTGGTGTGGCACTGGGTGTAATTCAGGATGTGTTTTCACACTTCAGCTACTTAATGGCAAGATGAACCAGACATCCTTTCTTTTTTTTTTTTCCTTTTCAATTTGCCCCTGGAATGGATAATTAGGACTTAAGTGAAATGCTGACTGTATAAAGCATATGACTAATTCAGTTTAGAGATACTGGGAGTTTTTCATGTTGTATCACAGGTGTACAGCTTTCTCAATTTGCTGATGCTATAAAATAACGATTAATAATATTTCAGTCATATTTATGTTATGATATTAATGACCAAAATTATCAGGGCATGAAATTCTGTGCTAAATTATGGTTGCAGAATAAGTATTTCAAATGTTTCACTTCAGCTGCACACCTGCTTGAGACTTGCCATTGCACTAGACTTAGGAGAATCAATATATTATTTCCTATGTTTAAAAAAAAAACAACAAAAAACATATTAAAATTGATATTTTCAGCTGGTCCTTTCTGGGTATATCTATAATATTAGTGTATTAATTTGAGGTACAAACTCTTCAGTCATCCATACTGTCTTCATTTTGAATCATGCACTGAACTGATTCCACTGTAAACCAGGCAATCCTGAAGTCTGGAAAAGCATGTACAAAGGATTGACTTGGACATGAGCTTGATTTTTTTGTCTCTGAAACTAGAAAGGATAAGGTGGAATTGAAGCTGCATGGTTTGGCGAAAACGCACTTCAGCTTCTTTGGTATTTATGATGCTATTCATCTTATGTGTCTCTTCATGCATAATTGGTGCAAATACACATAGTTCCACTCTCCTGATCTATGCTTTTGACAAGTATCTAATTCCAATGTGCATGAATGCATGCAAGGTTTTAATGTTTTTTTCAAATGAATGGGTACAAGACATGCATGTATAATCTACTTTGTTTATCTATCTGTATGCGTATAACTCTGATATCCTGCACTTACTCCCTCCACCTTTCCTAGCAGACTAACAGGAATGGTCAAAACAGCCTGGAGTATTTAGGTTTGCCATATAAGCATTTTCTACTTAAAAGAATGGGATACAAATGCTCAGAATTAAAATCCTGATGGAGATTCTTCAAATACTGCATTTTGATTCATGTACACCTCTCTTGCCCTTCCTCTCTACTGATGTACATCCACACAAACATACAATGTCACAGAAAAAATGTGTAACTGTCATATGAGTGGTACTTTTGCTATTCATTTTACCTACCAAAAAGAACGTGGAAAGAAGTTTGGGTCGCAGCTATTTATCCCATGTAACAGACTTCACTCAGGATGATGGTGTTGGGAGCAGTGTGTGTGGATAGAGAACTTCCATTTCAATGGGGAAGTCCAAGATATCTAAATGCCAGAGTCCTTTCTCTAAATCCCAGACGCTGTGTTTTGTCATTCCTCATGGCTTTGAACAGCACTAACTAACTGGCTTCTGTTGACTACAGTTGCTCAACTAGCCTTTCTAGCTACAGGTGTAAGAAAAACTACAGAGGAAAGAATAGTTGCTGCTGTGGTAACTGCCTTAAAGTTAATTTTTCTTCTCAACATGCTTAACAGTCTTCATGGAGCCTGGTGCCTTCTATGGTGTAAACAGAAACAGAACAGAAGTAAAGTTTCTCTTGCCTTTGTATACTTAAGGGGAGTGATGCCCATGTTGTGCAAAGTGCTTCACTCTTCAAGTTTGTCTGGAAGAAAAGTAGTTGTTAGCACAAAGCATACAAAGCTCTAGCTAGAATTGAGTTGATTGTGCTAAATAAGGAGAATCTATGACTAAACAGTGTCAGGCACTGCTGTAGTATCTTAGAGATTTGCATCATAAGTCTTTTCTTATGTATTCATTAAGCCTTTCAAAGTACAAACAGTGGGAAACATGTTGAGAGATTTAGAGACTATTAACAGAAGAGGTACAAATGATTTGTTGTGAAAAAAGATTAGAGGCATAATGAGATGTGTGTAAAAGACAGATAATGTCTGTATTCAAATGGTGAATTTTTTTCTTTTTTTTTTTTTTTTTTTTAATCTTTTAATTGATTTCTGCATTTGTAATACTGACCTTTAGGAACATTTGCTGTGAATGATTTGGTCTCCCTTCAAACCTAGTCTGCAAGAAACTACAACTTCGAATGCATAGTTAAGGCTAAATGAATTGTCTCTGAATTCACAATTAATGTGCTTTATAAAACAAACAAACAAACAAAAAAGGCAAAGAAAAAAAAAAACAGCTATGGTAGTCCCCAAACTGTTAGTTGTAGGGGAAAAACAGACCAAGCTATTTTCTTGTTCTTCTTTCTTTCTCTGGTGCGAGGAGTTACGGGAGAGGTTCAATCTAACCATATGAAGAAGGTGCTACTGTGGGATCTCAGGCAAAAACTGCACTGCTTACCCAGTGAGAGAAAATTGAGGGTGTGGAGGTTGTGACTAACCAAAACAAATGATTCCCAGATGTTAGGATCCTTGAAGGAATCCTTCCTGCAGTGTTTCTTGGCTTAAGATTTGATTTCACCAGGAAGAAGGAGCTTGTTTGTGTTAAGTTGTGCTGTTTCAGAAGCTTTTTTCTGCAGAAATACCTGCATTCCTTGCTGTAACACCACCAAAAAAACCACAACAAAAAAACAATAAAAAAGGTGTAAGCAAAACTAGACTATGTTGGCTACTGAACTTGTGGCCTCTATTGTGTTGTGTGCTGAGAAGGGACAGAAGAGGGACACTGTCTCTGAAGCTGCACTGGGGAGACCAAAGAGGGTGACTGCAAAGTTATTCCATTGCAGTGTCCAAATGCTGCTTCCTGTTGAGTGTTTTTCTGTGTGTGTCACCAAGGGTTCTCACCATGGTGTGATGAACTGTCATGTGCTTTGAGAATATGTCAGTGATCCCAGAAATGGCATACCATGAAATACAATGAATGTTAAGTGCCAAGAAAAGACGTAGCTGAGGAAAAGATAATACATTATTAGAAATGTACCAGGAGAACTGAAACCTTTTATATCCCGTTCATTTCCAACATGATAGTAACATATGCATTCATTAAAAAGTGCTTATTTCCTAGTTTATCTGCCAGTTGCAGTATACTAAAGGTTTAGGAAGACTGAAAAACTCAGTTCCAAAACATTTGTGCACAAGCCATCATGTTGCATGTAATTAAGGTGGAAATTAGATTCTCAGTGAGAACCTACAGTGAGTACAGAGACCATTATTTTGGGACTCAGTGGAATATACTTGTCTAAGGAGTATGTAGTTTAAAATGCATCATAAAACCCAAACCGTACCATTTTCAGATATTCAAAACCACTTTTTTTTCTCGTTTAATTCTGCACACAAAACCCCTGTTCTCACCATAGATGAGTCCTTCTACTACAGAATCACCGAATGCCAGGATTTGGAAGGGACCTCGAAAGACTATTTGGTCCAACCCAGAGCAGGATCACCTAGATCACACAGGAATGCATCAAGGTGGATTTTGAATGTCTCCAGAGAAGGAGACTCCGCAACTTCTCTGGGCAGCCCATTCCAGGCTCCGTCACCTTCACCGTAAAAAAGATTTTCCTTATGTTTACCTGGAACTTCCTATGCTCCAGCTTGCACTCGTTGTTCCTTGTCCTGTCATTGGACTTTCTTGTGAAGAGCCTGTCTTCATCCTCCTGAGACTCACCCTTTACATATTTATAAACATTAATGAGGTCACCCCTCAGTCTCCTCTTCTCCAAGCTAAAGAGACCCAGCTCTCTCAGCCTTTCCTCATAAGGGAGATGTTCCAACTCCCTTAATCATCTTTGTGACTCTGTGCTGGACTCTTTCAAGCAGTTCCTTGGCTTGTTCTTGAACTGAGGGGCCCAGAACTGGACACAATATTCCAGATGTGGCCTCACTAGCGCAGAGTAGAGGAGGAAGACAACCTCTCTTAACCTACTACACACTCCCCTTCTAATGTACCCCAAGATGCCATTGGCCTTTTTGGCCACAAGGGCCCATTGCTGGCTCATGGTCATCCTGCTGTCCACCAGGACCCCCAGGTCCCTTTCCCCTACACTGCTCTCCAAAATGTCAGTCCCCAACCTCTGCTGGTACCTGGGGTTGTTCTTTCCCAGATGTCAGACTTTACACTTGCCCTTGTTGTATTTCATCAAATTTCTTCCCGCCCAACTCTCCAGCCTGTGCAGGTCCTGTTGAGCGGCAGCACAGCCTTCTGGTGTGTCAGCCACTCCTCCTAGCTTTGTGTTGTCAGCAAACTAGATTAACTCGGGATAGCTTCAACTAATGTACTGTGGCAGTGACAGTTTTATCATCATTAGCAGGGATTCCTAGCTATACACTTATGCCTGAGCAAAGGTCCTGAGAAGTTGCTGCAGCCATGTGCTGCCACAAAACTTGCATATGCACAAGCAGTAGTAAGATCAAGGCTTGTAACAGAATCATAATTGTGGATCAGGTCTTAAAGCCCTGAGGAACAAGTAAGAAAATTATTTTTTAAGAGCTAAAACTCGATGTATTAGATTACTGTTATCTAGAAATATAAAACACCATGTCCTGTTCTGAATATGGCATTAAACAGGTGTTCTTAAAGATGTCTTCTTGTGTTTCTCCATGCATAAATAAAGTGGGGGCAGTTAAATAATACAAAGACAGAGACATGCCAGCGTATTTATTTACAAATGTATTCTTGTTGAAAAAAGAGAGAAGTATGTCTTGATTAAGAATTATTATTACTTTCCTGTCTTTCATAGGCAGGTCAACTTTTTAATCATCAGTTATATTATTCATTATGAACAGTCTAATGAGGCCAGAATTTGATCCTGTAAGATTAATATTTGCGGATAGGAAAACTGCGCTGTCAGTGTCATTTGATTTATTCAAAAATATAACTGAATGGGCTATAATTTATAAGGAGAACTATAATGGTCATAAAAAGAAAATATTTAATTTCAGCTTCTGCTTTTCCTGGCATGTAATAAGAAACATCTGCAGGAGTCATTAGCTCATAGCTGAACAATACATTAGCCTAAGTCAGCAACAAAAGGAAGCAGTGGATTAACTTTGTCCTCACTAGTGGTGTCCTTGGGATCAGTCTTAGTTATATCAGAAGAACAGACTCTAACCACTGTAGCATAAACAGAGTAATTAAATATATCAATCTGAATGCAAGGTGTGTATACTTCCAATATGCTTGTCACTTGCGCTGTCAGGGTGGAAGAAGGGACCTGAGCACTTTCAAAATATCAGTAATCCAAAATTAAATAGGTTAATTATGTTTCAAGTATTGTGACTGAATATATCAATGTCCAAAGACCATGAAATAAAAAGTTTCCTAAAATAAGGAATGTGAATATTAAACTAGCAGGCTGTGAATCTTGATACTGTTTAGAATTGGATTGTGTTCAGAATTTCTTTCATGCATCGTACAGTTAAATACAGAAAGAATAAATGACATAGTTCTTGCCTAGCCTTGCTGAAATCAAACTTATAGCACTATTTTTAGAGAAATATCTGACCCCTGTTTAGAAAAAGAAGTATTAAAAGTGCAATAATCTGATTAATTAGAATTGCATTGAATGACGTATTATTTTTAATATAATTTCATTTGCCACTAAATTTAATTTCATGCTCTCTAACAAACGGTATTGTATTCATGTTTCTCATGAGCTGTGATCGTTCAAAAATGGTCCAGAGTAGCTCCACTGTTTTTGTTTGACTTGGCGGTCCTAAATCACAACCCTGTTTGTTGCCTATCATTTGCCTTTCTTCACAAATTTTCTTGTCTACTGCAGCTTCATAGGGCTGTGAATAGACATGTGAGACCTATGCTGTTACCGAATGCCTTTGACCTATCCAGGAAGAAAGCTACATTTTCTGTACTGAAGTCACTTAGTTTGATGGGACAGGTCTTCCTATAACTTGAGAAGTCTACTGGTTGAGTGGGAGGTGAGATGGCACTTGTGGGTGAGACTTAACAAACCTAGCTTTTTTTGTACCTTTACAATCTTCACTGCCATATTTGGATAGGAAGGAGATAATTTAGCTTTATAAAGACAGAAATTTTTTTCATGTCATTACCCAGCATGTGGTACATGAAACACAGTGGCAACGGTCTGTCTAGTGAGAATTAATGCAGCAAGGAGAATGTGATTAATAGAAAACCAGAGTGCAGCACAGTGAAACATAACGGTGATGGCTTACCTGCTGAGAACAAAGTGATAAAGGGAGTGTGATTAAAAGGAATCAAAACGGCCTAGCAAAAAAAAGCTGAGTAGAAGAACAAGAGAAGGGGAGGGAACTGATTCCACAGTTCAAGTGAAACTTCAAGAAAATTAAGTTTTGCTAATTAGTAAGTAAGTGGCATGTGTAATCTGTAGGGCTCATTTCCACTCTTTAGGAATACAGAAAATATTGAAGAACATGGAGAAGAGTCCTTAAGTTCCTTGTCAGGGAAAAATAGTGACAGAGGAGCTGAGAATACAGGTGTCATGCTTCAGAGAAAGTAGAAAAATATGCTGTTTATGAGATTGTATGGTAAATAAAATCATGCCACTCTGTTTCTGTAACACTCACAAAAGAAACAGTGCATTTAGTAACTGATGATTTGAGCACTTTCCAAAGAACTGAAGCACATCCATAGTACTCTTTCTTTTCTTTAAGACTTTATTTCAAATATATGTGCACCAAAAAAAATTTTAACAATTATTCACAAGCATACAACTTGAATAGAATTGGATTTGTGCTTGGCTATAAGGATTCATCAATGTTAGGACCAGAACAAGCCATTATGAAATACGAGATGAACTCCTGTAAATCATGGTGTGTCATCACACCTAAATATTGCTGCATAAAGTCCAAAGAGTCAGGAAGCTTACAAATATGATTTACACAGAAAGAAAAGGAGATATCAACATAGAAATTTTGATGAGGTGAGAGAAGCCCAGGTGAACTAGTTAGCAGGCTGTGCTTTACAGTAGCTGGAAAATGCTATTGTTTTCATTATTTCACGGTAATTTTTTTCCTGACCTTTAACCTTCATCTAGAAACATGACTTCACATTTTGAGGTGAATATCAATTTACTATCTTTGTTATCTTTGTAAGCACAGTGTGTTTAAGAAAAAATACAAAAACAACAACAAAACCAAATAAACAGCTTTTCAGAATCAGATTTATTTTCTATATGTAAATAGTGCTCAGATGCTTCTTTATTTATGCTTCCATCACCTGAGTAACAGAACTCTGTAACCCTTGTTTCTGGTTATTTCTAGTGTTTCTTGTTCTGGTAGCTTTTCTGAGGTGTTAATTTTCTCTGTCTTTGATGTTTTCAAGTTTTGATGAAATGTAGGCACGAGAACTGGATACCTTAATCCAAATCTGTTTTAGTAGTGTTGTAAGAAGCAGCAAACTAATTTTATGTGGGTTTTAAAAAATATTTATTATGTCTCTATATCCAGGAATCTCATTTACTGTAATATTTACTTCAAATATTAAAAAGGAGTGGATGAGTTGATGGAAGATGGACTGTATCACACACAGCAAAATAGTTCTTTGATCAGTGTGTAAATACAGATTCCTGAGGAGAAATCCATGAAGCAAGAAAAGGTATTAATCTTTTGTGCAGTCATACAGCAGAGTCATTGTCCTGTAGGCAATGGGATACTGCAAGCTGTGTGTAGGACTACACAGAGCACAGTATCAACAGGTGGAGAGCTATGAGTATCTAAAAGGGTTGTCTAGCCCTGGAACAGGCTATCCAGTGAGGTATTGGAGTCACCAGCCCTGAAGGGATTGAAAAGACATGTGGATGTGGTGCTGAGGGTCATAGTTTAGTGGTGGGATTGACAGTGTTACTTTAATAGCTGGCCTTGATGATCTTAAAGGTCTTTTCCAACCGAAGCAATTCTATGATTCTGTTATTCTATGTGCGTTAGAACAAAGTGTAAGGCCGTGTAATTCAATGTGACGAGCACCCAGAGAGAAGCTGAATATAGAAATAAGGCTTCCTATAATTATTCCAGTATTAACATTGGTGAATGAAAGGATGAACAGTATGAAATACACCAGAACTGATCAGCAGCTTAGTTTCAGGGATAAACTGAGGTTTCAGCTTTTACCCCAGACAACTACAGTAGTTATTTAAAAACAAATATTAGTACTGACTGTTATCTAGTATAGTGAGCCCTAGCAGAACTGGATAAGAAGTTTTAAGTTCTTCTGGATTGTTCTGGTCATCTTTAACACGATTTTGGAAGAAGTCCCTGAACATAGACTCTTTGTAGGTCTAGATGTATCCTTGGTAAACATCACACCAGATAGAACTGGCATTATGGTGATGACATTATTACTCAAGGTAAAAGAAAAAGCAATCTGTGATAATGATATGGGGTAGTGAATAGAAAAAAACAACTTGTGAATAGAATTTTATTGCAGAGCAGCAGCAGATAGGAGGCTCACACTTGGAAGAGGTAATTCAGACCGCTGGACGTGCATAGGATATCCTTTTGAAAAGCCTACAAGAACTTTATTCACACTCTCACTTGGCATAGGAAAGCTAGAAGAAATTAAATATATCAACAACCTAAAGAAGTAGTGTCAGTAGCACTGTAGGTTGAAAACAAATCTCTGAACCACAATAGTAATCCAAACAATTTGGAACACTCATTCGTGGAATTTTATATTTGAAGATGTAAGAGAGCATTTAGAAAAAAAATGAGACAAGGAGGTTTAAATCAAGTAAAATAAACCAATTGATTTGCAAGATTTCCATCAGGAGTTTTTTTATGAAAAGTAATTTGGACTTTTTTTTTTTAAAAAAAAAAAACAAACCACATCGCTCCTGACCTTATGCAGTGCAGAACAAGCAATAAAGAAAACAGACAAGAAGTACCCTTTAAAGTCTTAAAAGTGACAGAGAAAAGTATAAAAACTTTTAGAACATGAAGGGGAGAAAACATGGACATAAAATGATTTTATTTATTTTTTATTTACTAGTTCATTTTTTATGAATTACATGGATTTTTCATTAACTTCTGTTCTTCTTAATGTTATTAGGAAACAAACAGTATGTGGCATTCCTTTGTTTTCACCAAATCTCTCAATGCACCGAAGTGACTGTCGCTTTTTAACTTGCCTGATAAATCAGCTATAAGACTACCTGAAGGAATAGAAAGCTCATTAAATTGAGCTGTCCTCTCCCCTGAAAAGCACAGAAACTTCTGCAAGTATAAAACAAAGGAAAAAAAAAAATCCCTCTCTTGTGACCTGATTGACCACCTTGATGTACAGTAGCCAACCACAGACCTGCAACTACTGACCTTCCCCAGATTTGTGTGGCCATGAGAAGAGTGAAGGCTGAAGGTGTTTACACTATATATGTTTCGGAAAAGAGAACCTCATTAAGCTTCTCAGTCATTCAGGTGTGAATTTGTCGTGACAAAATGATAGCAAAATTTACATGATCACTTTCTGCTGGGAAAGCTTGACCTAATTACAGAGGAATTAATTATCCTGGAGATGTAAGCGCAGATTTTGCTCCAGCTAGCCTAAACTCCAGTGATTTCAGTAGAGTTTCTATCTGCATTATATAGATAGATATGAATTGTCCCTTAGTGGTGTGAGGTCCATTAAAAAAATTCTCGAACAGCAGGGTAATACAGTAAAAGAAGCACAGGCAGTGGAAGATAATATAAATGTGTGTTTGATTGATTTATTCCAGGTCAGCAGGAGACAGTAAATTCAGTCAGTCACTTTTACATTTATAAAGTCGATCTCATGTAAAGACCTTTGTGTGGTGCAGAGAATCAATAAGAAGATACATAAGTGATGGAAATTCCGTTAAATATTGGCAATTTCTCTTTAGTCATTGGCTGCAGATAGCAATTTGACATTTTGCTCTGTCAGCCTACAGTGGGAGGGCATGTATATATATATATATCTGTGTGTGTATTTCTTCTACATACATAGTGTGTCATTTTGTCCTTTTAATGCAGAGTCATGGCTAAAATTCACTAGGTTAGAACATGGAATATTTATGAACTAGAAGAACTTGCTCAACAGATGAATATTTCATGACTACTATTTTTTATGTCTAGTTCTTGAATACATCTTGTATTTAGTCATAATAACTTTTGATGTAGAAAACTCTTGCGGAATGTTGTACATAGTAATTAACATAGACTTTATAAAACATGGTTTAATGTAAAATTTAATATTCTAGCAAATTTCCTTAAGGGGATTATATTCTGTTCAGTGAAGTCATCATAAAAATTCCTACTGAAAATAATGTTTTGGAGGGGAAAAAAATAATTATGTTTGACAAAATATTGTGGGATTGATTCTTGTCGTTTAGTTAAGTCTGTGGAGTTATTTCAAGTTTATTTGGTTATGAGATACTGGTATTAGATACTATTTCATACTAATGTTAATAATGCTGTATAACGTTAAGCAATTGAAAACGCATTAAAACTGCATCTGTTAGCATTATAGGCATTTAGATTGCACATTTTTAAACCTGAACTTTTTTTTCATGAATATTAACTGAAAAATGCCATGGGGGCTATGCAAATTATTCATGAATGTGAGTTAAATTCAGAAGGAATTTTTTACTTTAAAAACTAACACATATATCTTTGACCTGAAAACTAACAGGAAAAGGTTTAACCTAAAAAAAATGAAAAAATATTAATTAAAATAAATGAATGAATGGCATTTTTATTTTTATGAGGCAGTTTTTATTGATGTCTAATATGAAATTTAAAAATAAAAATCCAATTGTTTCAAAATTGTTGGATTTTAATTTTGTCTCTTCAAAGGATTTGAAATTAACATGAGGAATTTCTCTATAAGCATGATAGTTTTAGACTAACCCAAAAATCTACTTACTAATTTTTTCATTAGATGTTGGAAAAAAAAAACAAAAACAAACAACAAAAGATTATTCTTCAGGTTCTGTCCTAAAGAAAGCAATTAATGGCAGAAAAAAAAACCTAGTAATTTCCTTTTCCTTTGTGCTCTTAACTGTGATGAAAATCAATCACATTCAAGTCAAAATTTTCTCAGTAGTTTCTCCAAATTAAATATGTATCTACCTGTTGTTTTCTAAGATCTCCAGTTCTCTGAAGTGTATTTACCTTGAACATTAGAGATGAAGACTATGGAAGCAGTAGGGATTTTTCCATCATTGTTGTTGTAATTAGTCATTTAAATGCATTTCAATAACAGTATGACAGTCAACATGTCATAAAATACATGCTAGATTTGTAAAGATATTAGAAGGTGATAAATACTTATAGGAAAAAGGCTGAGTAACTGTAGAAATATATTCTGTTTCTCTCCCATTATACAACTGTTATGTTAATTGTTTTTCAAACACAATGAAGTTCACAAAATCACGGCAGGGTTGAGGTGCAGAGGGACCTCTGGAGGTAGGTCCTCTATTCCCACTGCTCAAGCAGTGCCACCTAGAACTGATTGCCCAAGATCATGTCAAGATGGCTTTTGGATATTTCCAAGAGAGAGTCAAGAGGCTACACAGTCTTTCTGGTCTTGTAAGAAAAATATAAAAATCTTATGTATTGTCCAGTATCTGGAATCCAGAACGGTGAGCTCTTTGATGGCCTATACAGAAGTGCCACATAAGATGTGAGATTATGGGTCTTGTATTCAGCGGTTCAGAGCACCGTAACACTTCCTCTGTGTACCCTGCACTCCTGCGTGCCTTTTTACAGAGAACACAAGGCATTACTGAATCCAGAAGCAGGGATTAAAGTATTGGTTTACATTACATTAAATTGGTTTACATAAAAAAACAAGTAGATATAGCACTTGAGGCTCTGGTGTAGTGGTTAGGGATGCTGGGGTGAAGGCTGGACTATATGATCCTGGAGGTCCTTTCCAATCATAGTGATTCTATGATTCTGTGATTCTATGATTCTATTCTGTCCTGAACCAACCAAGTGAAAAGCAGTTGCAACATCTCATGTGCTAAAGAGAAGACATTAAATGGATAGTAGTCCTAGGTTTTATGATGGGCTACGATAGCATGTAGTGGAAATGTGAGTCTGTGGAAGTGCTCTAGACTCAAACGTGAATTGGAATCAGGTAACACAAGGAGAAGTTTTGCCATGTTTCCTACACAGAAGAGGGAGAATCAAAAGGAATGAAGGACAGATTTTAACACATCTTGCTGGAGTCCAACAGCTCTTATTTCTTATGGTGGGAGGTTCTGATTGGGATTGCTTTTGAAATGCAGCCCCTGGAGAAGGTGCTAAGCACCCTCTGAAAATAGAGAACTCTACTTCTGATGGAAGGTGCATGGAAAATGAAAAAATCTTCTCTGAGGAACATATGAAAAAGTGGAGGTGAGGTATGTTTCAGAAAATCCATATACTCAGGATGAAAAAAATCTTAAAAAAGAAAAAAAATCCCTCCCGCTTAAAATCAATAGGCCTGACTTCTACACTAATGAAAATTGAAAGGAGTGGAGGAGCACCAAAGTACTGACTGACAGCTGTTGTGAAAATGGTTCTTACAGGTGTGAAGTCAGAGAGGCTGATAAACTTTTGACTTCCGCTGGCTTTATTCATTAAGATAAAAGAAAAATCAATGTAAATTATCTTCACTACTTCATAAGAAAAAGCCTTGAATACTCAAGTTTTAATTATTTTCTGAAAAAAATTAAGAATAGCATATAGGTGGCAAATTCCAAGCAAAAATGTAGCCTTTCTGAGAAGAATAAAGAAACCTCATGCCAGGTGTATTTTTTTTTTACCATGTATCACCATGTTCTCTTCTTGTTTCACTGTATATACCAAAGGTATGTGCCAGTAAGAGATTAAAACCATCTAGGTTTAAACTTAGGTTTGAGCATGTTTCTCTTCTGGCACTTTACAGTCACAAAATAAGTGAATCACAGAGTGGTAGGGTTTGGAAGGGACCTCTGGAGATCATTGAGTTCAACCGCTCTGCCAGAGCAGGATCACCCAGAGCAGGGTACTCAAGATCATATCCAGGTGGGTTTTGAATCTCTCCAGAGAAGGAGACTCCACAGCCTCTGTGAGCAGCCTATTCCAGGGTCTGCCACATTCACAGGAAGGAAATTTTCCCTCATATTCAGATGGAACTTCCTGTGTTCCAGTTTGTGCCCATTATCCCTTGTCCTGTCGCTGGGCAACACTAAAAAGAGACTGGCCTTCTTGACAGCCACTCTTTAAATACTAGTAAGCATTGATAAGATCCTCTCTCAGTCTTCTCCAGGCTAAATAGCCCCAGGTCTCTCAGCCTTTCCTCAGAAGAGAGATGTTCTGGTCTCTTAATCATCTTCATAGCCTCAGCTGGAGTATCTGGTATTTGTTTCCCTGTCCCTCTTGAACCGGGGAGACCAGAACTGGACACAATAAATACTCCAGAGGTGGTCTCACTAGGGCAGAGTAGAGGGTTAGAAGAACCTTTTTCGACCTGCTGGACACACTCTTCTCAATGCGTCCCAGGATGCCATTGGCCTTCTTGGCCTCAAGGGCACATTGGTGTCCCATAGATAACTTACTGTCCACCGGCACTCCCAGGTCCTTCTCCACAGAACTGCTTTCCAGCAGGTCAGCCCCTCACCTGTACTGGTGCAGATGGTTGTTCCTCTCCAGGTGTAGGACTCTGCACTTGCTCTTGTTGAACTTCACTAGGTTCCCCTTTGCCCAGCTCTCCGGCCTGTCCAGTTCTCACTGAATGGCAGCACAATCTTCTGGTGTATTGACCAATCCTCCCAATTTCGTATCATCAGCAAATTTGCTGAGGATACACTCCATCCCTTCATCTGGGTTGTTGATGAGTATGTTGAACAAGACTGGACCCAGTACTGACTCATGGGAAACACCACTAGCTGCAGGCCTCCAACTGGTCTCCGCACTGCTGATCACAACTCTCTGTCAGTCTGCCAGTTCTCAATCCACTCCACTGTCCACTCTTCTAACCCACACTTCCTGAGCTTAGCTATGAGGATGTTATGGGAGACTGTGTCAAAAGCCTTGATGAAGTTGAGGTAGAAAACATGAACTGCTCTCTCTCACCTACCTAGACAATCGCACCATTATAGAAGGCTATCAGATTGGTCAAGCATGGGTTTACCTTGGTAAATCCATACTGTCTACTCCTGGTAACCTCCAAAGTGAGCTGTTCCATTATATTTCCAGGGACAGAGATGAGGCTGGCATGGTCTATAATTTCCTGGTTCCTCCTTCTTGCCCTTTTTGAAGAATGGACTGACATTGACTTTCCTCCAGTCCTCAGGCAGTGACCCCACTCTCCATGACCTTTCAAAAATGGAGAGTGGTAGTGTAACAACATTGACCAGCTCCCTCAGCACTCATGGGTGGATCCTACTGGAGCCTATGGATCTGGACTTGATGATCTCAGAGGTCTATTCCAGCCTCAATAATTCTGTGATTCTGTGATCAGTGTGTGTCTAGTTTGCCTAAAGTATCTCTAACCCAGTCCTCATCAGCCAAGGGAGATGAGAACCCAGACTCTCTTACCTCCAGGTCTGGGATTTTGGAGGGCTGGTCTTAGCAGTAAAGAGTGAAGCAAAGAAGACACTTAGTAGTTCCACCTTCTCCATATCCTCTGTCACCAGTGCTCTCAGCTCATTCAGCAATGGGCCTACATTTTCCTTTTTCTTTTGGTACTAATGTATTTGAATAAGCCCTTCTTGCCATCTTATACATTATTTGCCAGATTTAATTCCAACATGGCTTTGGCCTTTCTCATTACATCCCTACATACTCTGGCAATGTTCCTGTATTCCTCCTAAGTGGCCAGTCCCTTTTTCTGCATACTGTAAAGTTTTATCTTCCATTTGATTTTCTTCCAGAAGCACCTTGTTCATCCATGCAGGTCCCATGCATTTCTGTTAGTTGAAATACATTTTTCAGCAAAGTACTTCGTGTGCTGAGTAAAACTAATCTAGGGCACAGTCATTTGTTCAAACTGCCGTGGGTTTAAAGTATGCTTCTTTGTCACTCATGTTTTAGGGCAGAAAAACGTACTAAGTTTGAAAAGGTTCGTAATCAGTATGGCCTCTGCAGATATCCTTAGATCAATTAATGTTATCACTGCTTTTAACATAAAAATATAGTAATAAATTCTTCGAGTTCTAGACGAGAGCAGAGTATTTTATTAACACAGGACATTATTGACACTGGTTTGCTCCAGTCTACATCATACGTATTTTTCAGCACATATTTTTCAATATTTACCAATAATAGATCCAAATATTCTTGGATTTTTATTCCAATTCTACTGACGTTGAATATAAAGCCAATATTAACTACAAAGGTAATAGGATCTTATTGTGTTACTACCCAGTCATCAAAGTTAGAAGTAAATACTGATACGTCAATCATTCCTTAATCAGTATGTTTCAATCTCCAAAATGTACCTGGGCAAAGAGAATACGGTTTTATTCATTCAGAAATATCTACTTTATTTTTCTTGCATCAGGACTCAAGTCTTCTTTTTTTTTCATACCCATATTGATGCCATGTAGCTTTATGGTTCCTCTTCCTCCTGTTCTTCATTCCTGAAGTTACTAAAAAGCAATGAAAAACACATACTGCACCAAAGCAATATGTCTCCCTGCATGGGACTCCTCTAATGCCACATCCTTCATTTTAGCTGCCGTCTGCTCCTTTGAGTTCTCCTCTTGGCATGTTACACAATTTAAAGCTCAAATTTTCTGTGGTGAAGATTGTGTTGCATGGAAATTACCTCTGTAAAGCAGTATGCCCACCCTCAGTCATGCTGAAAAGAGTACTATAGACTTGGATTTATTTTTTTTTTTAAAGTAAATTTTTCTGTAGGGCTATGAACCAAGCAAGGCATTTGAACAGAGAACTGTATGCTCCTAGTACTATGCAGTTTTGTTTAATATACTTTATTTTCCATGAATTAGTGACTATTGAGTATTTTTCATTTTGTCTTAATGAAATCTAAAGACTTCTCATATGATGATAAAATTGTACGTTGGTTTATACAGCTTTGTTCCCCAGAAAGGATGACAGTACAATCTTTGTAACTGGAATATCAAAAAATTTGCCAAAAACCACAAAGTATTTGGGAAAGGGCTGAAAGTCGCAGGATATATATTCATCCTGAAATTTTAGGGTTTGAAAGCAGTTGGGTTTTCTGGTGTATTTGTTGAACTTTCTAGTGTTTCACTGAGGCAGTCTGGTTAATCTGGATGTAATTTACTGGTAGCAAACTAGCTGGTTTGGGTTACTCTGGAGTAAGAAACAGCACAATAGTGGCACAGAAAGGTCATGCATGGGAGTTGGTATCTGGTGTTACAGGACAATGTAGAGTTGGGGTTTGTTTGAACTGCTGTTTTTCTGCTATGTTTTGAGCATTGTTTATTGTCTTTTGAATATTGTTTCATTCTGTTGGATGTTGGATGTTGTCAGATACTGCGGTAGTAATTCTACCTTCTTATTTCTAGTAGAAGATTTAGTGATGCTCTGTCACACTGCTCAAACTTTACTTAGTCCATTTTGTTTCAACCTGAATTTTTGTACCTTTGAGAAAGCCTTGTTCTGCTCCCTTGCACAGAGGAGAAAGCCTTATTCTCCTCCCTTGCACACAGAGAAAGTACCAGGAGTTTCCCAGCTTTGAGTAGATTGTTCTCAAAACCAGATCAAACTGCCTGCTCAGTCAACCTGTCACCTGTGGATTAAGATGCATCAAATTTTCAGCCCATATAGAAAGGAATGGTAAAGCATTCCTAGCATGGCACCCAGGTACTTTTAACTTGGCCTGGATCTAGTACGTGGGTACCCCTCAACAGTGAGAGAGATAATCCAGCTTCCTGTAGAACTCCAAAACCAGACACAAACACACTGTGAGCATCTGAGTGGAATTTTATTGTGGATTGTGTTTTTGTTTGGCCTTTTTTGCCAAAAAGAAAGAATGCCCTTAAAATGAAAATTACTATCATAATCTTCATTATTTTGCAGTCTGACATATGAAGCTATTTTAAAGTTCTACAATGACATAAGAACAGCTAGTAAAATTTCCCCTAGAACACACAAAACAGCCAAGTGAAAAGCTTCAGGCAAGTGACTGAAATACGAAAGTAAGAAATTGGTTTGGAAGGCAAAGGTTTCTGTGTGTAACTGTAGAGATTTCATAGATAGATTTTTGCGTCCTGAAGTGCAACAGATGCTAGCAGGTACCTGCTTAACCATATTTTTCAGCCTTTTTTTAGTATTTAATTTTAAGATTATGCGTTCAGATGTTGGAGAATGCTCTTTGAAATTTAAAGCAAAGATGTCTGTACGCTGATATACAGTCTTAGTCACTTAGCTGTTTGAGTGTATTTGGTTTTATACGTAAAAGTGCTAGGATATTTTCTGATTACATTCTTTGCTCTTTTGGAACATGCACATCTTCTCAAAACTGCATATGGCTGTGTGTGTGTGTGTGTGTGTGTGTGTGTGTGTGTATGTAACATTGTGTGGCATTTCAAGTCATGATAGACTACTCCTGGCTACAGAATTACAGCTTAAATACTGTTGTGCCTTTGGCAGTACTTGAAACCTTGGCAAGAACTGCAGCTGACTAAGAAGTGAGTAATTGTTTTAAAACTAAATCTTTTTACGCTGTTTTCCTTACGAAGAACATCCTGCCAAATACTGGGCACAGTGAGAATTCCACAGATTGCCATGGTGTACAGTTGTAAATGTGAAGGTACTAACCACAAAAAAAAAATCATTTTCTAATCTTGTGTTCTGCTAAATATAGAATTTCACTTAAATAAATCTATTATTTCATATTAGACATGTTCTCATTCATCAACAGGCTTAGAAAAAAAAAAAGGAAGACTAGTGAGAATGAGTTAGCCATCTTTAACATAGTCATTTTAAAACGCTAGTATTCCGGATTGTAACAGTATCTGAAATTTTTGCTCATATATCCACTTTTTATTAGAAATGTATTTCTTGAAATAAAATAATGAAAAGAAGAGTCATTTTTTCACAGTCTTTAAGCACTTAAGTGAATGTAAACCTTTGAAGAGTAATAGATTTCCTTCCTTAAGAGCCACAGGAGTTTCTAGGCTTTCTTAATTAATTGCTTTGTTTTCCATTTAACATCTGTTATCCAAGCAGAGTTTTATTACTTCATAGTGAGTTATCTCCGACATGCACTAGTAAGTTGCCTGATGTCTTCCTTTTTGTTTTGTTGGGGTTTTTTTTGATTATTTTTTTTCAAGAGTAGCTACAAACACAACTTAGCCAGCTGAAACTGGAAGGAGTCTGCTGTTCCCAAGATCCCGTGAATGGTGAAAGATGTGCTGGTGTCCCAGTACTACAATTACAATTACGACACTATAACGAAACAATTCCAACCTCACTGTGAAAATGTGAAATAAAAACCTCTTAGTCCTACTAACAGATGTATCTTTGACCGACTGACATAGATGGTGTCTTTTTCATATTCATCATATTCACACATGTTGCAAACAATCTGCTTTTCTTAGTATTTGTTCCTCTTCTTAATAACTAGGGGTGATGATTATTTAGATCAGTTGTTGCAGTGGCAGCCAGTTGAGTTGGTTGGGTTAGTTGTTATGAGATAGTGAGATAGCTTTTTCATCATCTGAGTTGTGACTTGGAGGTGTCTTTAGCACATTTAGCCTGACAGTGTGGGACAAAGCAAAGCCCGGTGCAGGATGGGCTTTGGTGAAAACAGCTTGTTTCAGCTTTCTGCTTGACAATAGGTTGTCTCATAGGTCATGTCAATACTGCCCTCAAGGCCATGTTGAGTATCAAAGAAGATTGAGCCAGTTTATGGAAAAATGAATAAAAGTCTGTTGAATGGAGAACAGGTGAAGACAGGCTTCTTAAGCCTGTAATTTCAGTGAAGCATCTGTAGCACTAAAATCACATTATGCCTGATGCTTAGTTTTAGCAGTCAGTCAGCCTTCTGAGCACACAGGTCCTCTGAGATTCTGAGATTTGGTGGTGAGCAGAATGGCATCTATTTTTGACATTGCATTCAGAAAGGTGTTATTTGCTCTTGGATCTTCCTGTTCACAGGTGGTTGACTCAGATAATTTGGTAGTGCTCTTACATAGTCTTTTCCATAGACATAATGTCATATAGCTCAGTTTACTCTTACCGAGACTTACATTTTATTTGAATGTTAAAGGCAAGCATATTTCATATTAATATAAAATTAACACAAGCATTATTATAAACACAAAACTATTGTAATGTCTCATAATATATAACATAGTGTAGCACATTGTTACACCAAACTTGCTTACCTGTAGTCACCTATGCTTCAGTGTTCACATTTTTCCCAGACCTGTCAAGGGTTCTATCATTGTAACAGAGATAATCAGAAGTCTGGCATAGGTATTCAGATAATATAAAAAAAATTATATTCTTGCACTGTCTCTCTTAAGCCAATGTAAATTGGACAATATGTATCCTGATATGTGCTTTCCAAATCTGCCCATGTCTTCCTGGCTTTCTTTTCCCCCACTGATGTTATGCAGTATTATTCACCTCTAAAGAAAACATGATTACATTTTCCCAGTGAACATCGTATTTTCTCTAAGAAGATAAAAACTAGTGTTTGTGTTGCCATATGTCTTGTTGTATTTTGTCAATGATGCATTAAAAGGGGAAGAAAAATGTTCTTGGAAATACTTTAAAGCTGCAGGGTAGTTTACAGTTTAAGGTCACACAATGCTGTTATCAAACCATGACTTAGGGATGTCTGTGATAGTTTTTAAGGCTTTTTTGTTGAGTACCCAGCTCCTCTGTGCAAGCCTCACTGATCTGGAGTCAGAAGGAGAAAGCCAGGCTGATGGTGATCTACCACCCAGCGTAGTGAGTCAACAGCTTGTGCCAGCTCAGTTGAGCAAAGTGATTCCAGCTTACTCCCTCTCTGCTCCTCTGAAATAAGGAAGTAAATTGCAGATAATTACTATGGAGATGAGTCACTATATAAATAGCTTTTAAAAATAACTTCAAATTTCGAATCACTGCTGATGTTAAAAAAAAACGTTGTGTAGGAAATTTTTGGTGTGGTAATTTAGTGCATTTACTTAAGAAGTGCTGACATTGCATTTGAACTGGTATGATAAAGCAGAAATGCTGTATTCTTTGAGTTTTCAATACCTTACTGAAGTTTGTTTCTTTAAACATGGTTTATCAAGCTGGGGATGGGAATGAGTTGGGGGTGGGGTGAAATTGCTGGCACATACAGGAAGAGATTAAGTTCATTTGATTTTTAAAAAATGTGTGTATGAAGTGCAAACAAGTTAATAAGTGCATTTTCATATCTATTGCTAATATGCATTTTTAACTCCTGTCTAGGGCTAAGAAAGACCATATTGACAAGTAGAACCATGCCTTCTGCATTTTGAAAAGCAGTTCTCAGTAACTCTAGTCTGATTCAGAGAAGAAATGAACATGGTATATTCCTAAAAGAGCCTAAAGAAGGAATCTAATAGTCAAAATTAATTCAATAAATAGAAAAGTAACATTATTGGCATAGCTGTCTTGCCATCTGAATGATTTATTTCAGTTTTGATTCAGCTACCCTGTTTTATTCAGATGTGTACCTAAGTGTAGAATAGTCACACTGAAACAACCATCAGAGTAATAACAGAATCCAGTTTTGAATTGCTAATGCTGGTATTCATCCCAATAATTAAGTCTAAGAATATTATTCAAATAGCAGTCTGAAAAAAAATTGTTACTGGAATCAATATTCTTTGTGTAATTGGACAATATTGTTTAACCAGTTTTAATGTACAGTCACTAGTACTTTTAATTATTTGCTGCTCAAGCAGCAGTTGAGCTTGCAGCTAATACAGATTTGGGGCATTTGTAAAATTTAATAACAGAGCTTCTGACTAACTTTTATGATCTGTTCTGTTTGTCTAGTCCTCTCTGCCCCTGGTAGCTTGAGAAACTACAACATGTCTGTTTATTTTGGTTTGTAATTTGTTTATTTGCTTCTGATTCTATTGTTCTTGAGATTTAAATACTCGTTTTCTTTTTTTTTCTGGAATCAGCTGTCAAATTGTTATTGAACTAATGATGTATATGATTAGTTCAGTCTAAAAATAATATGGTGATATTTTTCCTTTTTTCTTTCGTTGTCTTGAAATTCTCTGCTGTTACAAAAACGTTTTGTTTAAATTCATTAATGATACAGTAAAAGGACATGTTATTGTAAGGTTTAAAAGCTTAATGTGATCTTTACATATATACACTAACAATGAATTAATCTATTTTCAAAATACACATCCAGACACTAAATGAGTTACAAAAGGGAAGGGTTAACTTGTTAAGAACCGTGTTTAGGCAATTTTAGATTATGTATTTCGTAATGTACTGGTTTTTGTAATGTAGCCTTCTTCAGTGTTCATCTAAACACCAAGCTATATAAATAAAAATCACCTATTTACCTCAGGAAACTTAAGTAGGAGACAAGATGTTTGGCTGGTGCTTCAGACAGTAATTCATTATTATTTATTGATTGGATTTGACAGCCCTCAAAAGGACACCATGCTATTCTGCAATTAGAAATAACTGATGTGTCCAGCGTTAACTGTCACATACAACTGCATATAGAATATCGTACTGAATTAACCAAGGTTTGTAGCTGATCTCAAATGCAGTTGGTGTCTGTTGAAAAGGTCTCTTCTCTGTCTGACCAAGCTGCCCTGAAAAGAGGAAAGACCTTTCCTGCTCCTTTCCTATTTCTCCCAGCATAATACATGGAGTGATATTGAAGGAAAAGAGGTCAATTTACCAAGCATGGCGCTGATCTTTGAGAAAATGTTTGAAAGCTTTGTCCTTGCCAAGTGCAAGCTCTGAAGCCATCAGAGCAGATCACTGTTTTCTGTGGCTATAGATATATTGTTCATATGGAACTGATTCTACAGGAAATCAAACAGAATGAGTTTCCATTTCAACTAGTAGAAGAGACTCTTTGGAAAAAAAAAAAAAAAAAAAAAGAGTATGGATATCTGTGTTTAGTATTTTAAGAGGGTCTCTATATCATGTTAATGGAGAGACCTCTCAGAATTCTGGGCGCTTTTAGAGTGTCCAAGTGAGAAACATTTTGATTGTTACTTTTTCTGTCATTGAAAACTTTGCAAGACTGTGAGAAGACTGTTCTTATGATGGGTGTGTGTATAAAATACACTGACTCAAGGCAAGAAAGAACTAGGTCACTAATGTACTTCTAAAATGCAGTTTGAATATGTCTGTTTCTTTCTTTTGAATGTACAGTTAATAGATAGTCTATGGTCAAAGGTGCTTTCTAATGGTAACTTAAGGCAATTTAATGGTTATCTATCACCGAAAGGGAAAGGTTCTAGTATGAGGATAGGGATTTTTATTGCACTCCTCAGACAATAAACATCTGGAATAGAGAATCCAGTGGAGAACTGCCTCCCACCCCTTCCCCATTCCATCCTACCTGAAAAACAAAACCAAACCCCAAAACTGCAGTTTTTGCATCCTAACTTTTCTTAATGATACTTTCAGTGTCATTAATTCATTACTGCCAGCACCAAGGTGGGAAGAAATTAAAGGGAACAAAAGAGTTGTAGGGTGAAGAAGGAAAAAGTTGTTGACTGTGCCTTTCACTAGCTGACTGAGTTGTCATCAGACAACTGCCTTCATTAGCTAACCAAATAACTGGGTCCTGTAGTCTAAAGCTTTATCTTAAAAACATCTCATATCTGGCAGGAAATTTGAACTTGCAGAGAAGTTCACTGGAACTCTTCTATTGAGCATTGCTGGTGCAGTACTGAGAGAGGGATTATGAGTGTTAATATAATCTAAGTTAAAATCTTAACTTGTTTTAACTTAGTTCTCAACTAAAATGAAGTATCTGTTACTCAGATTGATCAGACTATTTAGAATAAAGTTCTTCACAATGTCTTATTGCTCTTATATTAAGAAAATGTAAATAATGTTAGCAATTAAAACTATATGGATTACTTCATCTGTATTTTTCTCCCCTTCCCTTCCCGTTCCCCTTCCCCTTCCTCTTCCCCTTCTCCACCACCTTTTGGCACAGCCTCAGTTGAAGAGGAACCAACCTCAGGAGGTATGAAAAATTTGTGATTACATCTACACCATGGTAACCATTCCTTGCGAGTTGACTTTTAAAAAAATAAATCATTTTAACGAGGTTTATTTTTTGTATAACACATGCTTACTAACCATGTCAGTGTT